>JAESUZ010005504.1:0-451761 GCA_017311185.1 Proteles cristata cristata
CTTATCAACAGTAGCTTAAAAAATCACATCATGAAGGCCTATCCCTCTTATTTGCCGTAGTTTTGAATTACATTCCATCTCCTGTTTTAGCAGACCTATCCTGTTGGGTTTTTTCCCCCCAAAATTATGGTTGTCTAATATCTTTTCTCCCAATCCATCTATCCGGCCAATCCCTCCATCAAAATCCATCTGTGAATCTTTAGTAAGCATTGCTGCACCAGGGATCTCCAGCCAGTGATGCAAGCCCGTGGCAGAATTCTAGCATTGGCAGCCTGGAAAAATGAATATAGAGGAAAGGGAAAGGGATTGAAAAATAACTTTTTCTGGTGTTAAGCCTGGAAGATGAGAAAATCCAAAATATAGGAAAATCAGTAAGAAAAGAAGGTTTGGGAGAAGAAGGATTTATCCTTTAATTGGAGCCAGGGAAAACATTCCAAGATTAATTTCTAGCATACAAGAGAAGCCGAGGAACCATTTGCAAACCATCTGCAGAGGAATGATATATGAAAGTGTAGGAATACTTACGATCTCTAAGGCACAGAATAGAAATAAAGAAGAAAGGATTGGCATATTTGAAAGGCACTCTATAAAAGTTAGCTCAAAAATAGAAATTTTCTTTCACATTTTGTATGTCATACAACTTGCCAAAAACAGGTTATTTTTTAAGGAAAAAGCTTTAGTAAGATAAGAAATCTAGATGAAGTCCTTGATGTATACTGTACCACTAGCAAGGAATGGCATAGCACTTCTAACGTGGAAAAAAACCCCAGTAAGTTTTAGTTCTTGGCTAACCAATAATTGTTCTGTAATTGTACAAATTGGAACCTTAATTAGCCAATTGAATCTTGGTTTCTTATTTCTCATATTACTTAAATATACATGTTGAGCTGTCTTTGGGTATTGGAAAAATTTTCCTCTCTTTGAAACAAATCCTGAAAGGGGCGCCTGGGTGGCTTAGTCGGTTAAGCTTCCGACTTTCGCTTGGGTCATGATCTCGCAGTTCGTGGGTTCGAGCCCCGCGTTGGGCTCTGTGCTGACAGCCAGCTCAGAGCCTGAGCCTGTTTCAGTCTGTGACTCCCTCTCTCTCTGACCCTCCCCTGTTCACGCTGTCTCTCTCTCTCCCCTAGAAATAAATAAAAAATATTAAAAAAAAAAAAACAAATCCTGAAAATATTAGTCAATAGAAAGCCATCTGCGCAGCAGTTGTGTCACAACAAATCCAGATTCCTGGAATCTTGAGAAAGGCTGTGCTTGTCACCTTGACCCTCCTTTCCTGAGGTTCTATGGCTTGGCAGGTTTGTTCTCACCCGAGGTTTACTGTGCTGTTACCTCTGTCAGCTCACGTGGGGGCAGCAGAGAGGCGGAGTAGCCGCCCAGCTCTGAAGAGCAAATCAGAGAAGCCTGGAGCTCTACTGTTGGGCGTTGTGTTTGCAGAGCACTCCTTCAAAAATTAAATGGCTTATCTATTGAAACAATCATAGCCAAATGGCATGCCTACTTTTCTCCTTTGAAAGAAAAATAAGACCCGCAGCTAGGAATAGTAAGTCCATGTGAATACAGACATTTGCAAGGGTAGTACCTGGATTGCTCAGAAAACATTTCCTATTTTTTTCTTGGGTATTTACGATTTGACAAAATTTTTATTAGTGCATACTCTATTACACTGTCCTGTACCCTTAATAGTGATTATTTTCGGTGTACTCCCAAGCCCTGTCTCCTGTTTGGAAACATGGAAACACATTCTGAAGAAATGCAGTTGGAGCAAGAGACCGGTGAAATGCAACAGCTTTTGTAATAGATTTGTATATGCTTTCGGTCGTATGCTAGGTTGAAATAAAAATGTTTCCGAGTCAATTTGATTCGTAACTAAAAACTTGCAAATACTGAGCTATAAGGATGTAAAGGCAGGATAACACACTCCCCTGGCTTCAGGATTCCTGTCTCCTCTTGCCTTTGTTCTCTCTGCCAGATGTCTTCCTCCCCACCTCCATTCCACCTCACTTTCTAGCCTCCCACCTCTTTGCCCCGCCGACTCCCGCAGGCTCTTCAGGCCTCCCGGCAGTCATTCTCCTCAGGCAGCCTGTCCCGCTGCGTCTCCGGTTTCCTCCCATGGAGCCCTAGCCATAGCCACAGCAGCTATGTCTTGTTCCTAATTTTATCTCCAGCACCTAGCGCTGTGTCCTTCCTAGGGCCCAATTAAAACAACAAAAAAAGAATATTTAAAATCTTTATCAAGGAAGTGACAGTGAAGGGTAAAAGGAGCAGAGGACTAGTCACACTGTGAAGAAGAAGTTAAAAGAGGACTTGCTACCCTGCCCGGGATGGGGTGGGGCTGGGGGGTACAGCAGTTGAGGCCATAGCTAAGATGATGCAGTTCATTCAGTTCTTTTCAACAAACATTTGGCAGTCAGGTAAGCCCGGATAGACCTAAGGCCTGTGGTTAGTTACATAGTCGGTCAAGTGCATCAATACTGACGACAGCCAGGGGCTTGACTGCAGTGAAAGCATGTTTGTGAAAATGCTTTGTGTCATGCTAAGCACAGAAGCATGAACACTATGTGATCTGCTTTAAAACAAAAGAAGCTTAGACCTTGTAGTGATCCTAACAAAATTCTTCGCCAGTAGGTTTCTGCTTTTTAAGGTGGTTCTCTCAAGGGCACTGGTCTGTGCTAGAGGTCATTGCAGTGCAGTGGGGAGAGAGAGGGAGCTCTTTCTGGAGAGGACTCAACTCGCCTTCTTAGCATCTTGTTGCTAGGCAATGGCTCCTCCAGTGAAAGCTCATCTCCCTCTTGAAAGATGGAGTAGGTCTTGTTGAGAGAAATGCAGTTTATATAAACTGGACCGTATGCAACAGTATTTTGCTCTAATCCTTAAAATTGCCTTATTCTATAAGGAAGACAAATAATTCCTGCTTAAAAGCCTGCAACTTGGCAACCAGATACTATACATCCTCTCTTTTTGTTACAAAGCAATATACTTCCTTTTTAATCTTGTTGATTTATTTTTACCTTTCCACCCATATGCCTTTCCAAATTGATTTAATGAGATTCAGTAGGGCATTGTTTTCTGGTAGTATTTCCCTAGATTGCTGAATTAATTTCCATCTAAAAAATTACTTTGGATCAGCAGCTCCTAGCCAGCACCTCGCATATTGCTCTTAGTGCATATTCCATAATGATAAAATATAATGGGTTGTCAGTTTGATGGGCCAGTATCTAAATAATATAATTTTTAAAGGAAGTGTAGACAGATCTGTGCTATTTGAATGTATCTGAAAATCCTAACATGGTTTGCTAAACTCTAAAATTTAAAAAATCAATATAGAATAATTATCTTTTTGAAAACTGCAAAATATCCACCAGAGCCTAAGAGCCGTTGAGACGCTTTTTAAAAAATTGTTTATTTATTTTTGAGAGAGAGAGAGGAGGGGCAGGGAGAGAGGGGGACAGAGGATCTTGAGGGGGCTCTGTGCTGTCAGCAACAAGCTAGACATGGGGCTCGAACTCATGAACCCTGAGATCATGATCTGATCCGAAGTTGGACTGAGCCATCCAAGCATCCCTAAGAACCTTTTGTTTTAACCTTTCAATATTTTAAATTGGAGGTGCCTAGGTGGCTTAGTGGGTTAAGTATCTGACTTTGGGTCAGGTCATGATCTCATGGTTCATAGATTCGAGCCCTGCGTTGGGCACTGTGCTGACAGCTCAGAGCCTGGAGCCTGCTTCAGATTCTGTGTCTCCCTCTCTCTCTGACCCTCCCCTGCTTGCACGGTCTCTCTCTCTCTCAGAAAAATAAAATTAAGAAAATATTTTAAATCCTTGGTCAATTTACAGAGCAAAACTAGCAATTTGTCTTTATTCTTTTCTCATAATAACGTCACAGACTTTTAGAAATTAGTGGCCAAATTAGCATAACCACATAATTTAGTCTTTTTTCTTTTAATTATGGGAGATTTCTGAATTTATAAATAGAGAAGTTTTAACTTAAAGCAAAGGAGTTTTAAAATTCTTTTCTAATTGCTTTTTGTATGATTTATATAGTAGAGTCTTGTGTTCATTACAAAGATTTTATATTTCATCCTAGAGATTTGAAACCTGATTGCTACCCAACACTAATAATTCTGATGAGGAGTTAGGAAACTCTTGCATACTGAGTGAGTTTAATAAGGTTGAAAGGATTTCCTGTGACATTTAACTTTTTAATTTTCTTCCTCTCCCTCCCTCCCTCCTTTATCTGTCAGCTACCTTGCATTTGTTGATTTTTTTTTCTCTGTTAGCATTTTGAGTCCTGACAAAACTCCAGTTGAACCAGCTTAAGGAAAAAAAAAAAGATTTCTTCAGTGTAGACATGAGTAACTGCAAACCAGAATCTTCAGTGCCCCAGGACGCTCTTTCTCCCTCTCTCAGTTCTGCTTCCGTGATCATGCTTCATCCTCTTAAACTGTCTTTGAATCTGTGTCTGTACCCATGACTTTCAGTAGCTTCGCAGACCACGTCTTCCTAGTCTGAGCCAAAAGGAAAGTGTTCTAGTTAAGTAATATTTTTATTACAGGAAAAGTAATATTTGGTCACATACTTACTCAAAACCCAAATCCTGTGACTGTGAAAGTTGAGAAATGGAAGAAAGCACTTCTGGAACTGTGGGGGAATGGTGGTGCAGCTGATTTCAAGGAGAGGAATGCTAAGCAAATAAAACTAAAAGTAACTACTACCCCATCATTTGCTGTGTACCTTGAGAAAGAAAGATGGGTTAGACACAGTCTGGGCCCATAAGGAAGTCAACGTCTAATGAGATAGCAAATTTATAAACCTTTAATACAGTGTACTGCTTGTGCAGCCATTAACATTTTCATGTAAGTCTGGGATCTTAGAGAAGGTGAACCAGCTATCCTATGAACAGAGAGATAGGAAGTGAGAGGAAGGATCCGTGGGGGGATGGGAGGGTTGTTGCCAAGAAGCCTTTCCTGGGATACTTATGTTTACATTGAATTTTGAAAAATGTATATGAAAATGCCAGGTCAGTAAAGGGACAGTAAACACATATAAAATAAATACAAATAGAGTAAATACAAATAAAGACAAAAAAAGCATGATATGTTTGTGAAATGTTAGAGGTTTGGTATTGGTCATGCAAAGGTTAAATGCTGGGGTAACTGGGAGGTGTCTGCAAAGAGAAGCAGGAATGGTGCCAGGGTCTTTTGGGCCATGATAATGAGTTTCAATTTCTCTTGTATGTGAAGAGGCATCCTGAGATTATAAGTCCAATATAAAAAAATCTGGTTGGACATTTGTGTTGGTAAGTAAACATTATTGTCGATCAATATTTAAAATGAGAAGTGCTGGGTACTCAGCTGGTAGCTGGGTATTCAGCTGGTAGCTGGGTAGCGTCTGACTTTGGCTCAGGTCATGGTCTCACCGTCCATGAGTTCAAGCCCTGCGCCAGCTCATACATAGCCTGGAACCTGCTTCAGATTCTTTGTGTGTCTCTCTCTGCCCCTTCCCCACTTGTGCTCTGTGTGTCTCTCTCTGCCCCTTCCCCACTTGTGCTCTGTCTCTCTCTCTCAAAAAAAAAAAAAAAAGTAAAATAGAAACATAAAAAAAATTTAAATGAAAATGGAAAATGCACTGTAATCTACATTTTAAATCTGCCTGGGGATCACCTGCAAGTGGACCCCATAGTCCAAACTCTTTTTTTTTTTTTTTAATTTTTCTTTTTTATTTATTTCTAGGAGAGAGAGAGAGAGACAGCGTGAGCAGGGGAGGGTCAGAGAGAGAGGGAGTCACAGACTGAAACAGGCTCCAGGCTCTGAGCTGGCAGTCAGCACAGAGCCTGACACGGGGCTCGAGCCCACGAACCGTGAGATCATGACCTAAGCGAAAGTCGGACGCTTAACCGACTAAGCCACCGAGGCACCCCAAACTCTTTAGTTTAACATAGTGCTTCCAATTTTTTCAAGATGCAGCACACAGAGAAAATAATAATATTTTCACTGCTAACTGGGAGAACCTTAGGAGGGTGTTGATAGCCAGAGTCCACCAGCACAGGAGTCCTGGTTGCTCTGGGCCCCTTCTGTTAGTGATGAGGGAGTAAAGAGATGGATCCCTTCCCAGACCAGAAGCCATTTGCTTCACACTAGTTGAGAGACTGTAGTGAAGAGATCTGATTTAGAGTGAGGACATGCCACTCCACACAATGCCATCTGTCGAGTGGCAATCATTTGTTTTGATAAGGAGTACAAACAATGTTAAGAATTTTTGATGGCAGTGGATTAAGATGGGAAATGTTTGATCCCTTGAAGGTCTTCCAGGATTTCACATTGTGTATATGCTGCTTAACTAATAGGAAATTTTTATAGAGAAAAACTTGCATGTAGGTGAAATGTGTTGTAACATGTACATGTTTTTTATGCTGAGAGAAATAGGAAGAGAAGGAGAAATACCATATGTTTGCACATATAGGAGGATTAGGAGGAAGTTAACAGAGGACCATGAGAGAGAAAAAGGGGAAAAATAGTTGGGGAGAGGAAGGGAGGCAAACCGTGAGAGGCTCTTAAATGCTGAGAACAAACTGAGGGCTGATGGGGGTGATGGGCATGGAGGAGGGCACTTTTGGGATGAGCACTGCGTGTTATATATAAACCAACTTGACAATAAACTATTTAAGGACAAAAAATAAAATAAAACTGAAAAAAAAAACATATACATGTTTTGTTATTACTCTGGTTCGGCCATGCCAGTAGTTCAGGAGACAATTGTCATTGAAAGGATAGTTACTCAGTGTCCAAGAGAAGAGGGCACATGGCAGCAAAGTCCTGGGGTCAGTCAGATGGCAGAAGGAGCTGGGGAAAACGTGGGCAAGAGCCTTTATTTTAGTTTCTGTGGGAAGGAATAGATGATACAGGCTTAGGATGGGTTAGTTTGAATAATTTCAGGGGACTCTGAAGTGTAGGGGCTATCTCTAGTTGTCCTGTGCTGGGCCTGGTGGGGTCAATGACCCAGAATGGGAAAGCCAACAGAGGAGGTAGCTGGGGTGTGGACTCTGGATGCATTGGTTTGCATATGAAAGGCACATCCAAAGCAAGTTGTTTGCTCTTTCTAGGAATTAGCTAACCCTAAATAATCAGTCCCTTCAGTGTCAGCAAGATGTCAAAGCGTTAGAAATACAGAAAACAAAAATCCATGACTAATACAAAAATGTAATACTCTTGGACTGCCTTCAACATTTTTTACATTTTGCTAAAATTTCTTAGTAGAATGAAGGCAAAAACTTAAAATTTGATCATATTGTAGAGGAGATGTTAAAAGAAAGTATGAAAGAAGATTTTGATAGAAGGTACATTTATACAATAATAACAAAAATTGTACAAATCATAAAATATCTTTTTTTATTATGTAATGGAGAAAATAACCTTCATTTGCTGATAAAATGAGGCACTTAAACTCCAAACATATTAAATTAATATTTGACATTTTCATAAGCTGGCATTGTCTTAAAATAGAAATAGTACCTATTCTTAGAGAAATATATAATTTGAAATAGTAATAACTCAAAATACTTTGGACATACTTTATGAATTCTTGGCAGTTCTCTTTTTCTGCTTAGGTAAATTTTATTTTATTTTAATTTTTTAATTTTATTTAAATCTAAATTAGTTAACATAGCCATCTAGATGTCTTCCTTGGAAAAGTGTCTGTTCATGTCTTTTGCCCATTTCTTCACTGGATTATTAGTGTTTTGGATGTTGAGTTTGATAAGTTCTTAATACATTTTTGGATCCTAACCCTTTATCCAGTATGTCATTTGCAAGTGCATTCCCCCATTTCATCTGTTGTCTTTTAGTTTTGTTTATTGTTTACTGTGCAGAAGCTTTTTATCTTGTTGAGGTCTCAGTAGTTCATTTTTGCTTGTTTCCCTTACCTCCAGAGACATGCCTAGTAAGAAGTTGCTGCGGCTGAAGTCAAAGAAGTTGTTGGCTATTTTTTTCTCTAGAATTTTGATGGTTTTCTGTCTTACATTTAGGACTTTCATCCATTTTGAGTTTATTTTTGTGTATGGTGTAAGAAAGTGGTCCAGTTTCATTCTTTTGCATGTCACAGTCCAGTTTTCTCGGCATGATTAGGTAAGTTTTAACATTAACTTTTATTTCCTAAGTACCCAGCAACTGGGCGGTAGAGATATCTATCTCTAGCAAGGAGCATGCTGGGTAGGAGTGGGAAGCTTATCTTCAACTTACAATTGCACAGGTGTCACCCATTTCATCTCTTTATAAATATTAGTTCACCATATAAAGGACTTTCCAACATTGCAAAAACATTTAGAAGATTTAAAAACCTTATGCAGATCCATATATATATATATATCTATGTATCCAGACAATGTATATATATAAAATAATATATGTGATTAATAGAAGTGCATTATTGTAATGGGAACTTTTTGTATAGTCTTACCTATTATAATTCATAGCTTAAGTATGTACTGTAATTATCTCCCTGCAGTGATTTTATTTTTCATTTTGTCAGATTTTCTAAATGGTACACACATCTCACATATCAAATGGAGATATAGTCAGAAAAATGACCCAGACGAGTAGGTCTTTGAACTTACTTCAGACATTTGCATTGTATATGCTGTTTAAAATTTATTTCTTCAGTTGCTTAGGCTTAGTGTAGTGATCCACATATAAAAGTTGTCAATTTTCTAAAGTGTAGCTAGGATAATTCTGAATTTATTATGTTCACAATATTTTTACTGGCAACAGATATGCATCAGTAAGCATATTACAAAAAGCACTTGAATTTTTGTTCTATTTATTATTGGAAATATTATAGCTCTCCTGACCACAATTAACCCATGGGCTTTTCTCTGTACTCCTTTTCTTTAAAAAAAACCTATTTATTGATCAATTTAATTAAAAGAAAAGAGAATTAAAACCCTTATCATAGACTTATTATCATGATTTTTTTTTTTTTTAAATTTGTGGCTTACTGAGATCTCAGAAACCTCTTGTTAGTGATATGAAAAGGTGGAGAAAATGCTGTCGGGTCTCATGAGGAAGGTACCACATAAGAATGGTATTATGAAGTAAACATCTTTAAATAATGCACCTTAGTTCTCAGAATTAGACGTTTAAACATATTCTCAAGAAGAGGAGACTTGATAAGAAGATCATTATGATGGAAGTGCTATAGGTACAGTTGAATTAGGAAAGATTATAATATTTTGGAAGTAGCATTTAGACTAAATTGTGGAGAATGTAAAGGAAATTACAGTGGCTAATAGCACTGTGCCTCCAATTATGATGAACCTTTACACTGAATTTGTTTTGGAATGCGCATGCATAATGTTGCTGATGCAAATATTTTATTTGTGATGGCAGAGATGGAAATGTGCTGTTAAATCACCTCCTGCCAATGCAAAATAGACTCCTGAAGTCTGCTTATGATGGCTTTGTCCATCCAGTACTGCTTTAACATTGTTGGGGCAAATTTAATAGTGTTAGAAGAAACATTTTAATGTAGAAGGTAGTTATTCTGATGTTACTGTCCTATTAAAAACAGCAGTAAGGTATAGCCATTGTAATTTTCAAATAACCCAATTGCATGTTAGGTGATTCAGCAGAGGTGTCAAAACCAAAAGTAGTACTGCTATGTTTGATAAACTGCCTGTACAACACTCAGAACTACTTCACAAATCTTTGATGCTATTTAGGTTGATATGTAAATTATCTAGCCCAGAATGTTCAGAGTCACTATGCATCCACATCAAAGATCAAAAGCTATGTGAGCTGTTATTCTACTGAACTTCAAAGACTAATAAAAAATCATGAAGAAAATTAAATGAAAAGTATTTTATATTTAATACCAGGAGCTCTTGAAAATAGAAGTCGTAAAGTCTTTGCTGAACTAAAGCTGTTCTTATTTAAAAGTTCTCTAGTTAGTCTTCTCTGTAAACTCTCCTGACTGTCAGTCCCTGTGAAAGTGCAGATGAAAAGGAATCTGAAAATGCAAACACAGTATAAAACAAAAACATAACCTATTGCCAAAATCTGAGAGGAATGTTCCATAACTGGAAGAACAGTGAAAAGAGATTTTACTTTTTATTTTTATTTTTTAAGTTTATTTATTTATTTTGAGAGAGAGAGAGCATGTGGGTAGGGCAGAGAGAGACAATCCCAAGGAGGCTCTGCAATGTCAGCACAGAGCCCAACATGGGGCTCAATCTCAAGAACCAATAGATCAGGACCTGAGCCGAAATCAAGAGTCAGAGGCTTAACCAACTGAGTCACCCAGGTATCCCGAAAATGGAGTTTAAAGTGCAGGAAATGTTCTTTCTAATTTTGTGATGTTTTGCTCTGATTTTATATCCTTGACAGAGGTTGAAAAATGTTTTTTTTTTTCCTTCTTCAGATGACTTTCTCACTTTTTCCCTCCAGATGCACTCACTTCAGAGGGTCTGAACCAACAAAAGCCCGAGGCAGTACTAAGCTGCTCTTCTAGTCTCCCTCAAGTCCCATACACTTGGTAAAGGTAGTCGAAGGGCTATGGGTGGTGGTGTCCTCTACTTACTGGCAATTTCATGTTGTGTTCTAGCTACCACGTTCCATATAAGTCAAGTCCTGTAGAGAGGATGCCCAGAGCCATGATATCAGTCCTTTCTGTGACTTGTAGTGTTCTAACTCCACTGTGAAGAGGTTGGAGAGTCAGTGAACATGATTGGAACTAGAAGATTCCACTTCAGTGCAGAGGGACCTCACTAGATTAAACGCTGCTAGTATATATATATATTTTTTAATATATATTTTTTTTATTTATTTCTAGGAGAGAGAGAGACAGCGTGAGCAGGGGAGGGTCAGAGAGAGAGGGAGTCACAGACTGAAACAGGCTCCAGGCTCCGAGCTGGCAGTCAGCACAGAGCCCGACGCGGGGCTCGAACCCACGAACCGTGAGATCATGACCTAAGCGAAAGTCGGACGCTTAACTGACTAAGCCACCCAGGCGCCCCAAACGCTGCTAGTATATTGAGAATGGGCCCAAGAACATGTTTATTTACTTGTGGTAGTATTATAGATCATAGAGAGAGATTGTATTAGGGCAAAGCTGAGAGGGGGCAGGGGTTAATTCACTCATTTGCCGTCACTAAATGTTTTCTATCAATAAATGTTGTGAGTCTAGACAGGCATGAATTACTCTGTGTCATGTAAGTGAAAAGAAAAAAAAATCTACCTTAGAGATTATGAAAAATTGCTTGGGAAATAAAGACCTATGAGGAGCAAAAAGTAGTCTTAAGAAATAAGAATTAGAAATTGGAAAATTATTGTCATCCTTGATATGATTCCCAAAGATAACCTCTATCTATCTATCTATCTATCTATCCATCCATCCATCTATATTTATACCCATATCTAAGTCTACATATACAAGCTGAGATGATAATCCAATATCTGTATTAATATTCATACTGGAGACAGTAAAAGACAGATTTGCCACTGCAGAAAATTGAATTAGTAATGTGAACAATGAGTAGCTCTCTTAGAATGTACAGAAAAAGACAAAATAGTAAAAAATGATGAGGAGAGTGATAATAGTTCTGAAAAGCCAAAAAAGGAAAGTCAGTCTCAAAATTATACATGTTCTGAAGAAGACTCTAGCATAATTGGATCAGAAGCACCAAAGATAATTGTTGAAAAATGTCCTGAATTGATAATGGTGGTTAAAAGGGTTCTCCATGTTCCAGGCAAAAAATCAATAAAAAGAAATCTATAGGTACGCATATCTTGGTAATACTTAAAAACATTCCAGTAGAGTTATAAAATATTTCAAAAGCACTGAGATCACGAAAAGCAGCTTCTTTGTAGCAATAAAAATCATGAATGCACCAGATGATTCCTCTGCTATATATTGTTAGGAAGATAATGGAACAGCTAACTTGTACTAATTTTCTATAAAATTTAAAGGGGGGGAAGATTTAATTCAAAAATTTTATAGAAAACTGATTTTTCTATGAATAAAGACAGCAAAAGTTATTTTTATATAAGCAAATTCTTAGAAAACACATTACCAATATGTATTTAAAGTAATATGAAAATAAACATTAGAGAGGCAAAAGACAAGTCAAAATTCAGATTTTTTTAAAATTTTAATGTTTATTTCTGAGAGACAGAAAGACAGAGCATGAGCAGGGGAAGGGCAGAGAGAGGAGACACAGAACCTGAAGCAGGCTACAGGCTCTGAGCTGTCAGCACAGAGCCCTACGCGGGGCGCAAGATCATGACCTTAGGCAAAATCGGCGGCTTAACCAACTGAGCCACCCAGGTGCCCCAAAATTCAGATTCAAAAGTGATAATCTTACATGAGAAGAATTTATGGTCCAGCCCTTAATCTTTTCGGACCCCAAATATGTTAATGAAATAGAATTTAGTGTTTACAGGTGGCTTTGGAGTCCAGATTACCATAGAGGCTTCTCCATTTGTCCCCCAGTCCTTCTGATCCCTCAGAAGACAGGTACCAGGACACTTGAAGTGCCTGCCATATTCATTAGTAAGTAGTTCAGAAGGGCCGTGTTTATAACACAGCTTAACAACACTGCAGCCAGACTGTCGTGGTTCAGTCCAGTTGCTGAAAATCTGATTAGATGAGAAAATTGTTATAACTTATCTGTGTATTAGTTTCCTTGTCTGTAAGATGGGAGTAACAGCAGTACCTATTTCATAGAGTTAATAAGAAATCTATAGGGGCACCTGGGTGGCTCAGTCGGTTAAGTGCCTGACTTCACTCAGGTCATGATCTCATAGTTCATGGGTTCAAGCCCCGCGTCAGGCTCTGTGCTGATGGCTCGGAGCCTGTAGCCTGCTTCAGATTCTGTGTCTCCCTCTCTCTGCTCCTCCCCTGCTCACACTCTGTCTCCTCTCTCTCCCCCTCTCTCTCCTTGTCTCTCTCTCTCAAAAATAAATAAATATTTTAAAAAAAGAAGTCTATAAATCAACATACATTGACACTAGTTATTGTTATTTCAGATTTTGAAGTAACACTTTATATTATATATTTTACATGTGTAAAATAAAGAAGTGAGTTAAAAACCCAACAGTCTTCTCTGATAGGAAGAGAATGTAATATACTTTTTATACTGTGTAATACAGACCAGGCACGACATGAATCCTTTCTCTGCCACTTGTTAGTAGTGTGAATTTGCATGTTACTGAATCTCTCTGAACCTTAATTGTTTTAATCTGTAGAATGGGGTAAACAATATTTACCATATAGGTAGGGTGACTAGCTCATTCTGTTTTGCTCTGGATGTTTTCAGATTTTGCACCTAAAGTTTCACATCCTAAATATCCCTCAGCGCAGAAAAACTGGGACCACTGGCCACTCTACTATAGGGTTGTTAAGAAGATCTGACAAATACTTAGCATGTGATTTTAAAATCTATGTGTTCAATAAATGTTTTCCATTATTAATATTCATTTTTGTAATAAGTCTTCAAAATCCAATGTGCATCTTATACTTCTAGCACGTAATTTATATTCACCACATTTTAAGAATTCAGTCTTCACAAATGGCTAGCAGCTACCATGTTGAACAGCACAGCAGCAGACTGGTGCTGAATAAGTTAAAGAGTAGATGGGTACCTCCCCAAATTGGTTCTTTTCTGAGAAGGCAATGATCATTTTTCATCTTTCTTATTCTGCATACTCACTCAAAATTTCCAAATTCATGAGTTTTTTGTGAACTCATGATATTGTGTTAGATGATGAATAAAAGGATGTTAGTTTATCTTATATTTGGGATTATCCACAACATTGATCCACAACTTGATGTGTACGTAGGAATTTATTCAGCCACTTTTCTGAGAGAAACCAAGCCAAAATGCATACAGTTAGGAAAACCTGTGGCATATTTTATTGCTCACTTGTTTTTAAATTGTTTAAACATAACCTATATTTACAAATTATTCTGGGCTAGAGAACAACCTTGAATCTTTGGTCATTCTTTTTTTGAGGGGATGAGAACAGTGTTTGCTCAAGAGATTATTAATCACAAGAAATACAAAATGGTGGCATCTTAAGTTTAATGTTTACAAGTGTTTGAAGTTGTCTTCCTCAGATGACTATGATTAGGTCATAGAGATATTTGTTTTGTGAGCCTAATGGGTATTGGAAACTTGTCAAGGTTTTCCTTATCCATTGCTAAGTTTTAGACATTCTGCCTTACCTTTATGGACCCTGCATGTTACATAGTCAATAACAGTATCATTAAAGAAGGAAATGAAGGCAATTGGATCTTATCTTCCTCCAATGCTGAATTCTGGTTATAAAATGAAAAAGAAGATAGCTCTTGTTTAAGTTTCTTAATATCCTACAACCTCTAATTACACCCATTTAATGAAACCAAGAGAAGTAGCTCAAATTAGGCTTCGTTTTTTTTTTTTTTTTTTTTCTGCTTATTTCTGGACTTGCTCAGTGGTTTTAGAAAAGGTTCTAAAATCTATACTCTAGTTATTTTAGATTAAAGGTAGGAGGTAGATGTTGAGACTCTCTGGCCTAGGTGGCAAGTTCCATCTCAGATGCCAACCCTAATTGATTATTAGTGGCTATATGTAAGGTTCTGCTAAGGAAAACTGTGAAGGCTGGTATCATTCTCTGTAAAAGATCGACTAAAGATGTCGGCCTTGGCTGTGGGCAGTGGGAGCGCATATGCACATGGTTACCTCTCATTAACAGCAATCTTCACAGAGAGGGAGCTCCTTGCCTAGTAGGGGAAAGGTGATAGAGGTGCGATCATTATTTCAGCAGACTGTCTGGAGCTGCAGGCAGTACTGTGTGAAAAACTGGGTCAGCAGGATGCTAAGCCTAAAGGAAAATTTGCTGTTGGAATTCTGCAAAAAAGAGTTATAATCCTGGCACAAATGCTCACAGGGGCCATTCCTAGGGAAACAGCTTGCTTGAGCATACTGTAAGTGCCAGCATGGTTGTTTATGTTACCACCAGTGGGCATTAGCAGAGTGTGGAACGATAAAACCAACTCTTTGGTCCATTTTAAGAAGTGGAAATCTCTTACCATATCATACATATGTGTAAGGCAATATCAAAATATTCTAAAATTAACCTTTTTGGCATTTTAATGGAGAGCAGTTTATATCTGGGTCTTCTTACCAGAAGATTATCTTTGAGATGTACAGTCACAGACTATAAGAACTAGAAGTAATTTTGTGTAATCCATCTGCATTATTTAGCAAATAGGCAAACGGTCTGAGGAAGATGGGTGAACTCCAAGATCCAGGAGTTTATGTGTATCAGAACTGTGTCCAGAATAAAGTCTCCTGGTTCTGACAGTATTTGATTTCTGTAAGGGATCGTGATCTGAGTATCAAAGTCCTCCTTAAAGGTTATTTATTTCATTTTACTTCCTATTGGTAGAAGTTTCCTAAGGGTATTTTGGACAGGTAGCCTTTTATTGTCTTTAAAGAACCCTGGGGTATTCTGTTGTTTCTGTCACTTAAACATAAAAGGGAAATAATTTTCTTTATCTCTTCCCTGACTTCGGCTTCACTTCATTCCTTTAACCTCTTATTATAGAGAAAGGAATTCATTAACATTTTTCATATATTACCTCATCTTGTTAAGTATATAAATAGTTTCAATGGAGTCATATTTTAGGTAAGAAAAATATATAACTAATAAGATTGTGTTTTTGAAATCTGTAATTTAGAGCCCTTTTTATTCTATTGCATCTTAATGTCTAGTGACTGGATGACTCAGTGGGAAAAAAAACATTAATCATAATCATTTGTAAAGCTCAGTTTGGGAGTGCAATAATGTGTCTTGGTGTTAGCCAAAAGATAATATATGTATTCCTTCATTAAGCGTTTTGAGTACTATGTGCTAGTTACTAGGTACAGTGAGCAATTGAACATGAAATACACATAAAATATTCATATTCTGAGGGTAGAAATGCACCATTAAAACTTAAAATGCTATATTTCATACAAATAACATGGATAAAATGCTATCATAATGCAGAAAGTATAGGATGAGAAGACCATATGAATGAGATGCCATTTGAACCTTTTAGATAATTTCCAGGCCAGACAAGACATACGAGAGAAGGAGCATAAGCAAAAACAAGGAGATATAATGCTATGTGCCATTTTTAAGGAACAGTGAATAGCTTGGTATGACTAATGTGCAGGGTATATAGGATAAAGTGCCAGAGGGTAATTCTAGAAAAGTGTATTGTGCACTGGGGCTCTATCCTTAAGATATGAACAGTCATCCTACTTTTTTAAACAGGGAAGTGGTATAATAAGATGTGTATTTACAAACATAACATTAGTGGTACATGGAATGTAGATTGAAGAGGAGAGAGAGGCTACAGAAAACTGAAGCCGGGCAAGGCTCAGGGACTCCAGGATCTCATATTTGCTTCATTCTTTCTTGTTCTCTTTCTGCTGATTCCTTTGATTTACACATTGTTCCAATTCCTTAAGACGGCTTACAAGGTGGGTCATGATCTGGCCCCTGCCTGCCTTCAAGACTTGGCCTACCGACTCTTCCCATTCCTCACCAGGTTCCAGCTTGCTCTTCTTCTATTTTACTCATGTTGCAAACTCCTTCCTGTCTCAGAGCTTGTATGCATCTGGCTTGTCTTGCCTAAACTTATCGTTTCTCCCTTTGCATGGCCAACTTTATTTTTTAAGTTGCAGCTTGGAGTTACTTCTTTGAGGGATCCTTTCTCTGTAGTTCCTTTGCTCAAAATACACAGGCATGAATACAAAACATACAACACCTCCAATCCTTTTACACCCCTTCTTAGTCTTTTTTGTGCAAAGATTATAAAAGGAGAGACTAGTCTAGATTTTGAAATAATTACTCGTACAGTTGTTTGCTTATTATCACTGTTCTTCACCAGTAAGGCTTTTGGACTCTGCATGTTATTGTTTATTGCTTTAGGTGCTTAGTAAATCTTTTGAACAAATGAATATGGTTACCAGCTTAGAGGCTCTACAGCATTATTGCCCAGGACTACCAGGCTGTGGTCTCTGGTATGTGAGACAGAGGGAGAGAGGAGAGAGGATTTGGTTACTCTCGTATCATGTTTTCTTATCTGAGGATGGAGGTGTCAGGGTTACTGGGTGTGATGCTTCAGCAGGAGTGGCAATCACTTAGAAGATTTAGTGACATTGGGAATGGCATGACAGATACTGTAAAGTATACTTAACATGTTGGTAACCAGATAGGAGGAACTGAAGCTCTCACAGATAGATATATAGTGGACATTTAAGAACAAAAAGCAAACTATACAGATAGAGAATGACTGACCATGCAAAAATAAGGGCTCAACATTATTTGGATTCTATTCAGTAACTAGCTGTGAGTCAATGGTATGTTTCTGCCATTTGAAACTTCAATGACTGAAATATGTTAATAGGATAGTATGTAATTACTTCCCATGGTTGTCATTTACCATAATACATCTGTTTTAGGCTCCTCTTTTTATCATCAAATGGTAAAAGAGTAAAAGACTGATACAGAGATGAACAGAAATTAATACTGTGAAACCTGTACTTATAATAATGCAAAGAAGACTATTTTGGAAACATGTAATCCTTAAAGTTGATTTAGTTAAAAAAAGTTATTAGGCATAGAATATCAACCCAACAGTTGTAATTACTACTAAGGAACGAGAGGTAATAGGGTAAATTATCACAGTCGTTAACAAGATCATAAGCATATGGGTAAGGACCATACTGTGTGTTCAGTTATGCCTCAATGCCTAACATAGTTTTTGGCAAATAAGAAATGCTGAGTTAATGTAAGTTGAATGAATGAAAGTAACTGCTGGTTATTTAATGTCTATATGCATGTACTTCTATAGAAATAATACCTATCAAAATTGTTGATATATGAGTGCTTATAACGTGAGGCAGTGTCCTAAGATGTTTATATGCATTGAATATAATGTTAACTGAATGTTTGTAACAGTTTAAAATGTGGGTTTTGTTATTATTCAGGTATGGTGAAACCAACAGATTAGATGACTGTCGTTAATAGGCTGACTTGTTACAGTTCCCAGAAGGAGGGGACACATCATGCCATGCAGGGCCATATGAGGCAGCAGGTCAGGGTCAGTCAGGAGGCAGAGGGATGAGGGGAAAGCATGGACAGCAGCCTTTATTGTGGTTTTCACAGTAGGGAATGAGTGAGGCAAGGTAAAGCAGACTGAGTAGGTTTAGGACTGGACTGTTTGAATAATTTCTACAGGTCCGGGCTATAGGAGTGATTCCTAGTTGTTCAGTACCTGGCCCTGTGGCAGATCATGACTACAGGAGTCTGATAAAAGAAGGTGGATAGAGATATGGATTTGTGATTTGCTGGCTTGCATATCAAAGTTGTGCTCACAGGGAAGTTGTTTACTATGTCTAAGAATTAACTAACCCTAGGACAGTCAGTCCCTTCCTGGGTCCATAAGATGTCAAAGTATTATAAAATACAGAAAATGTTTTATTAAAACACAATTAATATACAACCTCATAAGGTAAGAATTATTATTTTTCAAACTTTTAGATGAGCATGGAGGCATGGGAAGGCCAATTTTCCTAAGGGAACACAATTAGTAGACGATGAAGCTGGGTTTCAAACCAGATAGGGAGTCTTCAGAGAGTCATTTTTTAACTGCCATGCTGTATTTCCCATCTGAGCAATGAGCAACAATTAAATAAGAGCAAGAAACCTAGATAGTAAAAGTATACACAGAACCAAACAACCAAGAGCTGAATTAATAAAACCATGAGGATAAATGTATTTAGGTTAGTGATTAAAATCTTGGTGAGACGTGGATAGGTCATTAGATTAGGGACAAGTTTACTTCCTTTTTTTATGAGGAAGACATTATAGATGATGTTATAGTTATTTGCTTTTGATTTTTGTTGTTTTGTTTTTTTCTAGAATGAGAAGAAAGATGGATATTTTTGGGACAAAATAATGGCTATATTTATATTTTCTAAAGTATTGCAACTTTTTTTTTTTTTACATGAGTTTCCCACATTAGACACTGGCCATGTATGGCAGAGACTATCTTATTTACCTTAGTATCTACCTAATGCCTGCGTTATCCTAGAATGTGTCAAATATGGAAATTCTGGTGATAGAATAGTTCTATGGATAGATGATGACATAGGATAGAAATATATATATATAATATATAGCATTCATATGTATTTATATATTGCATACACACACACACACACACACACACACACACACGCAAATTGATATGTGGTGCAGGGCTCTTGAAGACAGTAGCCTGGCCTGGATTGCTCTGAACTTCATGTTCTAAACCTAATTTTCTTCCTTATACAATAGTCCAGAAAGTACTATTGAAAGGAAATAGGTACTTAGAGAGCCTGAGGCTATTTCTTTTATTCAGCGACCCCACATATTCCCGAGATCATTGTTCCCATGGTCTTTACTCATTACTTATACAACTGGGAGCTCTTAGAGTAGCGCAGCTGTGCTGAGGCCAAGCTCTAAGAACTTGGAGAGATCATGATGGGAGACAGTTAAATATTTAAAGGTAATAAAAGGAGCAAGGATTAGTAATGCAATAAAATTCCATTAAACATAAAAAAATCAAATCAGCATATTTCTGCATAGGGTTGGTAGTTCATTTCACATCCCTTAATCTGTAGGATGATATTTGTTTCTCATGGGAGAACACATCACCAAACATATTAGAGTTAATTGCATTTAGCTATTTTAGAATGTGAAATGAACGCGCATTGAATATTAGACTGTTCCTACCACAGTGTTTTGCAGAAAGTGTAAAGCAAAATGGCATATTTCCACACGTTTATTTAAATTTTAGTTGCATTTTGAGGAAACTCAGGAGCCTGTAGTTAATATTTTCAGATATGAGAATCTGGGTCATCAGAGTAGTGCACAAATTCTATCACTGTGACTCGTACATCAGTGTTCATGAGAAATTATTGAAATGGTTTTTTTCTCCTATCGCTTAGCAAGTCAATAAAAATACTTCAGAGAATTATTATGCCAGATTAATCCTGTTTATCACATTCTATGGATTATTACTTTTTGGTGTCTGCCCTGGTTCAGGTGGTTCAAAATGCAGGTTTCATGAATAATTCCTAGAGCTATTAATTGAAAATATAGACTTTGGAGTCATTTCCTTATATGACCTTGCAGAAGGCTATAGCTTTCAGCTCCCTGCTTTATTTCAAGCCAATCCAGTTTGACTGACCATCTTTTTCTTTTATTAATATCTGTGGGGCAAGAAGACAGCAAAGTCAAAGAAATTTCTTTCTTTTTGTGATCAATGTCAGACCAAACTGGACATGGCCTATTATTTTTTTTTATCATTTATTAGTTTTTTAGGATTTCTTTGCTTGTTTTTATTTATTCTTATGTGAATGCCACACCAGTGGCAGGAGGACAGGAATTTGCCTGAGTCACCTCTTTACTAGATGATTTTTAGCAGGTGGCCGAACAAAGTTATACAATCAATTATTATGTGTTTATGTTATTTGAACTTTAATACTTCTTTTCAAAGAAAATTTCTATAAGAAAGCAGGGCAAAATGAATTAGATAGCTAAATATACTTTTTAAAGGAGTTTTCAAAAATGTTTCTAAGTTATACTGTTAATTTAATTCAATTAAATTAAACAATTTTTTGAGTACCCACTATGTGACAGCCATGTGCCAAACACTAGGATTACTAATATGAGTAACACATAAGCCTTGTTTCCAAAGAAAGATTGAGCCATTAATTTTATTTTTAGTGATTGAATTATATACATGTGAAATAGGAGCTCAGTACAAACTGATGAAACTTATAGAACAAACTTATAAAAGCTGGAAAATTTTAGTTGGGCCACATTCCTGGATCTTATTTATATTTGAATGTTTATGTTTAACTACCTAATGCTCCTATTTCTAGAATATAATAGAAATATCATGTAAAGAAAAGTTTTGTAAAAATAACTTCATCATTTCAAGAGGTTCTTTTTCTGGTCACACCTCCTGACCTGATAAGCTTTTCATTGTCCTTGAAGGTAGATCTAACTTAAGGTAAAAGAAAAAGCATTTTTGAGCTGTATGCTGGGGCCAGATTTTAAAGAAGTCCCATCATATCCTTTGTTGATCAAAGTCATCAAAAGGTGTCTTTGAACAGTGGAAACATAATCTTGATATTTTGGGTGAAGATTTACAGCCTCCCACTCTTAAGATCAATGACAGCAAACTTTCAATAAGCAATTCCTTAACCCTGTACTGAGTTCTTTAGAACTGTTAGCACGTTTAATCCTCAATACATCCCTAGGACTTAAACTGCACAGTTTAGGAATTAAAAACACACGTTCTGGAGCCAGTTGGTATAGGTTTGAATCTATTGGGATGTCCCAATAATATCCCACATACATCATTTCATAACTGGAACCTATTGCTTTTGCCCACCAACGTGCCCCCATACCTATATTTGCTTTCTTAAACATTGCTACTGCCATTTTTATCCACTCCACAACTCTGAAATCTGAAACTCATCTTCAAGCCTGCATTTCTTTTCCTCCTAAATTCTAATATTATGCATTCACAATTCACCCTTGTCCATTGTATTCATTGTAGCTTTGAGTATTTTTATGGAGGCCCTTCCACTAACCTCTTCTTTTGTCTTGTAGTCTTACCCTGCTCCTATCTATGACCATAGGACATCCCACAAATCTGATTGTGTCAGGCGCAACTCAAAGTCCTCGGATTTCCCCTTTGCTTTCAGTTCATTTATAGAAAACTTTAGGCAAGGACCTCTGTCTACCAGATATTAAGTTAGATGTTGGACCATTCACACATGCATAATTTACTATGATAGACATATAAATGATATAACAATAATAAACATAAGAATAATATAAGGTATGAATAATATATACAAGTAGCATATGGTGGATCTGTGAAACCAGTACACCATGCAAAGATTTTGAGCTGAGTTTCAAAGAATAGCTGGAGTTTGCCAAGAGGATGGGTCAGGGGACCCTTGCAAGTACATTCTGGGCAAATGTACTGGAGGTGCAAATATAATTTAGACTTTCTTCATAGTATTCAAAATTCTTCCATCCTAATGATGATCTATCCTAATCATCTCCCACCTTATTCAACAATTGGTCTTCCATATAGATAGAATGAACCAAATTTTCTCATATTTTTCATTTTCTTAATACTCTTTCTTTTTGGGGTGGGGAGAGGGAGGGAAGGGGAGAAGGAAAGGTAGAGAATCTCAAGCAGGCTCCACACGCAACATGAGCCCGACCCAGAACTTGAACTGACAATGGTGAAATCATGACCTGAGCCAAAATCAAGGTTGAATGCTTAAACATTTGAGTCACCCAGGTATACCTCAACACTCTTTTTTTTTTTTTTTAAATATCATGAACCACTTAACTGCTACTCAAGCAGGGGTGTTTCTAAACTCAGTCATAACCAATTCCTGTTCCCCAAACCCCACTCCCAGGCTAAGTTGTTTGTGGCTCCTCTCTATGTATTAATTTTTGTTCCAGGGCTAGTTCTGATCTTAAAGTGGCTATTTGCATTTAGGTATAACACCTAGATACAACTAGGTCTTCCACATGAGCTTTTAATAGCTGTGCTTTGTACAATCTGACCTTGTTCACTCAAGTAAGAGAATCAGCATCTCTTTCCTGGAAATAGGATATTTTGAACTATGAGAGGCAGAGGCTGCCAACTCAAAGAGCGATCTACATGTTTCTGCTCATTACTGGGATATTCTGGTTTCTTTACTTTCTGAAGCTTGCTTATTCAACATTTTTTAATTTTATGAGCTGTTTAATATGCTTCTAATCAATTTGTTTTCTTAAGCTCTCTAAACTTGATTGGCATTTTCTATAACCAAAAACAAAAATGAAAAACAAAAAACCCTTAGATGTGCCTGGCTGGCTCAGTCAGTTGAGCATCCAACTTCAGCTCAGGTCATGATCTTGTGCTTCATCAGTTTGAGCCCCACATGGGCTGTCCGTGCAGAGCCTGCTTTGGATCCTCTGTCCCCTTCTTTCTCTGCCCCTCCCCTGTTCACACTCTCTCTCTCTTTCAGAAAAAAAAAAATTAAAAAAACCCTTAAATATGACATTCAAACTACATTACATAAAATGATTGATTTTCATGTATATGTCCTGTATTCACCTATGAATTCAGTGAAGACAGTGATTGGCATGAAATAGGCCCTCAATATTTGCTGAATGAACAAATGAGTGAATTAATGGAATGTACTATTTGGGGTTCAATTCCAATTTTCTGGGGACACATTATTTAAAATTAAGAACAAAAAGTATCAACAACTTAAGATATATTGATTTCCTGGGACTATACAGTGATCAACAGACACCATATGATGACTTGCCATTCTCTGGGCAGTTGGATTACTAGTGGCTGGGAAGCGCCTTCTCTCTGCCAACACTCTCCTTGAGAGGCCCCATTTTATTTACATTAAAAGTAATATTTTTAATGAGGAAAGTTACTTTTTGGGATTTTATTATTTCAGGTGTTACATCCTTAGATAATCTGAGCTATGTCATTGTTGGATCTATTTAACATCCCGGAACCAAATTCAATTTCTAGTATTTGTGTATGTACACGTGGGAACATAAGTACATATGAAGGGAGAAAGGGTAATACTTAGAATGAGCTCAAAGAAATATCAAGGTTATATAGAATAACGTTTTTTGTAATTAATATACAGTTAATTTTGAGCACAAATTTAGTCAGTGCTTTCTTATAAACATTAATTTTCTTTTCATGAAGAAAATGGAAAACTCTTTTTTAAATTCATATAGCTTTTGACCTAAAGCCTTAGGGTCTTTCAGTAAGTACACATCTGAAACAGAGTAGATGATGTAGTTATGAGAATTTTTAAGGAGCATCAAATATTTAAAGGTATGTCATTCCCCATATCCGTATCATTAGTGTATCATTAGTGAGAAATATTCATTACTTGCCAGAGGGAGTAAGAAAGTGTATATTTAAAATATGTTATTTTATCATTTGGAAAACAGTTCACATTCTTCATGTAACTGGATAAAAAATGTTTTGATAGCATTTCGTATAAGCTCCTTAGAGAAGAAAGACATAACTCCAGTAGTATTTGAATTAGCATGTATACATTTGTATTAATATAACTGCACATACACATGAAGTGTTAATCCTTTCTCCCTGATTCACATCGAACTAGATACTGTATCTGTTCACTATGGCAACACTATCTTGATGAAATGCTGCAGGCTCCTTATCAAAATGAGTCATGCTTCTGGTAGTGACAATATGACTCTCTTCCCAGAGCACTGCAGCAACTGATTCTTGTGTTAGGAAAAAAGGGAATGTTTCATGAGTGTGTGGGCTGTAAACAGAACAAAGGGGTTATCTATAATTCAGACTAAAAATAAATTGCAGAGTTAGCAACAGCATTCTTACCAAGGGCCCTGCTCCAGAAAAGCTTTAGATGAAAATTTGTGTTTGAAATTTTTCCAAAGAAGAATCCAAACATAACACAGAATTGCACCTTTTCTCTAAAAAAATTTTCTTAGTGTTTATTTACTTTTGAGGGAGAGACAGAATGAGCGGGGGAGGGGCAGAGAGGGAGACGCAGAATCCGAAGCAGGTTCCAGGCTCTGAGCTGTTGGCACAGACCTTGATACAGGGCTTGAACTCACAAATCATGAGATCATGTCCTGAGCCGAAGTCAGACATGTTTAACCAACTGTAACTGTAATCCAGGTGCCCTTGGATTACAATTTTTCTAATATCTTTCCTAATTACTTACTGTTTCCCCTAAACATCCTATCACTGGTAGTCTTACTTTTGCCATTCACATAATAATAAGTTTATAAAAATGTCATAAGGGTGTTGTTATAGAACATTAAGTGTCTGAACCCAGGGAATAAATAATAAATCACTTTCCAGGCAGGAACTAACAGTGACATGTTTCAGGAGACATGCTGTCAACCCAAGAATGACATTGCTATAAATGTGAAGCAGAGGTTTATTATCTGGTTTTCTTGCTCAGTAAGAATAGGACACAACAAAAGATAAAATTTCTCTGTTAATATCTGATAACAACTCCCTGCCATAATATTGTATGTTTCTGAGTATGAACTGCGAAGTCTTTGTCTATAATTAGTATAAAGAGCTCATCATCAATAAATAGCATTGTAAACAATTAAAAAAGCACTTCTATAGGTGTGCCTCTGAAATATGACCATCAGACCGTCCTACATTGAAAACACTTGTAATTTCTCTTATATGCCATCTGCAGGTGATTTTTAATAGGTCTGTTCCTGATTCCTGGCCTATTTATTTGCTGCCTGGGCCATATGATCCCTTACCTCATAAAAAATGTGTAATCAGATCAATGTGTGTGTAGCATGTGAAGTGATATTTTATTTTAGAAGAATGGCTCTCAAATTTTTAAATCTCAAGACTCCTTTCAACTCTTAAAAACTATTGAAAACCCCAATGTGTTTTTACTTATATGGATTATACAAGTATTACTATTTACTAGATTAGAAGTTAAAAACTAAGAGGGGCACATGGGTAGCTCAGTCAGTTAAGCATCCAACTTGTGATTTCAGCTCAGGCCATGATCTCACAATTTGTGGGGCTCTGCACTGACAGCACAGAGCTTGCTTTGGGTTCTCTCTCCTACTCCCTCTGCACCCTTCCTCAAAAATAATAAAAATAAACTTAAAAAAGGGAAGTTAAAACTAATAATTTTGTTCAAAATATGTATTTATTTTAAAATAATAATAATAAAACTGTTGCATGGTAACATAAATAGAATGTGTGTGTGTCGGGGTGTGTGTGTGTGTGTGTGTGTGAAAACAGTTCTACTTTCCAAAATGAAGGATATTCAGTGAGAAGGGTGGCACTGTTTTAAACTTTTGTAAAACTTTTAATGCTTGGCTTAATAGAAGACAGCTAAATTCCCGTATCTGCTTCTACATTCAATTGATAGCGGTCTGTTGTTTTGGTTGGAGTGTATGAAGAGTGCAGCCTCACAGACCTAAATTGGAAAAGGAAGGAGCGTTTTAATAGCTTTTGAGGTAATTGTTGATATTTTTCTTTGATATTACATTGAAACTCAACAAGTGGACATTTCTTTTTTTAATTTTTTAAAGTGTTTATTCATTTTTGAAAGAGAGAGATGGAGACAGAGCACAAGTGGAGGAAGCACAGAGAGAAAGGGAGACACAGAATCTGAAACAAGCTCCAGGCTCTGAGCTGTCAGCACAGAGCCCGATGTGGGGCTCCAACCCATTGGCTGCGAGATCATGACCTGAATCGAATTAGACGCTCAACCAACTGAGCCACCCAGGTGCCCCAACAAGTAGGTATTTCTTATGGACTCTTATATGGACTCTGAAAACAAATCAGTAAATTTTGGAAACTCTCTGACATTTAAAATTTTATTGAACTATTTTGTACTTTGAATGGATCTTAACTCTTATGTGCCTTTTTTTGCTATCATGGATTGGTCAATTGGAAAATGTTTCAGTGAATTAGGCAGATCTTCCAATGTTAAGATTTCATTATTCAACATAGAAAAATTACATTTCCTAATAGTATCACTGAACTCATCAGAAAACTTTACAAATATTGTGAACCTGTCAAGTTCACTGTGACAGGTACAAGGTTTTCAAATTTTTTCTGTTGCTTGGAAGTTTGAATTTTATCACTGGCAAAAATAGTGTCAGTTGTTTGACTTGAAGTGACAAGCTTATTGCATTTATTTCCAAGAAAATGCCTGTCAAATACCCAAGTCTGAACAGCCATAGCTTGTCTGTCAGTTGTTCTTTCAGGTAAAAATGGTATTCCATGACAAATGCAGCTAGTTTATCTCCATGCTCAATCACCAATTGCGTTTCGTCAAAATGGCAGGTGTAAAGCAGAAGATTTTTTTGTGTACTCCCATTTTGTCATAGGATACTGAAAATGCATCTATACAATGGTCAAGATTCTATAAAATTAATATTTTTATGGCTTCACCTAGCACATTTTAAAGTAAGTTTCTTGGGCACCTGGGTGGCTTAGTCGGTTGAGAGTCCAGCTTCGGCTCAGGTCATGATCTCATGGTTCATCAGTTCAAGCCCCCCATCAGGTTCTGTGCTGACAGCTCAGAGCCTGGAGCCTGTCTTTGAATTCTGTGTCTCCCTCTCTCTCTGACCCTCCCCGGCTCATGCTGTCTTTCTCCCTCTCAAAAATAAATAAAAATACATTAAAGAAATTTAAAAAAATAAAATAAATTTCCATTTTTAAAACATTGTGTGGCTGAGTAATGCTTGTCCATATCGATTGGTGCCACTACCTTGATTCAGTCTAAGATATCCCCAGTTGTATCTACCATCAGGACAAATGTCAACATAGTGAAAAAGGCAAATACAAATACCGTTTGTATTCTAGGTGACTTAGTGTTCTTATGAAAATGGTGGGTCCTCTGCCGAGGTCTTGAGTGCCACTGTCTAAATCTACCACTTAATAACAGTGTTCTTATTATCTATTGCCATGTAGGAAACCACCTAAAAATTAGTGGTTTAAAACAACAATTTATCATTTTCTCTCATAATTCTGTGAATTGATTCAGTTCAGAAGGGAGGTTTTTCCTTAAGTTTCTAATAGGAGCACATGGGTGGCTTAGTTAAGCATCTGACTTCGGCACAGGTCATGATCTCACGGTTAGTGAGTGGGTTTGAGCCTCTTATCGGGCTTTGTGCTGACAGCTAGCCCAGAGCCTGGAACTTGCTTCAGATTCTGTATCTCCCTCTCTCTTTGACCCTCCCCTGCTCACACACACACACACTCTCTCAGAAATAAATAAAACACTTAAAAAATAAAAATAAAAATAAATAAAATAGTTGAGGTCATCAGCCAGGGTAAAGTCATGTAAAGACTTCCTCTCTGTGTTAGGATTCTCCAGAGAAACAGTACCAGTAGGATATGTATAGATATACATAGGAAGAGATTTGTCATAGAAATTGGCTCCCATGTTATGAAGGCTGAGAAGTCCCACAGTCTGCCACCTGTGAGCTGGAGAGTTGGGAAAGTCAGTGTTGAAATTCAGTTGGAATCTGTGAAAATCAGGGGTCTGATGGTATAAGTCCCATTGTGAGTTTGAAAGGCTGGAAATGAGGAACATTGGTGGCTGTCTCAGCTCAAGTAGGAAGATAGTTCACCTTTCCTCTGCCTTTTTGCTCTATTTAAGCCCTGAATGGATTGGATGATACCCACCCGAATTAGTGATGAAAACTTCATTACTCAGTCTGCTGATCCAGTGTTAATCCATTCCAGAGACATTCTCACAGACACACTGAGAAATAATGGTGTTTTACCAGCTATTTGGCTATCCTTTAGTCCCGTCAAGTTGACACATAAAATTAACCATTACACTTCCTCATATGTCTACTTGAGGTGATTAGACTAGAACAGCTAAGAGACAGTTGAGTATATTGCTATCAGTGTGGCCTTTCCACTTGAACTTGGGTTTCCCTACAGCAAACTGGTCTTGGCATGGTTGTTTTTCCTACATGGTGGCTGGTGTTCCCCAGGGAGTCTTCTAAGAGGCAGGAATGAGGGCCCCAGTTCAAAAATGGCATAGTATCACTTCTGTGATCTACCAAGCAAAGTAATCACAGAACCCATACAGATTCATAGACCCATGTTTCAGTGGGAGGAGTGAAAGGAGCTTATCTCCATCTTTTATCTGCCACAAACAGTGTGATCTTGGAGAAGTCACTTTTTAGATTTCTCCAAATCTCATTTTTCTTGTCTGTAAAATGGAGATCACAATTGTTCTACCTTATGGTGTCTCCACAAAGATTAAACGACCGGATTACTCAACCCTTAATATGATGGTCCCCAAGTAGTAGAGTTCATTAAGTGTTAGATATTATAATCATTTTTGTTGCTACTAGTTTTATAATGTTATTTCACAATAGGCAAAAATTAGCCAGTATTCTCCTTGGTCTCAATTCAGCTTATCCTTTAAAACCTCACCAGCTCAACCTTCTTGGAATTAAACGTTTTCTTCCTTTGCTTGCCGCTCATAGTCTATATCATCAGTTTTCTATACCAGCTACTCCAGTGAAGATAGAGAGGCGAGCTGGAATGCAGGATAGGCTTCTCTCCAGGCTGAACTCACTGTTGGTGACCTTGTATTAACATTTAAATAGCAAGTTGGTCTCTGTCCAAGAAACTGCTGCCTGGGTCAGGTTCCATATCATAAACTCTGTTATACGTTTGTAGACTAGCAGGCTAGAGTTTGCATATGATGCCTCTTGCGCTCCTGGACAACCCTCCCAAGAATGCCCTCATCATTATATTTTTTAATCCTAGTTTTTACTTATTAGCATGCCATTTCACAATATGATGCTAACATACCACAACTCAGCAGCCTCTTTCTGCTCTTAACCTTTACTATGAACTCCAAATTCAAGTGAGGAAAGTCTTGCACCATATGTGAATGACAAATCAGAATCTGATAAAACATCTTTCCAAAACTGTAAAACATAGGAGACACCGCCATTTAAACTTCCTCTGCTAGACAAGTCACTTTCACTATTTTAGTTCTTATATTTGAGTACTTTATCTCTACATACAGTTACATTTGTACTTTTTCTTTCATGAAGAGACAAAAGCAGGATATAAACGTTGGCAATGTTCAAAACAAAAGTTGTGATTCATAAGTAATGAAGAAATTGCATAGAAGGAAAGAATATCACTACCCTTTAAAAAATGCTTCAGTGTATCTTTATTAACCTTGGTCTACATGGGAAGGATGAGTGTGGCTTAACAAGCACCATCCCCTCCAGCTCTTGTTTAATACTTAATTCCAAGGCTAAAATGTTTGGCTCCTTGCCAACTGGCAAAACAGCACCCAGCCTCTACTTTAAAATTTCCTTTCCTGGAATAGAATTTTAATGGAAATGTCATTTGTATGTATTAGTAGTAGTAATTCTCATTTTCAAATTTGCCCTTATGTAGGTAGTGAAAAACAACCATAACTGTTAAGAAACCTTCCCATAAGTTAAAACAAATTTTAAAAATGTTTCCAGGGTGTGTAATCTTGGTTTCCTTTTTAATAGTTTCACTACTATGAGAGTCTTCTGCTATTTGAAAAATAGCTAATAAATCTTTTTCTATTGAGATGTCAACCTTTGGACATTCACAAATAGTCAGAAACCATCTGTAGACATGCATTCCATTTCTGATGTCATCTTGCACTATTGGGTACATTACTGAGAGATCCCTCACATTTGGGAAGTTGCTAATAAGGATAATAGGGGTAAAGAACTTGATCAAATTAAAGAATGCTCCTACAAGATTCATTCTACATCCCTAGTAGCTTGTGCATGGATTTAATTATTTTCTACGAATATGTTTTGATTTCAATTTAAAATATAACAGAACTTGGGGCACCTGGGTGGCTCAGTCAGACATCTGACCTCAGCTCAGGCCATGACCTCAGGGTTCATGGGTTTGAGCCCCACGTCGGGCTCTGTGCTGACAGCTCAGAGCCTGAAGCCTGCTTCAGATCCTGTCTCCCTCTCTCTGCCCTCCCCCATTCGCAATCTGTCTCTCTCTCTCTCTCAAAAATAAATGAACATTAAAAAATTAAACTATAACAGAACTTAGATAACAGTTTCTAAGACTAGACTAGGTTCTTGCAAGCAATCAAATGAAAATCTTTTTTGACTGGCATACTAACCTCACATATATACACTGTACATTTAGGGCAAAACTGATCAAATAGACTTAATCATGATTTAAGTTTTTAAAAATACTAAGTTTTATCTTATTTTCCCTCTTCATTAGCATTATCTAAAATACATTCATTAAGATGCAGAGATAAAAGCAGACATTATCTTGATGACATAAACTATGTACTTTAAAGCACAATTTGTTTTACTTTATATCTAGTCAAATTAATTTTATACCATTATGAGAAAGACGAAAGATGTGGATTAGTCTGGTGGTTAAAACCATGGGCTTAGGAGTCACTTAGCTTTAAATGCCTGCCCTCTGTTGGTTATGTGACCTTGGTTCTGTTTCTAAACTTAAGCCTCAGATTCCACACCTGTGTAATGGGGATAACTATAGTGCCTCTACCATGTGATTACTATGAGAATTAACTAACATCATTCATGCAGAGCACCAAGTATATGGACTTGGAACCTACATGTTAGCTGTGCATACTTACAGAAATTGAAATGCTAAGATAATTTTGAAGTTGAAGGTGAAATATCTTCATTTATATGCACTTATCAGGGGTAGTTTTTCTTTTTTTTTTTGTATACAATTATAATAACCATTGTCAGGACAGGAGACATTTATATTAATATAACTAAAACCTTAAACTTAAGTACTCTGAGTATATTTCTTCTTCAGTGGATTGTTCATCATGATCCATCCATATAAGCATGTATCTTTGAATACATATTCTGTGTGCATGTGTGTTTTGAGGAGCCTCATTATAAGAATTTTTTAAAAAAATCAAAAACATGAAATAAACATGAAAAAATAAATAACCATTGTAAATCTGTAGGTGCTAGTAGTATCAGTTTCCTTTAAACACTTATCTGTAAATATTCTCATGTACGTGTATATTTGTGCTTATTAATGTTTCTACACATAAAGCCATAAATTATTTGTGCATTTGTTTGCCAGACTCTGATCATAAAGTAATATTATTTTGTAATCTTCTTCTTTAATTCAATAATATATGCTGTCAGGAATTTATCCTACAGATATCCTGCAAAAGAATACCATTACATATCTACAAGATTAATCATTGTGGCATTGTTTGTAATAGGAAAAGATAGCTTATTATTCTCAATTTAAAATATCCAAAATAGATTTAAGACATAATTTTAGGACCCTTTTCTCAAACATAAGCTCTTTTACTGGCTTATCATTCCTTCTTTGGTTGGATTCAAGATTATCTCCCTTTTCATGTATTTGGACAGTTTGGTAAGTCGCAAATGTCTACTTTTGGCCGGGAAGTATGGCCAAAATATGTGATTGTATGATTATATTATATGTTTTGTTCCCTCATGTGGCTTATAGCCTTGGTACCCAGCTAACTCCTTTTAATCCTTCAGGTTCACTTATATATTCCTTGATACAGGAAACTAGTGAAGACTGTCTTAAGCATCCACTTCTCTGTTCAGATAGTAACCTGTCCATCGCCCTTTACCTAGCTTCCTCAAACAGCACTGACATTGCTTGTTTGTCTCTGTGTTCCATGCTAGTCAGTAAACTCCATGAGAGCAGGGACTGTATATTCTTGGGTATTTCATCAGCATTTAACACTGTGCTGGGCACAGCACAGCAATATGTATGTTAACTGAATCATGCAATATATATGTTATGCAATATGTTAACTGGACCCATGCAATATATATATGTTAAGTGAATCAATGATCATCTTGCCTGAAATTTGCTTTGATCTCTCCACTGTTCCTATTTATATTTTTGGTTCATTTTCTAGTGCCTGTGTTTAATTATTTCTTTTGTGTGTATGTCCATGCTGCCTGACCCTAATTGAGTATGACATTGTCTATTTAATCCATCTTTTCCCATGTCCAAAACAGAATAGTCACGTGATCAAGCCTTTTAACTTAGAACAACTTGTTTTGAAATTAAATTATTTTTGGCTCAAGGACAGGACTATAGTTTTCTATTCCCTCACATATGCCTATTCCCTACATAACAGTGTATTCAATAAATATGAAGTAATATACAACGTGATTTCAGAGAAAATTCTGACTAAAGATATTAGTGGAACAACTAAAATGTCTAATAGGGCAGTATATAAAATAGAGCTTGATTTGGGGCAGGTTTGGCATCAGCTGATCTGGATTTGAATGTTGGCACTGCCATCGACTTTGTCATCCTGAGCCTCCATTTTCTCCATGTTGAAAATGAGATTAATAAAACTCACCCATTGAAGTCTTATGAGGATTAAATAGGATAAAATTTTATAAACATGAAGCACATGGTACAGTGGTCTGTAATAGTTGTTTTATTATTTTCTTTCTAATTTATAGTTTTTATTAATATAAAATAGGAGATTTTTCACATTCATGTATTATGCCTTCCTATTTATTGGTTGATTTTCTTCTACAAAAAAGAGATATTAAGTAGATGTAAAAGCCTCCAGGTTTTTATAATTCTGGGCACAGAGGAGTACATGCAGTAAACAAATGAGTTTTATGTTACAGCTTCCAGGGAAGGAGAAATCTGGAAACTGGACCAGAATGTCAGGAGGATACAGCTCTGCAAATAGCCTGTTTTCAGTTAGCTGGCCACTAAGACATTCCAATTCCAAAATGAGTTGCAGACTATTTAAGTTAGAGAGTCAGACACTTTAAACTGGAATGTAGGATATGTCATTTTATGTTAAAGGAAAGGATTGCTTTAATCATATCCTTTTCAAAGCACAATATTTAAAGTTGAAAATGAAGTCTTAAAATATGTACTTTTATTTTTTAAAAAGCAGTATTGAAATCATGTTATTTGGAATGGAGACCTAGAGTTGGAGATGAATTTCCTAAAAATGTACTTCTTGAGCTTTATCATTATATCCCCATGTAAATGGGGAAAATTAGACCTCAAAATGATCTTGCAGATAATACACGCACACACACACACACACACACACACACACACACACACACAACAAAGCAAAAGAACAAAAAAACCTCCAGCCTAATTTTAGTGTTTAGATTTCTGTGGCATTCTCTGTTTCAGAATTAATTAAAAATTGAATCTGGGAGATTTGATTAAGTTTTGCTGTTTTGTTCCCCATATGATAACTAGAAATTGAAAAATTATTAAATATTTGCAGCTGGGTTAACTTCTTAAAGTACAATTTGAAAATCACACACACACACACACACACACACACACACGCACACACACACACACACGAGTGTTGAGGGCCAGATTTACTCTTCTCAATCACAGACACAACTGGACAGTTAGTTGCAGATCTTGGCTGGAGCAAAGCCAGCCCACAAAGGTTACTGTAGCTCATAGCAAATCTGACCCTGTCTCTGCAGGCAGGAGACCCAGAAATAGAGCCCAGAAGGTGGAAAGTACATTTTTGTCATTTCTTCTCTTAAACCCCTAATGAGGTAGCTCACTCATCCCTTGGGCAGAGTAAAGAGGTGGACAGAGCCTGTAAATACTCTTTCCATATTTTTCCCTCATGTGAAAACATGGGAAGCCTCTGTGTGTGTGTGTGTGTGTGTGTGTGTGTGTGTGTGTGTGTTTTATTGCCTATCACTATTGTGTAATACAGATTTTTGTTTAATCTCTATATATACACATTATAGACATATACATGTATATGTGTATAAATACATACATGTATTTTCTCTTTAATGTTTCCCTTAATACGTTTAGATATATACAGACACATGCATACTCCTTATGAGGAAGAAAGGAGGACAAAGAGAATAGACAGAAAATAGAAAGAAAATTATCAGTTGTTTCAAGCTTCAAAGTAAAAAGTTAGGATAGTAACAAGAGTCCAGGAACATCAGTTAACTTGCTGAAGATGAATTGCCATCATTATTTCTACTTACCTTGATATTTTATTGTTATGATTAACATTATGGTTATATGTCACCAAAGTCATTAAGAACTTAAGTATTGATCATGACATCATTTTTTAGAAAGTTAGGCAAGTATGAGTTCCCCTAAGAAGTGCATTTTGCCTTTTCATATAGCGCAAGATACATTTTTATATAACATTTATTCATTTTGGGTTTGTTTTCATGTTTTTTTTCCAAAAAGAATTAAGGGTGGCATTGTGTTATAAATTCTTCTATTTATATGCTTGATTGTGCTTTCAGAATCCAGAGGCATAAAGTCTCCAGTGAATAAATATCTGTTTCTTTACTTAAAGGTCAAAAATTCCACTTGTATTATCCATCATGTAAATGTTTTAAAAAACACATTGGTAACGTTAGTGTTGTATATAGTTCATGAAAATATATATAAACCAGGCATTCACAGCATTTTTATATGAGACCTTAAAAAATACAGGAATGTGATTGTGTCAATTTTCTTTTGGATTTTTTATCGAGAAGTAGGTTGCAGTAATAATTTACGTGTATTTTTTTGTTTATTATTAACTTTTTTATTTATATACCTTTTCCCTGTTTTCATTCTCTGCTAAAGGATACAGGATGTCAACATAAATTGAAGATGTGAATCCAGATTTTTTTTAGACAAAGTGGCTGTGCCTTGTGTTTAATAAGACTACAGAATAAAAGAAGTGAAGTTATTTACGCTCATCAAGACAATTGAAATATAAAGAATGCTATTAAATATCATTGACTCGGGGTGCCTGGGTGGCTTAGTCGATTAAGCGTCCACCTTCGCTCAGCTCTTGATCTCCTAGTTCATGAGTTTGAGCCCCGCCCTGTGTAGGATTCTGTGCTGACAGCTCAGAGCCTGAAGCCTGCTTCAGATTTTGTGTCTCCCTCTTTCTCTACCCCTCCCCTGCTCATGCTGTCTCTCTCTGTTTCAAAAATAAATAAACACTAAAAAATTTTTTAAATATATAAATAAATATCACTGACTCACATTTTCACTTTTATTTACCTTTTGAATTCTAGTTGAAATAATTTGCTCTGTTTCATGATACAAATAGGGCAATCTTATAAAATAAAAGAGATTCTTTATAAATATTGGTAGATTTCACAATTCTATTTATGCCTGTTTTAGTCATTTTTAATTTTAAGAAATTTGTTAACTTTTGCTTATCTTTCCATACACATTACTGGTATTTAATGAAAGATTTCTGTAACAAAAATAGTATACAACTTTCTTGAAGAATTCACATATTATAACATTATCTGTTTATTCTTATTTCCAGTCAGTATTGTTATTATATAGAAAGATTGAATTATACTGGAATAGTAATAGGTTTGCCTTTATTGAACCTTAGAAACAAAGGCTTTTCTAAAAACAGCTTTTTGAGCTATTTAAATGTTAGCTAAGTAAATAGGTGATCAAAGAGTATCCTATTGTCTCTAATATCATTGTGTTGGATATGTGTGTTGGGGGTAGGTTGGAGCATGGAATTTGTATTCGTTTTCCTTTCTGTCTTTCAATGGATTAGGCCATTGCCTTGATGTCCACTGCAATCAGCAAAAGGGCTCACCACTGTGTTCCCTCACTCCTTCTACCAACCCTGCCGCTTCTGCTCCAGGGCAGAGGAGGAAGCCTCTTCTGTCTCCATGACAACTGTGTGTCCTCCGGGAAGCTGCTGGTAGCTAAAGACCTTCTGAGAGCTGGGGGAGGGGCTGTTTCTGAGGAAATTCTCACCTCATCTTCCCTCTTTCCAGCATAATTTGCTTGATTGTGTCTCTCTTTTATTGTGTTTCTACATAATGCTGACACCCAAAAGCCACACACCCAAAACCTTATCTCATAAAACAAAAATGCCCACATAACAAGGATTTTTCTTGCATCTGCTACATAGTTTCACATCCCCCTCACTCCTTTTGTGTTAACTTGAAGTTTGTCTATTTTCTCCAATTCCCTGAAATGATTTAAATGTTAATGATCACTGGAAAGCCAAACACTGCCTGAACCTGGGAATACTGTTGCTCTTATACATTATGCATATTTGAAAGGGAAAAAATGTTTCTCTCTTTGCCTTTTGTTTAAACAGTCTTACTAGCATAATTGCAAATTGTAGCCTCTCCCATTAAAAAAACCTGCTTTATCATGAGAAAACATAGACGCATTTCTTATATGTTATACAAACCTAAATTTATCAAATTAATTCATTAGGAAATGTGTATTTTATTTACATTTGCTGCAAATTCTCAGCAACATTTTACACATATATTTATTCTTTAAAAAAGGTTTGTTTCTAGAAAGTAAGATATTTTGTTTTTGTGGGTTGTTTTGGTTTTGGTTTTGGTTTTCTCCCCCTGTGGGTTATAGATGGTAATGGCAGTGGGCTGGTACCATTATTTTTTCTCTGTTCTTTATATTTTGTCTCTAAATAGTCTTTTATAGTTTTGTGGTTTTCAACTCGTATATTGAATCAAATGAGTTACAATTGTATCATAATTGTCCGAGACCCTTCCTTAGTAGGCTTTATCCAGAATGAATTTAGATAAGTTGGAACTACGTTTCCAAGAATTTCCTTTTTCGCATGGCTTTGGCTCATCGTTGCACACGCTCAAAATAGAAGGCTGCCATATTTTGGCTGCTGAGGGCGCTGTGTAGCATGGAGCAAGGGGCCAAATTGTGCCTGTTGCCAATTATCTTGCCAGCGCAGAGGAGCGCTAGGGCCTGTGGCTCCTTCAGTCCCTGGCAGGTCTCCTTCTTCACCTTCTCCAGGTCCTGGCCCAGGCCGATTGTGTGTCTCTGTGCTGCAGCGTGCCTGCTTCTCCCACACCTCACCCACCAGCAGGAGCCTGTCTTCTGGCTTCTCAGAATTCTGGGCTAGGTGCGTGTGCTGGAGAAACTTGACCAACTTTAAAAGAGAAATAGACAAATCCAAAATTGAATAGGAGAGCTTAACATAATGTTTTCTGTAACTAATAGAATAAACAATCGAAAACTCGGTAAAAACATAGATGATTAAACACTACGTAGATCACTACCTAAGAGCAGAATTGACAATAGTGGAATAGACCTTGTTTTCAAATATCTACAAAAGATTTACCAAAAAAGACTATAGTTGGCCCTTGAACAGCTCAAGGCTTTGAGTCATCCCCCTCACCCCTAGTCCAATCTCTGTGTAATTTTGACTCCCCCAAAACTTAACTGCCTATAGCCTACTGTTGATTGGAAGCCTTACTGATAACACAAACCACCCATTAATACATATTTATGTGTTATATGTATTATGTACTGTATTCTTATAATTAAGTTAGAGAAAAAAGATGGTGTTAAGAAAATCATAAAGAAGAGAAATGCATTATATATAGTAATGTGCTGTATTTGTGGAGAAAATAATGCATATAAGTGGACTCACACAGTTCAAACCTGCATTCAAGGGTCAACTGGATATGCCGTTTATAAAGTAAGGCTCAACCAAACTTTATTTTATTTATTTTAATTTTTTTACTTTATTGTGTTAAGAATAATTAATATGAAATTTGCATACTTAACAAGTTTTTTAATGTATGATACATTATGGTTGTCTATAGGTACAGTGTTGCACAGCAGATCTCTAGAGCTTGTTCATCTAGTTTAACTAAAACCATGCCTGTTGAGTAGTAACTCCTTATTTCCCTGCGACCCTCAGACTCTGGCACCACCATTCCAATCTTCGAATCTGTGAATTTTATTGTTTTTACATACTTCATATAAGTGGAATTATGCAGTATTTGTCCTTCTGTGACTGGCTTTATTTCATTTAGCATGATATGCTGAAGGTTCATCCATGGTGTCTCATACTGTAGAACTTCATTCCTGAACAGTATACCATTGCATGTATATAGTACATTCATTTGTTGATGGACATTTAGGTCATTGGCATAATTTGGCTATATTGAAGAGTGCTGCAGTGAAAATGGCAGTGCTAATATCTTTAAGATCCTGATTTAAATTCTTTGGGTAAATTGGCAGAAGTGGGATTGATGGATCATATGGTAGGTCTACTTGTCTACTTTTAATATTCTGAGGAAACTTCATACTGTTTTCCATAGCAGCTGCTCCATTTTGCATTCCCACCAACATTGTGCAGGAGTTCCATGTCTCTCTGTTCACTAACACTTGTCTTCTTGGATGTGTAGATTAATGTTTTTCATCAAATTTGGGAAGTTTGCAGCCATTGATTCTTCAAATACTTTTTTCTTTCTTTTTCTATTTCCTCTCTCCTTTTGGCACTGCCATTACACATATGTTGGTGTGCTTAATGATGTCTCACATTTTTCTTCATTTCTCTCTCTCTCTCTGTTCTTCGGGTTTGTGCAGTTGCTACTGATTTTTCACCAATTTTGCTGACTTTTTTCTTCTACCAATTCAAATTCACTGCTGAACCCCTCAAATAAATTTTTCAGTGTAGTTATTGTGCCTTTCAACTCTAGAATTTCTGGTCCCTTCTACCCTTTGAGCGTGCTGTTATTATTTGTTTGATTGCTTATTTTTTAATTTTTAAAATTTGTTATTTGCCAGAATAAGTTTTGTGGTCTGTTTCCTCTGCAGTGTGCAATCTCTGATTTTCCTGCTCAGATTGTCTTCCCTTATTTTTCTCTCTTGGCCTGGATACCTTGGTGTTGCCCTTGGGTCAGCAGTAACCGCTTATTAGTCAAAGGGTGGGGTAATTAAGCCCCCTTATCCAATTAGATTTTTACTCTTTGCCGCTGAATATATATGTGGCATAGATGCTGTTGTCCCAGTTCAGGGAGTTTGGGGTTTGGGCCTCATGTTCGAACAGGGTCTAGTAGCATGAAGTTGTCCTCTCTACTCCGGAGGGAGTACCACCTTGAACATGCAAACAGTCTTTCAACTGCCAGGAATGATTCTGAATTTATTTTTAATCTTGGTCTCTTAAAAGTTGCCCTTGGGTTAGAATAGCTTATTGTTCAGTATTTGGTCAGAGGTCGTATTTAAAAACCTTTATCCAAGTGAGCCTTCTGTCCTGTGTTGATGAGCTTCTGTGCATTTTGGGGAATTCTTTAATGTTTGTCTCATGTCTTGTTCCGATTTCTCCTGAATGGCTGAAAACTTGTGCATGCTATAGCCTTCTTGACCCACAGAATTGGCTGTGACCTCAAGAGGGTTCTTTTTGGCTTTCTCTTTCCTTGATTTACTGTATTAAACTTCTGCCTGTCCTGTTTTGTTTGTAACATGGAGCTACTAACATCCTCTTTATAAATATCCACCAAATTATTTTCTTAACCTACTGTTTCCTGTAACATTCTTAGACATGGAGGTCTGTACATTCTGTTCCAAATAAAGTCAATCCCCTCAGGAATGGTCTAGAGCTCTTTGTGTCCTATGTCCTGCTTTCTCCTATAGACTTAACTCCCACACCTCTGCAACTCAATTAGAGGCAGAGTCCTGCTTTTCCCATCACCACTCTTCCTCAAGAGGGAAGAGCACCCCTCTTGAGGAGTGGGTACTCTATGGTGAGTGGCAGCCCATGGTATAGACTTGGCCTTCCTGGAGAGGAAACTCTGCCCTATGAATAAGCTGTAGTAGGGGCTCTTGGGATGCCCCTATTTTTGGCCTGCCATGCATGGAGTAGCACTTCTACTCCGCAGATGGGGCTGGGTTGGGGAAGAGTTATCAAGTCCTCTCAGGCCTATTTGGAATAGAGTTTCTGCAGTATGTGGCTGGGGGTGGGAATGGGGATAAGGATGAGAAATGAAAGCAGCTTGTTCCTTCTCTGACTGGGCACTGGGACAGAGGGAATCCTGCATTCTTGACATGCCCAGGATAAAACTTTTATAATGTGGAACTGTGGCTTATGTGCCACAGACCCTCACTTTTCTTACTGATATTAGTAGTTTTTCTTTAAAAAATATTTCTCCATTCACTAAATACTCTTAAGACAATTTCCAGAACTTAAATAATTGTTCTTAATAATTTTCACCACTTAAATAGTTGTTTTGCTCATGAGAGGGACCTCTGAGTTTCTTACTCTGGCATTCTAAAAGATGCATCTATTTTACATTTTGAATATACTACTGGATTTATGTTAAGAGTACAGTTGGCCAGCAATTTTTCTTTCTGCTACTGTCCTCATGTAGCGTTGGTATCAAGGTTCAGTTTAGCTTCTAAGATGGGTTTAGGCATGTACTTTTCTTTTTCTAATCTGTGGAAGAGTTTGTATGTGATTATCTTTAACCTGAAATTTGTGTACAATTTGAACCGTATGTTTCTAGTTTCTTGTCGTATGTTGTGGGGGGAGGGGGCATCATTTTAATTATTGATTAAATATCTTAAAAATTATAAATTTTTAAAAATTTTTGTTACTTTTTTATTTTCAATATTGGCATACTAATTTTTTTAGAACGTATTTATTTGTCTATTTAAAAAAACTTTTGATGTAAAGCAGTCTATTTCATTCTATTCTTATTTTTAATCTCACCAATACCTGTAATTTTCTCATATTGTTTACCTTCTCGGTCAATTTGCCAGATGTTTAAAGTATACTATAGCTAGCTAAAAAACTTAATGAAACATAAAATAATGTAATAGAATGAACAAAGAAGGCAAGAATATATAGTGGGAAAAAGACAGTCTCTTCAACAAATGCTGGGAAAATGGGACAGTTATAGGCAAAAGAATGAAAGTGGACCACCTTCTTACACTATAGATAAAAATAAACTCAAAATGGATTAAAGACCTAAATATGAGACCGGAAGCCATAAAAATCCTAGAAAAGAGCACAGTCAGTAATTTCTCTGACATTGGCTATAGCAACATTATTCTAGATATGTCTCCAAAGGCAAGGGAAACAAAAAGAAAAATAAACTATTGTGACTACATCAAAATAAAAGGCTTTTGCACAGCAAAGGAAACAACCAACAAAATTAAAAGACAACCTACTGAATGGGAATATATATTTGTAAATGATATATCCAATAAGGGGTTAATAATCAAAACATATAAGGAATTTATATAACTTTACACCACAAATAATTCAACTAAAATATGGGCAGAAGGAATGACCAGACATTTCTCCAAAGATACACAGATGGCCAACAGACACATGAAAAGATGTTCAACATCACTAATCCTCAAGGAAATGCAAATCAGAACTACAATGAGATATTACCTCTCATCTGTCAGAATGGCTAAAATTAACAACTCAGGCAACAACAGATGTTGGCGAGGATGTGGGGAAAGAAGAATCCTCATTTTATTTCTTTTAATATTCTTAAGTTATAACGAGGTGTATTTTCAGATTTGTTCATTTCTATTGATCTTCAAGTTCCTTGCCATTTTCTTCTAACATTTTTAATATCCTAAGTTAGATTATGATATCAGATATTGTATTTTTACATTCTCAAATTTTCTTTTGATTCATTTATGGTTTCTGCTTTTTCTTCTGATATTTCATCTGCTCTTCATTGTGAACATATATTCTTTTACAATCCTTGAATATAACTAAATCACTTTGGAATTCTCGTCTGTTAAATCTAACATTTGGGGCTCTAGGCTCTATTGTTTACCTTTTGTTTTGAATATTGTTAATGATATCTTGCAGATTCTCTGTCTTCTCTTCTGTTTCTCTAAATATTTTGGTTAAACTTAACTCCATACTCTATCTATATTCTTGCAGTGGATCTTTAAACCTTAGCAATGACTACTTTAAATCTACCCCACACATGCAAAGTTCAAGAATCAGCCAAAGAATTCAGTTTATATGCTAAATTTGGAGCTTCCCATCTGTGGTTCTATAACTCTTCAGCTGCTGTGATTGTTTTAAACTCTGTCCTCTGATTTCTCAACAAGTATAACTGCAGATTTTTTATATGAATTTCAGCTCAGTACTGACTGGTCCTGAGCTCAGACAAAAGCCATAATATGCAGGAAGCATTATCTAGTGCCTTTTCCAATTTTCTGGCTTTTGGGGGTTACTCTCTAGTACCTAAAGATAATTGTATTTTGTTCAGGATTTATAGTTGTTATCTATCAGAGCGTTAGTCTGATGTTAGCTCCCTCACCATTTCCAGGACAGGAAACTAGAAGTATTTTTTTAAGCCCCAAAATATTCCAAAAGTTAGATTCCTAATTTAATTGCACGCCAGTTACAGAACATAGTATTCTCTGATTCCAATTCTATGAAATTTTTTGACACTTGCCCTTTGGCTTTTCATTTAATGCATTAAAATGTGACATGTACATTTGAAAAAATTCATGCGACTTTCTCAAAATTGCAGTTTTGTTGTGTGTCTAATAGGTGAAGTTATTAATTGTAATCAAAGTTTACATATTTTTCTTTTTTCTCTCCACTTGAGCTGTCAGTTATTCAAGGAAGTATGTTAAAATCTTTTTTGTATGGTAGATTTGTCTATTTATCCTTGTGATTGAATAGATTTTTGCCATGTGTAGTTTAAAGATAAGTTTAATAGGCGTATCCAGTTTAAAATAGTTGTACATTGGAGTTTTAAAACTACTTTGACTTAATAATAAAAATATGTAAGTATTCATTTTGTTAGTATTTGATATTTTTCCATTCCTGTTACTTTTTAAGTTCTCTGAATTTTTATGTTTTAGGTTTATTTATTTGAAATAGCTGCATTGTAAAACCCAACCTTATTTGCCTTTTAAATGAACAGTTCAATGTATTTGCTAGTAATTATTGACATATTATTGATATGTTTTTATAGATATCACTAATGCCATGGTGTTACATTGGATTCTGTGTTGGAGTTGTTCTCCTGAGTGCACCAGTTTTGGAATGCAGTGTGATTTTTCCTGTAGAGTTATGTAACATAGTCATTCTGGATGTCAAGTACTATGATGCAGTGATTAAAAGACTGTATCTAGAACCAGATTTCTGGGATTAATATCCCTATTGTTCTAACAATGTATCCTTTGGCAAGCTAAGAATATTCCATGTCTCAGTTTCTTCATAGTTCTTATCTTAATAAGGATAATGTTGAGGATTATCATGTAAGGCATTTGAAAAATTATTAGAACATAATAAGCACTTGTAACAGGCTATTATTAATTTCCACCAGGTTATTTTGTACTTTTTGTTTTTACATAATTCTTATTTTTCTCTTCCTTCTTAATATTTTTAAGTTTATTACATGTCAAGTTATTTTATTTTTCTTCTGTACAGTTTTAATCATTTTATTCTATTTCTTGTCTTTGAAACTTCAGTAAGCATTTGAAGCAAAGGTAAAAGTTACTATCTTTATCATGTCCCTGAACAGTACAGTTATAATTCTTGAACTCCCAACAAATGCTTTCATTTCTTTTTTTATTTTAAAGATATTTTTTCCTGGGTATAAACTATAGTTTTAACAGATATTTTCAAGCAACATTTTTGTTATTGCTGTTATAGTTGTATTGTTTTGCTGTGTCTATTTTTCCCATACACTTTTAAGGTTTTTTTCCTTGTACTTTGTGTTCTGAAATTTTATTGATGTGCCTGGATATGTTTTTCTTTTATGTAATTATGATTTTTATGACTCTTGAATGTTAGGATTTATGTCTATTTTCAGTAATAATTCTTATTCATTTTATGATCAAATATTGGCTTCCTCCTTATATGTTAATTCTCCTTTTGGAATTCCAGGTATTTTACACCTTCTCACCTACACTGAAATTCTCTTAAGACTTTCATACATTTTAGATTTTTGCCTCTGCTGTTTTGCTTGTAAGTTTTTCAGATTCTAATTCACGATTTCTCTCTTCAGTTCCAAGTAACCTGATATTTAAGTCTTGCACATTGTTTTAATGTAATTCTTGATTTCCAGAAAAGGCATATAGTGTTCTTAAGTATGTCTCATAATTTTTATTTCTCGCCATTATTCATATTTTAATCTTTCTTTTAAAATTTTGTTGAATATACTAATATCCTATATCTGAAGAATGTATGGATATGTTTCCTTGTTATCTGGCAGCTTTGCTTTCTGATTGTTGGTTTTGTTATTTCTCTTATTGTGAATTCATGTTTCTTGGACCTTATTTGTGGGAAATCTTTGAGGCCTGGGTTGAGGTGTGTCTTTCAGAAAAGATTTCAGTTAATTTCTAACAGAAGCCTACAACCACTAGCAACTTGTGTCTACTTTAAATTGAATTTTTGGCTTCTAGTATTTTGAACTACGCCGATAGTATAAATTTGGGCCATAAATAAAAGTAAATTCTGATTTTAAAGCTATGAGTCTCAAGATTTTCCCCATAACTCAGAACTGAGACAAGACAGAAAATTTGCTTGCTAAGTTGTCTTCCTATTTGCTTTTGTAATAATTGGTTTTTAAAAATGTTTTTATCAAGTGTGTAGCTTTTTGAAAAAAGTGCATAGCTTTTTGTGTGTCTTGAATTTATTCAAGATCTCTGACTCATATTGGATTCAAATCTTTGTCTTCTATTTCTTGTACTTAAGGCTTTTTTTTTTTTTTTTTTTTGAGAGAGAGAGAGAGTAAGCACACAAGCATGAGAAGTAGAGGAGCAGAGGAAGAAGGAGAGAGAGAATATCAAACAGGTTCTGTGCTGTCAGTACAGAGCTGGATGTGGGGTTTGATCTCACAAAGTCCTGTACTTAGACAATTTAAATCAAGGTTAGGTCATTGGAATCAACAGAAGCCCATAGAGTGTCATCTGATTTAGAGCTTGCTTGCCTTTCTCCATTAGCCCCAGGGAATTTCCCTTGCTTTCTTGTAAGCCTGGTGATACATTAAAAATGACCTTTTAACAATATTTTATCCTCAATTTTGAGATATTTTTGATAGGAGGGCTTTAGGATAGTATTAGTGTATTATCAGTTTACTCATGAATTATTTAAGTTAGGAATATCTAGATTAAGATAATGAGATAAAACCCAAGTCCCTAAGTTTGTTTTTATCTATGCAAAATATTTCTACTGAAGACAACTCAATGAAATTATTTCACTGATAGAGTTAATGAAATACAGTTTTTTGTTTCAGGAGTTTTTATTAGATAAAAAAACATGACTTGTAAGCATAGTTACTAGTTATGTAGTATTTCCAAGGTATTTGTATATATTTCAACTGATTATGAAGGTAGATTGTCTGAATTTAGATGCAAATAAATTTGAGAATTGTACTCTACCAGGACTGAAAAAATTTATTAATAGTATTGTTTGGCACTAAAATATATTTGCATGTTCCTGCAAGAATCAGTTCTACTAGCAATGTAACTGAATACTGATAGTCACATACTCTGTCATCAAGGAAGGAAGGATGATGAAATTAATGAGATGTGTCCCATACATTGGATGTACTACAATCTATTAAGAAGAGATAAATTCAAAGGAGGTAATATAGCACAGTATGATCCACACCATCATGGATTGCACATTAGGAAATCTGAGGAGAAATTATTCTACTTGAGGAACTCTGAGGAAGCTTACTAAATGATGATGACACTTGAACCAGTTATTGAAAGATAAGCAAATACTTGCCAGGGTAAAAAAGAGAGGGAAGGGCATTTCAGGTAAAGATGGTAGGTGTGCAAGACAGGAGAGATGGTAAAACATTATGTAACTTGCCAGTGCGTGATTCTGAGCGATTAGGGGCATGAGTTGTGGAATGGTGGCCAATGATGGATGATAACAATGGAATAGGTGAGGGGCAGATTAGGCAGGGGTTTGTTTGTTTGTTTTTACTCCATAATTAGAAGGGAAAATAGATTTCTGAGTAATGGGATGCTGTCAAGTGTAGAAGGTTTTAGGTATGTACCTCAGTATGTGAACTGGCTGAATTATGGAGAACAGAAAGATTCTAGAGAGAAGAGGGGAGAAATACTGCTGACAAAAGAATCTACAGGCATCAGTAACAACAAAAATTTTTGAAAAGAATAAAATGTTTTAGGTGTTATAAGAAAATGATGTGCATCTTTTATTCTTTTGTAATAACAACAGCACTCTAGAGAATATAAGACTGAAGCCCAACTTGAAATTTTGTGGCAAATGTTAAATAATGACAAAGAAGCAAATACAATTGTGGTTCTAGACAATTTTACAGCAAAACACTAAATTGTTACTGACTTTGTTTTAATCACTTTTGTTATATATCAGGTGGTGTCTTTTAGAAATCTGTAACACTGGGGCACCTGGGTGGCTCAGTTGGTTAAGCTTCTGACTCTTGATTTCAGCTCAGGTCATTATCTCATGGTTCATGAGATCAAGCCCTGTGTTGGGCTCCATGCTGACAGCACAGAGTCTGCTTGGGATTCTTTTTCTCTCTCTCTCTGTCCCTCCCCCTGCTTTTGCTCTCTCTTTCAAAATAAATAAACTTAAAAAACATCTAATAACGCTGTAAAGAAAAAAATAATAGCCATCCTCTCAGTTATTTAAAGAATTCTCCACTTTGTGGTATAAAATCTTTGAGAACAAGAAAACTTTTTATTCTTAATAGGGCTAAAGTGAAGGCCAAATGTGTTTCTTTCTATTTAAGGTTATTTGAGTAATATTTTAAAAGGTTTATTATCAATTCATATTTTTCTCAAATATTACCTGTATAGAAAAAAATTACTCAGTTTGAATAGACAATTTGATTTTGAACATAGAATTTTAAAATTAAAGGCCTACTATGTAAGAGACAACAACCCCATTCAACAGAGGGAGAATCTGAGGAGCTAGAATTTGATCTGCCTGAATTCCATTGCTAATTTGATTCCAGAACTGATAGTAAAAGACAAGTGTTAGAGCTCTTGGTCCAGTCTCTTTGATATTTTCCATTTATGCAAAAATGGTCAATAAGAACTTTCTTTATGATTACTACTGAGTGGCTTGAAATACACAAGAATGATTTTCATGTTATTTTACTGTATTCTAGTAATTTGAAAACTAGTAAATATATACATTTACATAGCCATTATGTTTTACCTGTAATATTTGTAAACTGGAATACCCATTGCTTTTCTCCATACAAATGTTCCTCCCTTACTAAATGGCAGCCATTGGTGAGTTTGTTTCCTTAATTTCATAGTTTCATATCTGTGTCTAATTTACTTCTAGTGTATTATTTTAAACAGGATTCTGTCATGAAGTTCAATAACAGAAATATTTTTCTTATGGAATTAGTTATTTTAAAAAAGTCTATCAGGGGCACCTGGGTGGCTTAGTCGGTTAAGCGTCCGACTTTCGCTTAGGTCATGATCTCGCGGTTCGTGGGTTCGAGCCCCGCGTCGGGCTCTGTGCTGACTGCCAGCTCAGAGCCTGGAGCCTGTTTCAGTCTGTGACTCCTCTCTCTCTGACCCTCCCCTGCTCACGCTGTCTCTCTCTCTCTCCTAGAAATAATAAAAAAAAAAAAAAGTCTATCAACTATATTAACTGCTCTGTATTCTAAACAGTATTTTCATAATATTCTTTAGCTAGATAGGTATATTTTTTAAAGGTTTGTTTGTTTGTTTGTTTGTTTTACCTGAAGACTCTTGTGACTATTTTGGGAGATGATCATTTAGATATAATGCATATCAACTAATAGAATACTTGGCTAAGGTTATATGATGGGATGCATAAAAAGGCTAAGGGTTTTGCAGAGTAATACTTGACTTCTCTGTGGTATTGGTGAGATCTGAAAATTGACGTTAGCAGAAAGGAGCCCATGAATTCCAATGAAGTCAGTTTATATCATTTATGTTGAGGAAATTATGAATTGCATATTTAAATCCACTTCATCTTTAAATAAATATGCCTTACAACTGGGGTTTTCCACTGAGAATAAACATTTGGTTTTGACATAAGTCCAAAGGCCCTGAAAAAAAGTTAACATAAATTCTCAATCATTAATGCTATAATTAATACTATATACATAAATAGGAATTTATAAAACTCATTTAAATAACTATGTAAGCTTTGTTAGCTACCAAGAAGTTTGGAGATGGTATAAGTAACATTGAGAGGAGTTGAGATTAAAATGCTTATAGCCAAGGGAAATAATTGGAATTGACAACTCTTGTTGATGATGACTATTATTGTTATAGAAACTGTAGGTTGGAACATCTGGATTTGATCCTTGCACACAAAAAAGTTCACAAAAACTGTTTTTCATAGATTTTATTCTGTAGTACTGTTAGGTAGACCATATATTAGGTTGCTGTAAAATCCATGTGAACTTTCATGTATACAAATGTCAGATCATTATATAATTTTATATATTATATAAAATATATATAATTATATATATTTTAAACTTCCATAAATAAAAAACAGAGGCCAAGATATTAAATATAATAAAAAATGAAATATTTATTCTTTTGGCTCAATAGTAACGTAGCTCACCATTCTTTTTAGTAATTGCAATTCCCTGCATGCAGTTCATCAATACACTACAAGTAAATAGTTTTGTAAAAGGTTAACATTAAACTTTTGGTTTGTGCAAAAAACAAAAATTTATATCATGTTAGATAATTGCACAACTTTGCCACTTTGTTCATGGCTAAAAAGGACAGAGCCCATGTTATTTCTCTAATAGCTATAGTGTAGCAAGAATTAAAAAAATAAGACTAGTCTGCATAAGCAATACTACAAAAGTTTGAGTAAAAAAAAAAACCTTCCATGAATAACGGGTAGTATTGAGGCAACCATAGTTGGTAAAAAATGATCCAGGTTTGAATTTTTGACAATGTCTCTCCTATTGGAATGGTAGAAAATATAGTATAACAAAGAAATCCACAAAACCCATTGTCTAACTTTTATTTTAGGAAATTATCCATTGAAAAGTCTTATGGATTCAAAAGTTTGGAGTTGTGATTAAAAATAAAAAGCAAAAGCATAAAGTAAAATAAATTGCCATGTCATCAACCTGAAAATAATTTTCTTATGTACAAAATGCAACAAATAAAATTGATATTTTTACATTATTTATATTTAAACAAGTTTTAGACATATTTTTAGCAAAATATGAAGTATAGGTTTTGACAATAGGCAGTACGCAGTGTGTTTCCTTGAAATATAGAGAGACACCATATGACACTCAAGTTGAATTTAAAATGCAAAAGTAAAGGTACTTTTAAATAACTGCAAGCTATTCTGCTTGACGTACTAGATAGAGCTGCTTGAATTCACTCTACCAACATGTGACTTCTAACCAAGGCTTGTGAAGAATGGATTGAGTAAAATAGAGCAGCATAGGCAATATTAACATGCATTAGTGATAGTCTTCAAACTATTTATGTTTAATGAATGGTACAGGATACATCCCTGTTGGAAGCTCGCAAAAGACATATACACTGTGGTACATACTTGACTAAATAGAAGTTGTTGATCTGGATATATGTATCTATAATGTGTATGTATATACATTATAGATACATATACATATATATCTCTGCCCAGACATGCACCACAGGATAAAATAACTATTTACATAACAAGGGGTGTTGAATTGACATAAAATGTCAGCTTTGCTGAGAGTAGAAGATGGCAAAGCAATACTGCAGCAGAAAGTGGGACAACTATTCTAAAGTGACACTTTAGATATACTTTTCTAGACTTCTGTTGTTTTGTTTTTGGAAAGCATTTAACCAAATTAAATATAGACCTCTGGAACTTAGAATAAAATTTGCACTTGCTGAAACAATATTTGCATAAAAATAATCCTTTAAAAATTAGAAGAGACTTTACAGGCACATAACTATTAAGATATAAACAAATATAACAGACTAAAACACTTTCAAAATTAAAGCCTTCTAGAAAATTCGAAGTACCTGAACTTATTGACATTAGGATATTTTTTTTCTGGTTTTAAGCAAGAATTTTACCTCTCAAAACACTTTTGCTGATTATTTGAGAGATTTATGGAAGAGGAACACAGGGCTCTTACATACTTTTTTTTCTCAACTTAAACTGCATTTACAAAAATAGTGACATAGTATTATGAATAAACTATGAATAAGGGAGCAAGGAAGTCCACTAGAACAAATTTTGTAAAAATATGGCAGATATGGAAGTTAAAAATAGAGTGGATGCAAGTACTGTACTAAAGGTGTTTGGTGTAGTTACAACGATCACTTTGCACAATTATCCCTACAGTCTAGGTAGCCATTGAGTTTCTCTTCAGCAGTGTCAGCTGGTAATGAAAACAGCAACCTCTTGTCAATCTTGTTGATACCCTGACTCACAGAGTTGTAGTGATGGTGAGGTCACTGTCTTGTTATAGGCACTGACCATGAGTATTTGTTAAAACAGTCAGTTTGGCATAGACCTCCTCTGGGAGTCCAGTTGACACATAGACTTTACCATCGTAGGCTGTAAACAATTGATCACAAAGATACTTCTTTGTTTCTTTTTTACTTTTGATTTTCCCTGACCTCTTTCCCTTTGCTTTCTTTTTCTGGTTTGTCTTTCTCAAATTTTTCCTTGTCTGGCTTTGTTACACTGTCATAGGAGGGAGGAGATGTGGTGGAGGAGCTTCCATCTGTTTTTTCTGGGGTGGAGTTTCCATTTAATTTGTCAATAATCATGTCTTCTTTTATAGGTAAGTCAATCCTTCCTTTAATAGCCTCTTTGTTATATTCACTTGATACCTTTTTTAACCTTTGCCTTAAAAGATAACATCTGAAATTACGCTGAATGATAGCAGCAGACACCTCCTCTTGTTTGCGTTTTAGAGTGGTTGTGATGGGTTCATAGGAGACTTTGGAGGGGTTTGATGCCATGAACCGGTCTTCCATCTGTATTCGAAGGGCATCCATCTCTCCACTCTCACCCAAAACACGCTTTGTAAAGGCGAATAAAATGTCAAGGCAGTGGATCCGATCCCCACTGACCATGGGCAGGTCCATGGCAATGAGCTGGACTTTGTTTGGTTTTGCTATGAGGAGAGGAGGATCTAGGGCAGCTGCAAAATCAGAGAGCTTGGAGAACTCTATAAACTGAGTGGCATCAGGATCAAACTTCTCCCAAACCTCATAGAACATCTCAAAGTCATCCTCACTCAGGGGCTCTGCACTTTCCTCAGTAGCGACACTGAAGTTCTCCAGGATGACAGCGATGTACATGTTCACCACAACTAGAAATGAGATGATGATGTAACTGACAAAAAAGAAAATCCCAACAGATGGGTTCCCGCAGTCTCCCTTAACAGAGCTTCCAGGGTGAATTGTGTCAGGATCACAGTCAGGAGGTGCACTGTTGAGAATAGGTGCTAGCAATCCATCCCAGCCAGCAGAGGTGGTAATTTGGAACAGGCAGATCATGCTGTTGCCAAAGGTCTCAAAGTTGAACATGTCATCAATTCCAGCTTCCTTTTTAACATAGGCAAAGTTGGACATTCCAAAGATGGCGTAGATGAACATGACCAGGAAGAGCAGGAGGCCGATGTTAAACAAGGCCGGAAGGGACATCATCAGAGCAAAGAGCAGCGTGCGGATCCCCTTTGCTCCTTTGATCAGACGCAAGATTCGACCAATCCTGGCGAGACGGATCACTCGGAACAGAGTAGGGGACACGAAGTATTTTTCTATCAGCTCAGCCAGAAACATGCCTGTGAAAAAATATACAAATAACCTAAGCAGTGACCATCTTAGGTTTATATGAATATGTTATCTTTGCAAGGTTTAGGAAAACAGCAAGATTGTGTATAAACCTTTACTAAATATTTGGGCCCACTGCCTGATATTAGCAACTAAAGATTACAGAATTTTATTCAATCACTCTATAATGTCATAAGCCAATATTGATTTTTGGAAAATCCAACAAATTAAATAATCTCAGACAGTGTCATGGCAATTTAAGATTATGTATACTCAGTTACTAGGAAGAGTTATCCCACACATGAAATGTGCTACTTATAAACAAATACTATTTCTAAAATGTCCAAATATATTGATTTTTTAAATTTTTGAATACCAACATTCTTCAGTTATAGGAAAATGTACAGTAGTGGTAAACTTTAGATTATATATAATATCATTCTCAGATCTAATTTCTTTGTTACACAGCTGTCACACATTAGGGAACTTTACCTACATTGTACCTCTCTGTAGGTAAGCCACTCTTACCTACAATGGAGAGAATCACTACCACAAAATCAAAAATGTTCCAGCCTATGGTGAAGTAGTAGTATCTGAGAGAGATGAGCTTCAGCACAAATTCTCCGGTGAACAGGATAATGAACACAAGGTTAATCCGGGACAAAACTAGAGTCATATATTTGCTCTGGTCATCAGTTTCCACCATCATGGTGACCATGTTGAGGCAGATGAGGATCATGATACTGATATCAAAGACTTGCCTGGTTACAAAATCAAAGACCATTCCTTGGAATTTGTTCTAGAAAGAGAGAAGACAGAAGGTTAATATGCATGTTTGATAAATAATGATCCACTAAAATTGCAAGGGAAGTCCTTCCACATTTGGTCATGAGATATACACCCTTTTCATATTACTCCAAACAATTCTTTGTGCTCCATTTCCCTTCACATTTAAATACAAGAAGGAAATGAAAAAAAGTTGTATGATAAGAAAAAAACATATTTGGTTTATTTAAGTTCCATGGGGAAACAAAACTCAGTAAAACATAAATTGGTGACAACTGGCTGTTAATATGCATGGGCTTTGCTTGATTTCAAATAACTATGATAATTTTTACAAAAAAAAAATTATGACAACTAATAATGAAGAGTTACAAAGTAAGCTGATACAGACAGACTTTTAGATGGGATGAATACCCTAATTCATTTATCAATACTTCAGGGAATTTGGTTTATATCTGATTTCCATCTCCCTCTCCTTAAAAATATGTCATTCATTTTCTATTTAATTCTACCTCTTCTAACTATGTGTGTCTGTGTGTTCGTTATTGCTTTCTTCATCTGCTCTTTATGCTTCAATAAAAATGTATGATTTTTTTGCCTTATTAACAACCATCTCAGGAGTCACATACTTTTAAAGATTATTGTACTCATATGGCCACTAACTATAGTTCTATCAGGGAAGTAAATTTTTAATAATTTAGATAAAAATACAAAATTTCACAGCTTTCTGAAAATCAATTTCATGAATTGATCAAGTTCCTCCTTTTAAATATAATATTTAAGGGGCGCCTGGGTGGCTTAGTCGGTTAAGCGTCCGACTTTCGCTTAGGTCATGATCTCGCGGTTCATGGGCTCGGGCCCCGCGTCGGGCTCTGTGCTGACTGCCAGCTCAGAGCCTGAGCCTGTTTCAGTCTGTGACTCCCTCTCTCTCTGACCCTCCCCTGCTCACGCTGTCTCTCTCTCTCTCTCCTAGAAATAAATAAAACATTAAAAAAAATAAATATAATATTTAAATGACCTTCAGTAAAGTAGGTTTATGCCCTTTTGTGTATCCTCCCCTACCTCCCCTCCCTCACTGTCCCCAACTTCAACTCCAAAACTCTTAAAAATGTGGTAATGTAATGTGAAGTCATTTATAGGATTCATGAGGCCTTGTCAAGTCTCAGTTCTGGCAATTACTAGCATATGACTTTGGGTACGATATTTTACTTTTAGTGGGCCTCAGTTTCCTTATCCCTTACCTATCTAAGAAGATAGATAAGTAAGAGTCCAGCTCTTGGACATAGCTATCATTATTATTATTATTATTATTATTATTATTATTATTATGAAGCTCTACAGAACATGCATTCTAAATAAATCTTTTTCCTCTTTCTGTTTTTGGTGAAACAAACTATTTTGACAACACCTGTTTCCTTTCTAAAAAGGTTAAGAATGTTTTCTAGTCATACAAATGGAGAGAACAAATAGCATAGAGGAAAATGATGGGGCAGGATGGAGTTTTCCAGACTCTCTCTATATATATATTTATTTTTTAATTTTTAAATGTTTTTATTTGTTTTTGAGAGGGTTGGGGAGGGACAGAGAGGGACAGAGACATAGAATCCCAAGCAGTCTTCATTCTCTGAGCTGTCAGTACTGAGCCCCAATGTGGGACTGAACTCACTGAGAGATCATGACCTGAAGTTGGAGGCTTAAAGGACTGAACCCCTAGGCACCTCTCCAGACTTCATATTTAAATGGCGAGAAATGCCACATAACAAGATTGGGTGCATTCCTGACAGCAGTAGGTGGCAGCAGGAGTCTGAAGGCTGCTTTGGAGGAAGTTATTGGGAATTCCAAGTTGGATGTTTTCAGTTGACAAAATGTGAAAAACATTATCTCCTTTATAAGAATTTAGTATTTTTTAATTGAGTGTAGTGACTGTGAACTGTGTTAAACAATATGAACTTCACAATTAGAGCATATTATAAATTGGTGATTATCCCCTAATATGTTCTCATCTCAAGGACTGCCAATTTCATCATCTGGGAATAAGTCTTTAGAATAGTGAAGAAGTTGAGTAGTTCTTACTGCTGGCCGAGGTATTGGCTTCTGAGGTTTCTTGGATCCAAGTTTCTTCATTGCATTATAGTATTTTTTCTGTTCCTCTGTCATAAAGATATCTTGACCTCCAAAGTAAAGATATAGTATAAAACTGGTTACAATCCCAACATGCGTCACAACAGCACTTGTCCAAAAGTATTTCTGAGTTTTTCTCTTAGTCTTTTCTCAAATTTTAAATGGAAATTGTCCTGATCATACACACACACACACACACACACACACACACACACACACACACACACACACACATGCTTTTCTCATTTAGATGAAATTCTGAGTACTTTTTTATTATATAAAGCCTCTAATCACATAAACCTCTGATTAGTACAGGATCCTAATATGATTATATTATGTTCAGGAGGAGGCTCAGGGATCTCAAATATATTTTCATGAAAGAAAAAATGTTTTCTTAGTCCATTTCACTGTTGACAGTTTTCATTTACTCAATAATCTTGAGTACTTTCTGTATGCTAGGAAATGTACCTGGTATCAGAATTACATAAATATATGAGACACAATGTCTTGTTGCCACAAAGAGTAGGGAAATGAAAACAGGTGGAAAATGCATAAGGGTATGGAAAAAAAAGAAGTATTGCAGAGATCAAAATAAACTCTTAAGACTCAGAAACAGGCTTTATATATGACGATACCATTAAGGTAGGCCTTAAAGGATGTTTAGAGCTGTACTAGGATAAGCATTCCGGGAAAAGAAAATACTGTATGTTATGTCATAGAGGAAAGAGCATGGCATGTTCTGTGTAGCATGTGATTGTAGTGATGATAGGTGTTGACTGAGGAGTAGGGAAGTAGATACAGAAATGTGGTATTGTGGGAGAAAATGAAGCTGGAAAGATGAGTGGACATAATTCCTGAAAAATCTCTAAGTAAGGGTAAAGCATTAGAAGAAGCCCACTGGATGCTTTGAAGCAGTGGTGACATTTATCGTCACGAAGACACTACAGCAACTCTGCAGAGGATGAACCTGGGGAGCAGCCACCAACTAGAGGCTGGAAACCCTACAGCTGCACTGACCATGTATTGAACTGAAATGAATATGAAAATGATCCAAGTCTGTCCCAACTGCAAGTATCCTGATTATTTGGATGCACCACAGACAGAACCTCAGAGTGGAGAAAGCTGAGAGCTGAGTAATACTTATCTTCTTTTTCTGTTGGTTGAAGTTATCTATGATTACACCAATGAAGAGATTCAGAGTGAAGAATGACCCAAAGATGATAAAGATGACGAAGTATAAATACATATATAGATTTTCTTCATATACAGGCTGAAGTTTTACCTAAATAGTATTAAAAATATTAAATAATATTTAAAAACATAATAAATACTTTAACTAAATTACTAACAGTTGGTGAGTGTTGTTACTTAACACAAAGCTATTTTTGCCTTGCCCTAGATACTTTTCTACAGAAAAATTCTTTTTTCATACTAGTATGATCTACGATAACGAAAGTTTGTACTTTTTATGATTGTTCCTGAATCTCTCTTTCCATTGTGGCTTACCTATTTTTAGAGTAAATAACAGTGATATAACAAGAAACATTTTGGACCTTATTAGTCTTATAATTTTTTTTGGAGCATTTTAAATTTGGGTTTGGAGATGCTGGTTCTTTAAGATATGGCTTTAATAATAGAACATCAACTTCTAAGAGGAAACTGCAGCATAAACAGATGCGTTCTGAGGAATTTTTTCAATTCCTATTTTGAAAATTGAGTTTCCCTGAAATTTGCTTGCTTTTTTTCATGATATTTTTGGAAGCTGCTTCACAAACTCTGCTTTATCATACTCTCCAGGGAGAGGGAGAGACAAGTTACTTTCCCATGAACAGCATTTCTAATCTTGAGCCTTATTTATGGACCAGTCTGATGTTTTCAGATCCATGTATATTAGTTATATATATCAGAATTATATTAACTAAAATATCATCTTTATTTAAGTATTTTAGCTTAAGAGGATCATTTCTGTATGCAATTATAAGTGTTCTGATTACATCTAGTGTAAAATTCTGGGTCATTCACTTAAATTATTGCAAATGTTCACTATAGAAGAACCTAATAACTATAAATAGTATTTGAGTTATACTTACATCTCGTGAATCAACAGCTGCGTACATTATATCCATCCAGCCTTTGAATGTGGCCTGTGAATAATACATATTTGAATTCTGCATTAAAATCCTAATCTAAAAATATGAAAATCTCATACGAGAATATGTTAGTGTTACTACAAGTAACTTTCTATATAATATTAAAATTTCCTATAAAGAGATTGAAATGTTAAAACATTTTTATTTTTTATTTATTTTAATGTTTTATTTATTTCTAGGAGAGAGAGAGGGAGAGACAGCGTGAGCAGGGGAGGGTCAGAGAGAGAGGGAGTCACAGACTGAAACAGGCTCCAGGCTCTGAGCTGGCAGTCAGCACAGAGCCCGACGCGGGGCTTGAACCCACGAACCGCGAGATCATGACCTAAGCGAAAGTCGGACGCTTAACCGACTAAGCAACCCAGGCGCCCCAAAAACATTTTTAAAAGTGGAGCCTGGGTGGCTCAGTCATCCAACTTCAGCTCAAGTTATGATCTCATGGTCTGTGGGTTTGAGTCCCGCATCAGGCTCTGTGCTGACAGCTCAGAACCTAGGGCCTATTTCAGATTCTGTGTCTCCCTTTCTCCCTACCCCTCATGCCCCTTCTCTCTCTCTCTCTCTCTCTCTCTCTCTCTCTCTCTCAAAATAAAGAAACATTAAAACAATTTAAGAAAAGATTGAAGGAAAGATGAAATAAAATTGAAATAGACTATGATTGTATTTAGAGTCTGGAACTCATTTTCCTTGTTTCTCTTAGAAGATACTATATCTTTTTTTCTACACTAAAATTTAACTGGAGGATTGAGTCGTAAAATTCCCACCTTAGCCTTAAGTCCTTTTTATACCAAAATATAAACTCTGTGATTCAAACCTATGGGGAGTTTAAACACAACTTCAATGGTTTTCATTAGTGAATTACTGATGAATGTAATTAATCAGTGAATTACTGATTAATATGTGGTCTGTTAAGTCAAAATTATTAAACATTATACATTTTGAAATCTAACCATAAGATTTGTATTTCCACAAGTACAAGAACCATCCTCCTTAGATGTTGGTACAACAAATTTTCTGGCTAAAAATTTAAGTTATCACTAAAATATATTTAAATCATCACTAAAATGTATACATTGTTATTTTTACATACAAAATTGCTCCTTTGGCAATGACTGCTAAAGAAAACTAAAAACAGTATAGTGTAATAGTGCTCAACAATATAGTAAGAAAACACCTAGGTGGGGGGAGGTCACCTGGGTCACTCAGTTGGTTAAGTGACCAATTCTTGATTTTGACTCAAGTCATGATCTCATGATTCTCATCAGGCGTTGTGCTGACAGCATGGAGCCTGCTTCAGATCCTCTGTCTCCCTCTCACTGCCCCTCCCCCCCTCTCAAAAATAATAAATGTTAAAATTTATAAAAAAAGAAAAAACCTAGGAGACAGAAATATAAGGCCATATTAAAACATACTAAAAGCTGAACACTGATGAAAATAGACAATAAAATAACTGCAAAACATCTTAAAGTCAAGTTAAGCTGATAACAGAGGCATTATCAACTACTTTTGTACTCAGATATTATTTATTCAAAGAACATCCGAGAAATGATCTTTTGTGAAACATTCGGAAAATGTTTTCAGAACTCATACAGTGGCAACTTACCACTTGAAGCAATGCAAGATAGCCAGCGCCAACATTATCGAAGTTTACTTTGACGTTTTTCCATCGAGCTTGCTTGCCAAGAGCCTGACAGTCGCTCAGATTGTTGACTTCACTAACTTCAAACATGTTACCCGTTGTCGTGTTAACACAGTGGTAGAACTTGCCAGCAAACAAATTCACACCCATAATGCTAAAGATCAGCCAGAAGATGAGACAAACCAAGAGTACATTCATGATGGAGGGAATTGCTCCAACAAGAGCATTCACAACAACCTAGAAGAGGAAATGAGGATAAGACAGCTGATAAACTGTCAAATGGAAACTGTCCCTTTCATTTATTTATTTAATATTAAAATGGGTGTAAAAAGAGTTAAAAATCTAGGTGAATAAGTTGTTCCTTGGATGTTTTCTAGGACATATTTGATAAGGGAAAACAAACAGTGACACAGCTAAAGAGCTAAAGGATTTAAGGAAAGCAAAATATGCCAAAGTGTGAAAAGAAATAAAAACCTGATATAGTAAGATGGAGTCAGAAAATGTTTATATGCAGGGGAGAAAAGAAAAAAACTACATTAAATACCAACAGATGAAGTAATTGTCATTCAGCAAAACATTTTAATATTCAAAAGTGTTAATGAATGACTGATGATTTGAGAACAAAGTTAAACAAACCCTTTACAAATAAAGTATTAATAATGCCTTAAATCTGCATCCTCAGATCAAGTGAACTTTTTATGACTACGAAGAATAGGGTAGGAATTTATAAGGTTCTTTTTTTCTCTATTGGTGAATCCCAATTTAAAAAAGTATATTAAATGAGATGAAATTTATCTCTAGACATAAAAGTACTGAATAGGTCCTCATTATTATTCTAAATATCTCAAATATTCACTTTGGGGTACACGTTGCTTCATCAATCTACACTGAACTGTTTCCTGAAGGAGAAATCAAGTTACTTTTCCTCTTGCTAAATTCAAAAGAGCTTAAGTTGTATTTTGAAATTTCTAGGAAAGTTGACAGTATCTTTTCTTGTCTAATTTAATCTGATTTGGACTACTTTGTTAAGCATTTATATTAAATGAAATTATTTTTTTATTTTAAAATACTATGAAAGTGGAGTGCCTGGGTGGCTCAGTTGGTTAAGTGTCTGACTTCGGCTCAGGTCATGATCTCAAGGTTCGTGGGTTCAAGCCCCACATAGGGCTCCATGCTCACATCTCAGAGCCTGGAGCCTGCTTTGGATTCTGTGTCTCCCTGTCTCTCTGACCCTTTCCCACTTGCACTCTCATTCTCTCTCTCTAAAATAAATAAAATGTTAAAAAAAAAATCTTAACACTGTAAATATTATGTTAGAAATCAATACCAAAAAGATCTTAAATTGACATCAAAACCTGAAATTCAAAATTGTAAAAATTTCATATGCTATTTTAATTTTATTTCTTTTAGAAATTCTATTAAGTCATATATGTTATACTTGCCACATTTCTTTGCTACTAAACTTTGTGTAAAATGACCTCCACAAATTTTCTTATCACATTAATGCATGATACATTTTTACCATATTTTATAGCTAGAATATTAATTCTGTCATGTGATTGAATTAAAAATACCAAACAATATTTTTCTGATTGGAACAAATTTATAAGTTTCTTATTTTGTTCAATTGCTATCTCCTCTCAAAAAAGAATTGTTAATATGAAGCCATGGAAGCCAGATGAAGGCTTAAGTAGTGTCAATAATGGCAACGATTAGTTTGAAAAGAACTAGAAATTGTATAATTTTTATGAATTCTATCTTTCCTCTGACTTTTTTTTATCAAGTCGCAGTTAAATGAAATTATAATGTAAAACCAAATATTCTTTTGCTGACAGTGCTTCTGGAAAGTCTGGAGAGTGGCTGCATTCTCTCTGGAGAGTGAATCTCAAAGTCAAGGCTGAAGTGTTTTTGTTACTCCAAACAACCCTTCTAACAAAAGAATCCTATGGCCAGGACAAAATTTAATATCCATGTGCATTTGCATGCTGGATTAAACAAAGCTGACCTTTGCTAAATAGTATTTTGAAGGGCATGAAAAGTGGTTGTGTATCTAAATGAGTGTGTACTTTACGTGTAGATGCATAAAATATACACTAAAGAAGAGAGCTGGAGAGGTTACACATGCTATGGAAAAAGTGAACCTCATTCAGAATGCTCTCTTAAAAGGGCAATCTTTAAAACAAACCCCAGGGGTTGCCTGAAATGCCTAGTTTATTATTCTAACCCCATATTTTGGTTGCTTAGGTTGTATAGATTTTGTCAGAGGCTACAATTTAGTGTTGTTTTCCAGTACAAGAAGTATTTTTGTTACTCCTATTAATTGATGAAGTAAAGCACACAAAAACCATTTACCTTTATTCATTACCAGTGATTTTTGAGGAATCAAACTGCCTATTGGAAGGAAGAAAAATTCCTACTAGGATGAATGTCAGTAGTAAAAAGTCATTAAAAATACATAAGCAATGAAAATAAATAAATGGCAGCACACATTTTTTAGATGTTGTGGAAACATCCGTAAACTGTTATCAGAAGACTTGAATTCTAGTCCTGTTCTGCCACAATTTCTGGGGACCTTCTTACATAAGCCTCAATTTCAGGAGGCTGGCCTTATTGCTCTCTAAGATGCCTGCTCTGAAATTGTGTAACTCTATGAAGTGAATATTAGAAGAGTATGGTACCCCTCTGTATCTAAATGATTACCTACATTTAGTTCTGACACGAATCATCAGAGAGCTTTTATTCTTACCCTCATGCCTTCAAACCGAGATAATGCTCGTAGAGGTCTTAAAGCTCTTAGTGTCCGTAGGGATTTAATGGCACCAAGTTCTGAGTAGCCGAGAGCATTGGCTACCAAGCTAACCAAAGAAACCTACAAAAAGAAAAGATATTAATCAGTCCACCAAGAAATAAACTGTTGACTAAAGGCATAGGGTATGGTGTCTCTTCTTTTGTACCAACCACGTAAAATTCGGACATACCTTGGCAGCTTTCACCTTCCACATACTGGGATCATCTTACATTGCCAGTCTCATCTGATGTCATTGCTTTTCTTATCATTGAAAACAGAGTCTTTGCTCAATTTTATAAACATCTGTAAACCCTTCAAGTTAGATATTTCACCCTATAGATCCTCTTTCAACCTGTGTATGTATAACTGATGATTCAGATTTGATTGAAAAGCCAGATTCTCCATGGATCTGTGCTTAATATCATTGATTGGAAACTGTGTTTCTCTTCTGAATTTATGTAGTATCTTGGTTACGTGTACTGGAGGCATTTACCATTTAATAGAGTCAATTGCTTAGATATCTTCTTTTCCCCTTCCAGGCAGGTCACATAAACCTTTTATGTACTGGAATGAAACCTTCTCTTACAGTGCCTAATACTGTCTGGTTGAATGAATAAATAATAGGATTATTTTACCTGAAAAACATTTTATAAGACTATGTTGTAGTTTCATAATGAAATATGAAAGTGAAGAAATATTTTTCCAAACTTCTGGACTTATCATTTAGTGAAATACATCTTCTGATATTTACACATAACTAAATTTTACTTAAATATATGAAAGGTTAAAGAAGATATGCCATTTTTTGAGAGGAAGAGGCTTTATTTGCTCAGATTTTTTTCAATATAATAACATAGGTTGAACATTTACTATATGCTAGGTTCTGTTCTAAATGCCTTATGCATATAAATCTCAGCTGTAGATGCTATTACTATTGCCTTTTCACTGGTGAGAAGGTTGAGGCCCCCACCTCCCCAAAAGAAAAGAGATGCACAGGTAATAAGAGGTGGAGTTAGGGCTTGAACCCAAGTGATCTAACTTCAAAACCATACCTTATCCTTTTGCACACATTATCAAAAATTTGTCATTTTATCACACTAAAAGCTTTAAGACCTCCAAGAAGATATTTGTTTGTCATCTGAATCACGAAATACAGAAAATGGTTTGAGTCACTATCTTCTCAGTTCTTTCAGAGACTGTACAAGTGCTTTCCTTGATGGACAGGGAGAGAGGAGTTAATTCATTACATCCACTGGATGCTTTAAAGGCATGTGAACTTAATTTCTTGTGACAAGAGCTATTGAAAACCAATCTAAATGAATCTTCCAAAACAGTCTTATGAGGTAGGATGGAAACAGTCATCTGCCCAAGAACACATGGTACAAAGGGTGACACAAAAACCAGAACTGAGCCTTTCAAGGCAAACGGAGCCACTATTCCTTCATTGTTTAATTTAGCATACATCTCACAAAATTTAACAGAAAAATAAATGACTAGTGGCAAGATAATTTATTGAGCTATTCATTTCTGTCTAGTGTTTGCTGCTATAGAAGAGTGGAAAGATGGGAAAGGTTATTAGAGAACATCCTATATTCTGGGCTTCTTTGCCTCAGAAAGCATTCACAGTTTCTTTAGGCTTCTGCTTCTAGAGCTGCTTCCAGAAGAGTTCTCTCATGCCCTCCAAATCCTGTATTTGAGAATTGGGAGTTTAAAACAACAACAAAAAAACACTTTTGTTTAAATGTTTTATTTGTTTTTAAGGGAGAGAGAGAGACAGCATGAGTAGGGAGGGTGGGGTCAGAGAGAGAGGGAGGCACAGAATCCAAAGACAGGCCCCAGGCTCTGAGCTAGCTGTCAGCACAGAGCCCAATGCAGGTCTCAAACCCACGAACCGTGAGATCATGTCCTGAGCTCAAGTCAGACACTTAACCGACTGAGCCACCCAGGTGCCCTGAGAATTGGGAGTTTAAAGGGAAGTGGCTGCAAATTCCTCAAGACCTGAAGGAAGAAAGCTTATGTTTTGAAAGAAAAGAAAGGGCATGGCCCAAATCAGAGAGTACCGGATGGATAGGAAATTCTGGGTTCAAAGGCTGGGAGGGGCCACTTGCATATAATGACCCCACAGTGGACTGACTCTGAGTTCCTAGAGAAGTGGGGCGCAAGTAACTATGCTTCCTTTAATGGGCCTCATACCATTTTGTGTAGGACAAAAGCTCATTTATTGAGTTACCTATGTGAAAACCTTCATATACTTTAAAGGCAGTTTTCAAATAAACAATTTTAAAGATTGGCCACACACTTAAAATTTGAAGATAATGTCCTATATTGGTAGCATTCTTTAAATCTTACAATGATCTTTCTTTTCTTATCATCCCTGGCTGAGAGTGGTCAAATGACCAGTCTGAGAAAAGGTAGCAAGAGGCAAGCCCATGGAGGGAATTTAGGTCTCCTGCTTTCAGGTCCAGTGTGTTTTCCACCTCAGCAAATATGTCCCCAACCTTTCAGTGTATATTAGTTTTGCTTTTATGTCTTGTGCTAAATACAAAAGGCACTCCTGCTAGTGTGTACAAAGTGTAACAGAAGCCCTGTGACAAAAACTGAATTTTTAGTATAAATTTACATGAATCTAGGTGCCTCACAATACAGCAAATTTATGAAGCTGTGTTAGAAGTTTCAGGGAGTTGGTTTAGTTGTCTGTCGTCCATACCTTTCCACATTCCTGTATCAGCGAGACTGAGAAAGAGAAATAATGCAGGAGGGATTTGATGATTTTGAATAAGACTCTGGGAGTTCTGTGATTGGTTAATGAATTAAGTAATATGAATGTATTTCCCTTTAAAATGGCTAAAGATAATTTATTAAGTTCAGTATGAGCAAGTTGGAGTAAAAACCACAATCACCTCCATGGATTCCAGTGATACATTTCAATCCAAATACTTGCATGGTTTTTGATGGCAAAATCCAGAAGCATTCCCATTAAAGGGGGCTAAAAGAATATGCCCACTACCAACATTTTTTGAACATTTTCTGCAAAAAGAAATAAGAGCTACATGCATTAGAAAAGTAGTAGAATTCATTATTTGCTGATATATTATTGTTGACCTCAGCAAAACAAGGGAATAATGTGAAAAACTATTATAGGCAATAATTTAATTATTTTAGGTAATATGTTTTTTCACATTTTTTTTTGTTTTTGCATTTTTATTTATTTATTTATTTTACAAATAGTTTATTGTCAGGTTGGTTTCCGTATAACATCCAGTGAAATGTTTTTTCACATTTTTTTAAAAAAGTTGTGTAGGAGTCTTTTGGAACTATATAAGCTTTAAAATGTTAAAGCTATATAAATTGTTTAAACTATATAAGCTTTAAAACATTAGAAAGTATAATTATAATTTAAAATATTATTGTTTTAAGAAGAACAGAGAGGACTGACCCCACCAGATGTTAAAACCAATTATAAATCTACAGTAATTAAGTTGTCATATTAGTAGACAAAGAAACAAATGAAACAAAATAAATTCCAAACTAGACCTAAGACATGCTGAGCTTTACCACGTAAAGGTAGCATTTCAAAGGAGAGGTAAAAAAACAACAACAACAAACGAGAAACCATTAAAAAAAATAATGTTGGATCTTAACCTCACACCTTAACCAAAATAAAAATTAAATGGATGAAGAAACAAACAAAACTCAATGTATAAACTGGGGAAAAAACATGAAAAAGTGTTTTTAATAATCCTGACATGAAAGGGTCTTCAGAAGCATGAACAAACCAAGAAGATGAAAAAATAAGATTGATGAGTTTGACCAAATCAGTATGAAACATTTCTACAAAACAAAAACAAAGTCGAGAAACAAAAGCCCAAATAAGCAAAACAATTTCACCACATGTGACAAAATATCTTATTTTTATTTATTTATGTATATATATATATTTTTTAATATTTTTTATTTATTTCTGGGGGAGAGAGAGAGAGAGACAGCATGAGCAGGGGAGGGTCAGATAGAAAGGGAGACACAGACTGAAACAGGCTCCAAGCTCTGAACTGGCAGTCAGCACAGAGCCCGACGCGGGGCTCGAACCCACGAACCGCGAGATCATGACCTAAGCGAAAGTCGGACGCTTAACCGACTAAGCCACCCAGGCGCCCCTATTTATGTATATTTTAAATGTTTTATTTTATTTTTGAGAGAGAGAATATGAGTGGGTGAGGGGCAGAGAGAGAGGGAGACACAGAATCAGAAGCAGGGTCCCGGCTCTGAGCTGTCAGTACAGGGTCCAACATGGGGCTCAAACCCACGAACCGTGAGATCATGACCTGAGCCCAAGTCAGAGGCTTAACCAACTGAGCCATCCAGGAGCCCCAAAAGATCTTATTTTTAGATTTTATTTGTTTATATCTTTACTGTTTGCTCCTTCCTCCCTGAGGGTGTAAGCTCTAACAGAGATTGATCTGTTCATGTTCACACCTCCTTTGTTTAAAATGGCTTGTGACCCTATTTAGGTGCTCAACACATTTCTTGAATTAAAGAATGAATGTTAGGAGGTTGGATAGGTAGCCCAATGAGGTCTACATTTTCTTTTAGGTAGGGAATTGAAGAGATCACATTTTTTACACAGATACATTTTTCAAGGTTAGAAAGCATGTCCCTTCTGATTTAAAGTACTTCACTTAAACCTCAGCTTTTTCTTTTCTTCCCCCTCTGTGGCTGTTTAGATTTTTTAGAGCAATTTACCTGATGGACTGTGAAGCCCTTTTAAGTATGTTTTCCTTGTACTTTCAAGAACAGTTTTATCTCTATGTTTACTTTAGCTTAGTGGACCCAGTGGTCTGAGAAGAAGTTGTTAACTGAGGTTATATTAATTCACATATTTTAGCCTCAGCTTTGTAAGGGATAGACCCACTTAAGATAACATAATTTGTCCAAATATAGAAGGCTTTAATTACTCAGTTCCAGTCTACTAATTGAGACTCACTAAAGGAAGTAATTTTTTTTGCAACATTCTTTGAAATTAAATTTATTCAGTTAGACATTACTTAATAGATACTTAAGTGTCTATATTAGGTGCCTCTAAGGATACAAATGTGATACAAAACCCTGCTTTTGAGAGATTTTTGGATCTTGTTCATATTCCCTATGTGGGGCGAATATATAGAAATACTTCAAGTACAATGTAGTATTTTAGTAAATGTAACAATTTTAGTAAATGTAAATGTTTCAGTAAATTTCAGAATTCTCTGGAGAAGTTCTGTCACGTTTGTAAATGATCTTCATGCATGACAAAATCTTTCTGAACAAGATTCTTAAATGTATTTAGTGTTCCATCATTTCAGGGAGAGGCTGGAAATTAATAAATGCTTAATCCCAAAGCCAGTCTGAAAATACAGTATTACATTTATAGCAGATAGGAAACTCATGGGGTAAAGGAGAACTGAATTGAGAATTAGGAAATTTGGACACTAATCTCAGCTTTCTTACTAAGTAGTTGTATTATCTTAGGAAAATTATTTAAGCTAAGGCTTCAGTTTCCTAATGTCTAGAATAAAGCTTAGATACTCTTTAAGGCCCATTCCACTGCAGATCATAAGAATATTAAACTTCCCTTTGTAGGTAGCATTTCAGAATAGCACTGGGATTCATTTCTCTTGTCCATTAAAGGCCAACCATGGAAATTGGAAATCATTTCTGGTCTATTAAAATGACTTGGTAGCAGATTTCTTATCAACTCAAAGAGTTAAACACATATTGGTTATACTATTATAAGTATGCATACGTGGGAAAATAGGGAGTAGGATTTAGATAGTCCAAGACTTGTCAAAAAGATAAAAAGGACGAATGCACACACACAGCAACTATTGATTCATATTGGCAAGTGTTAGGACTAAAAAGTAGTTTCTGATTGCTAGGGAACAGCTAGAGATGTGCTTGAAGTACCTTGTTTTGTTGGCACAAAGGCTATGAAGCTTTGTGCAATGGACTATCACAAACTGCAAAGAACCAAACGACTGTCATTTTGCCCAGAGTTCTTCATTGCTTAGAATAAGAATAGGCTGCAAGTCAGACATATCCTATAACTGGTGATGTGTTTATGACTACTCAACCAAGGGTAATCAGATTCAGAGCAGGGCTCCTACACCTAACTCTTTGCATGGTATATATCTGAAGAGCTACTGGGATATCTACTTGCTGATTTGAGAATGAAAATGTATTTTATTATCTTTGTGGATATGTGGCTGAATGAATATAATAAATGTGTTATTTTATCATTATTTAGTAACAGGTACTCTAGAAAAGGATTAAAATGAAATCTCACAACCACTGGTCCCAAATCTGTCTTAATTTTACCTCCTGGAGATTTTATTTTTAACTGTTAATAAGCTAAGTGCTTAGATCTGTCAACTAATAGATTTTTAGCTATTCCTTACCTTGAGGTCCTTAACTTTCAGGAAAAGAGATATCTCCTTGTGGCATAGAACACTCACTATGTTTTCCTTACCACTGTCCACATTTTTCAGAACCTATTCTACTGTTTTCCATGAAACTTTCCTAATTTTTGCAATTATTGTAGGTCTTTTTAAACTGCATAGTTGTGTCAGCCTAGGTTCTCAAAAGTCAAGGTTTTAATCATAGAAATATGTGAAATGTTAAACTTGCCTTTTAAAAAAAATTTTTTTAATGTTTTATTTATTTCTAGGAGAGAGATAGAGACAGCATGAGCAGGGGAGGGTCAAAGAGAGAGGGAGTCACAGACTGAAACAGTCTCCAGGCTCTGAGCTGGCAGTCAGCACAGAGCCCGACGCGGGGCTTGAACCCACGAACTGCGAGATCATGACCCAAGCGAAAGTCGAACGCTTAACCGACTAAGCCACCCAGGTGCCCCAAAAACTTGCCTTTTTAAAAATAATTTCATAAAAATCACTTGGTATACTTACATCGACAATCAAGAAATCTAGCCAGCACCAGGCATTGGTGAAATATGTTTGAAATCCATAAGCTACCCATTTGAGGAGCATTTCCAGAATGAAAATATAAGTGAAGACCTTGTCAGCATATTCTAACATGGTTTTGATAGTCTTTCGCTGTTCGATGTATATATCTTCAAAAGCCTGTGAGTCAAGAATACGTTTATTTTACTTGAATGGCTTGCCTCCCTCAAATACTTGATGAAATTGCTTAGTATAATATTGGACACAAAGCAGTAATTTGATAAATATGGGCTAATATCTGACAGACAAATTCTAAAGACTAAAACAATCAGAAAATGTTGGCAACGAAATGTCAATATCTTTACTGATTCAGCATGCTCTTTCTTTCCTGCCTCTCATCCTCAAACATCTATCTCAATTACTGCCATAAAGACATGCTTTTAGAGAAGTAATATGAACTCAGGAAATAACTAGAAGTTCTGTTAATGAGGGATAGACTTGGCCTATTCCAACATTACTTTCAATGAGTGCCTGAATGATCTGGCTTATTTTGAAAGAATAAATTGATTACACATAAAGAAAACACAATACACTTTTAGCCCATAAATGTTAATATAATTATTAGGGAGAACTGAATGGTATTTGACATAGAAGTTAACGTAGTTACAGAATGTCTCTGTAAGTGGTTGTCTCAGTGAGGAAAACATCTATTAGATAAAACACCAGATGAGAAATTCCATCTGGCTGTTCATAGTTCTGACTTATTCTGTACTGAGTTTTGCATAGTTAAACCCTGGGTGCCAGGCTCTACAAGGTATAGATACACCTCCTCTTTTGTTTCTTAACCTCAGTGTATGTTTGTGGTATTTTCAGAGAATTAGCTCTTTCACTAGAACCTGACTCTTACAGCTTTGCATTTTACTTACCAAAGCACCACTACTGAGAAGAATCATGAAGACAATGAAGGTCTCAAACCAGTTGTGTTCAACAATGCTATAGCAGGTTTTCCGAAGATTCCACCAGATCTTTCCTTTGCCCTCTTCTATACTTACTTGACAGAATGGAAACTTTTTAATACATCCTAAATGATAACATTAAATATAAAAATTAGAAATATACATATATTTTGTACAACATATTGATTCAACAATCCCATACATTACTGAGTGCTCACCATGATATGTGTAGTCAGTCACTATCTGTCTTATTACAATATTACTGACTATTCTCAATGCTATACTTTTCATCTCCATGATTTACTTATAACTGGCAGTTTGTACCTGTTAATTCTCTTTAGCCCATCTATTTTGCCTGTCTATTTTGCCCATCCCCTTACCCACCTCCTTTGCTTTCCCACCCATCTCCATCTTCCTAGAAAATATATTTTAACCTTGAATAGGAAAAAATTAAACTTTGTTGCTTTCTCCCCATGCCAGTCTCAGATCATCATTTACAGGGGAACTGGCTACTTCATTCCCTAGTTATCTTCAGCATCTTTCCTATAAAGTGAATCATTCTCAGACTTATATATTCAGCTAGCCACCTAAAATTCAAGGAATTACTGTATCAAGAGTTGCCTAAGTATAAATGCTTTCATTTTTAACACTAGTTTGAATCTCTCTTTGCTCAAGGCCACTGATGGAAATAGGGGTCTGAGAACACCTCTCAGGTTTGGGGAAAAACTACACATTCAAATTGTTTATCAATTTTTTGATGTGATTCTGAATTTTTTGCTTCCTTCTTTTCATGCACAGAAAAGCCCCCTGTCTTCCTAGGTATCAGCCACTGTCAGTTTTCCCAAGCTAATTTATTTTCAGCCTCAGTGCTTTTCTTAGTTACACCTATGACTCATCTTGTCAGTTAGCATCTCTGTTCCTTTGTCCTCCCCTCCTAGTTTTCATGTTATTTCTAATTCGCATCCATTCTTCTGCTCTCTGAGCTACTACTCATTGGATTAAATCCAATCACATTGAGTCAGCAAATCTTTATTGATTTGTGTGCAAGACAGTGTACCGATCTCTGTGAGAACAACTACTGTTTTCCCTGTCAGAACTCTACAATACAGCCGCATCCCCAAACAGCTCTGGTCACAGCAGAAATTAACCACATTTGAAACTGTGAGGGATGGGGTATAATTATTGTAGCATCTATAAGTCAAATCACAACATTGCCAATGAGATCTAAAGGGATTGCAGTCAATATCAATGAGATGACATTCCAGAACGGTATTTATCTTACAGGGTTAGCTTCTCCACATTCTGGAGGATGAAACAAAAAACAAAAAGACATGTCAAATTATCTTAATTGTCCAGACACAGTTACTGCTATTATGTAATCTGGAAATATAGATAAATTAACTTTTCAGAAGGAAAGAGAAGAGCAAAGATAAATATGCCTTTACCATTTCTTTGAAATAATTCCCTCAAGTGAGGTATTTTTAGTCACTGTAAGAAAAGAGGAGGAATTGCATTTTAATCATATTAGAACTTGTTTACCTTCAGTAAAACAAGCTTCTGGCTTAAGGTCTTCCTCAGGCTCAATTTCAGCTTGTTCACCTTCTCGTGGCGGAGCAACATCCACTGTGCTTCCTTCAGATGAGCTGGTTGCATTTAATTTCTGGAAACAAAACCCCATTACAAATTGTGATTTTTCTCCCCTTTTATTCAGCTAATTTGGAAACTCTTTGTCATATTGTGAAAAAATGATGGTGATTACATCTGACACTATTACCATTACTGATATCATGTACTAATGTCTTCACATAATTAAAACCTACTATTTAAAACAATGTAACTGTTGACCTGATTCAGACAGAAAAAAGTTAGACAGCATTCAGCATGGGTGATCCTGAAATGATGGATCATACTGATTGTTTTATGATCTCCATTTGTATATGGGTGCCATATGAAAATAGTTTAATGCATTAATACTCAGACCAAATCAAAAATAGTTTCATGTAAGTTTGGTATGCTGACATCCACTACTGAATACATTAGTTAAAATGCATCAAATTAAATTATAATTTCCACCTCTTATGATGGAATTTTTCAGAGCAAAGAACATTACCAGTTGTCTCTAACTACTGTCCATGTTTCTGTAATTTTAGAAAGGAAGAACAGCACACTAAAATTAGTCACAGTCATTATATTTCAACTTTGAGCTATATTTTTCCTCTGGCTTGCATAATCTTATTTTACTAGCAGAAAGATGATGGATCTCTCTCTGTCTCTGTCTTTCTTTTTGAACTGCTTAAATGGATTCAATACTTGCCAAAGACTTCTAAATGAGATGGAAATTTCTTCATAAGTGGCATTGGGCAGAATCTGTATAGACTTTTATTAGGAGCCCATTCTGAATTCAGTATGTTACCAAGTTGTGAATTTTTCCTTTAAATAAATCATTGTGACATGCCACATGGCTAGGAAGAGCCACTTTAATGTTACAAGAATAAATATATAAGTACTTTGAGGTCACTTGGGAAGACATTATGAATTAGCAGTGTTTTATGAAAACCGATACAAAGACATGACATACAACACAACCTAGCCAATGTAAAGCTTTTAGGATGAAAAAAAACAGCACGTGGACATGGTAATGGTTCCAAAGCCCCCATTAACTTTAGTAGCTAAGTGGTAGGGGTCGCTCTGCCCTAGCCTTCTGAAAGAGTTAATGTGTTACTGAAAAGTCCCCAAATGACTCCCTAAACATTGGTCATATTGGAGGAAATTTAGCTCAAGATTCTTGCTTTACTAAAATCATAATGCAAATGTAATTTAATATTTTATAATGTGAACTAATTGAAAAGTACTATCCAGATTGTACTTTCTGTGATGTTACTTTGAAGGTGAGGTTAATCACATCCAACTAAATATATCATGAAAATTAAATATATTATGAAAATATAAACATATCATGAAAAATACTTTAAATCAAAGTGCAATTCTATAATAAAATACCTCCTCATCTGGAGTATGCTAAAGAGAGAAACTAGGCCATCATTTTTGGCTGATGATTCTTAGGGTCATTATAGTACAAGAATTTTTAGCATTAAATTCCTCTACTGTTTTGGAGAGCTGAAACACTGAGCCATATATTCTTCCCCCAAGATTTTTCTGCTTCCTATAGCAAGAATATCTTTATTCTTTTACGAAAATCACAGGAAAGCTACTGCTGGAGAGAATTGCAACAGCTTGTGACATAACAAAGAAAATACTGGATAATTGTTTGAATTCGGCAACTAACACTTCCAATCCAATTTCACTGGTGGTTTATGGGTCGAACACTATGATATTTGATGAGTGGCAGCGATAATATTCAATGTATTAGCAAAACCAGTAGGCAACCAAATTATTTTGAGATTAGTTGTAAAACATTCCGTATTTCTTCTTCCTATTGGCCAAACCAAGTTCACCAGTTTCTTCTGAGCCTAGTCATGGTCCACCTCTTCCATGAAGCCTTTCTTTCTTGCATGATTTCTTTAAGTTTTATAGAATGTTAGGCCATTATGCTTAATTGCTTTGGTCAGATATTCTTATGAATATATATAAATTATGTATGTACATAAAATTATACATAGGTACAAATTATATATTTATGTATACATACATAAACATATATACCAAAGATACATACACACATTTATACCAAAAGACCCAAGCACAGAATAAACACTAAATATCTATATCAAATTTAGAGAGAGCCAATAAATGAATGTTTAAATGCATTTTGTATTACATTTATAGAGAATTATAGTGTTTAAGTAATTTCATCTCTCCACTTTGATATATAACTCAATAATAGCCTTGATAGAAGCCTACTTAATGGTATTAGAAAATACATTTTTAATGAATAGGAATTATTAATAATAGTTTAGCAATAAAAACACATGAAATTACCAAAATGTTTTTCTAAAACATTGGCAGACATCCAATAAAGAAATGTTTTTCTAAAATATTGGCAGACATTCAATAAAGGAAGAAAGTAATCAGCATATATGTGTACACAAATACATGTATACTTTCCCACTGGAAAACTCTAGAAAACATACTCTTCTCATTTTACCACTGTTAGTATAATTGTGAGATGTTCAATTTTTCACATTATAATTGTCTGCCATATAGTCTACAGATGTCTTATATTTAAATACAAATACTATACTAACTTAAACCCAAATGGCACAAGTAATAGTAGCCACTAATCTGAATGACAACTGAATCTACTGTTGTCAAATATTGATCTCTGGATGTATTTTTGTTATTAGTACTGTCATTAGATTATAAATATTTTTGTGAATGTGTTTAACATCTTTGGATAAAAATACTTTCAATTTTCTAAATAGTTATGGAGGTTACACATTTATACATTATAAAGATTGTAAAATACGTCAATAGTGAGTTAGTTTGTCTCTACCTGCCTGGCATTATTATTTTAAAACATGGGTTTTAAAAACAGACAAACCACTCTTCCAAAACTCCACATGTATTCTACTCTTCTCAAATAAGCAGAACCCACCTTACATAGAGAATTGGTGTACTGTTACTCAGACGTTTTTCTGATTTTAAGGATAAGCTTTTTAAATTTATACCTTGGAAAGCTTTTTAAGGAATATTCAGAGTCCCATAGACCCTCATGAACCAAAGCTGAAAAGGTAGTTGGTAGGCTAGTGTTCATTCCACTAAGAAATGTTTTGTGGGAAGCTCCTTTCCCTATGGGGTTGACACAAGGTAATTCTTCTTAACTTGGAGAATCAGGCTTATTCTTTTGTAATCTTCATAGGCCATGTGTTTTGTTTGTTTGTTTGTTTGGTCATAGGAAAGTACATACATTTTATTCTATGAAGGTACAAAACTCTTGTGTCAACCACACAAAATTTCAAAAGTTGTGAATTTACTTATTTATACGGTAAAGCTTAGAGTGTATTATTATTAAGTTACAACAGTTTACTAATTATACTGCTTGATATGCTTTTATCACGGTATACATAAAGAATTTTACTGATGTCTTTTTAAAGAGTTAATTTATACCCTAGAAACTTAAATCCTGGAAATTTAAAATCCTGAATGTTGATATAATGCCATCTATGTAATCTAAACATTTTCTAATTAATTTTAGTATTTGGCACTCAGAGTCTGATAGAGCATAGTTTGTGATACGTTTTATCATAGCCATACCAAAATGACTTCCAAATTTATTTAAAAGCATGTAACTAATTTAAAAGCAAGTGACTGATGATAAACACAAAGAATAACTTACTTTCTTTATATTGCCATAGCTGTGATACTATAGTGGTATAAAAAAAAAAAAGCAAAGAAATCTGAAATGAAATTTTCCATATTAAGGAACTCAATACTATACTAAATAATAAAATTAATACTTTTTCAGAAATAGTTAGAAAAATATAATTAGGTATATAGACATAACTATAGAAAGCTTCCATATAAAACCATATAGTACAAGTTACAACTTGTGTTCTTGTACTATTTTCTCCTTACCCCTCCAATATCTAATGGCACTTAAAAGTTCGATTCTTCCATCCCTTGTAGAAACTACTGAATCTACAGAGGGATGATGGCTTATGCTCTACAAATGCACACTGGAAAGCAGGTTTTAAGATGCAACATTCTCCAGGCCTAATTCAGCCACAGAAAACATGCCTGGCTGTAGCAGAAGCCTGGCGCAATACTGTGGAAGCCGCACGCTGATCCAAGAACCATGTTCTCAAAGACATGGTACCTGAATATGAAGTTTTCAAGAAGGTTGACTGCAAATACTATTCATAAGAAATGACAGACTCAGCACCCATAAAGGCCATGAGACCATTTTTCCCCTCTAATAACATGAACTTATATAGAAATTCTCCTTTGTGACGAATATTGCTCTTGATTTTTATCCAATTAAATAATGAAATTTAACTTTCAGAGATAGAAGAGAATGTTAGCAACTGGCCTACTTCCACTGAAATGCGCTTACATTTCATTTATTTTCAGTCAGCTATCAAATGTTTGACTCTCACAAACTGCTATATGATTCAAGAGGCAAAAATAAAAGATTCAGCCATTACAGATTGCCTTTAAAATCTAGCCATTTCTCTCATAACTTCTGAGATTTGTCTTACAAGTAGAAGAGGAAAATTTTTTGATCATACATACTATCAGGGCCTTAGTCTGATATTTTGGATATGCATATCCATATCTTGACTTACGATCTTTCACTTGAAGAATAGGTAGAGACACCAGGAGGCCAATGGGCTGCTTGTCCAAGGCAGGAAGAATAAGATGAAAACCAAAAGTTCTCTTTTCTAGACCACGTATGTGGTTTTGCCTCAATATATTTTAAAAGTGCAACAGCCCTGGTGCTTCTTTAATTTCAAAACAGCCTTAATAAGACTGTTATTTGATATTTGAAAGTGAAAATAATTATGTGGTAGTTGAAAAGTAAGGTAAGAGGGCATCAAGAAACCAAAATAAAAAGCTGGTTTATCTTGACAAGATATACAAAAATTTCCATCTAAACTAGCCTTAATTGGGTTTTAATTCAACAGAAGTACACTAACACACCAAAACAGTTCTCTAAAGGTCAAGATGGGTTTTAAGTGGCTATTCACATACCCATCTGTGCCTCTGGAAGAGTTGCCTCACATTCAATTTCACTAAGAGAGTGTTTGGAAGACACTGAGAGCAAGACAGAGAAAGCCTAGAGGTACTTCCATTGCTCTCCAGATTCTGAAAACAGCATAGTGCCTTTTCCTGAAGGGCATGTGCTTGGGATCTTAATCAAGTATCTGTTTTCAGTTTCTGTGAAGGCTTTGAAAAGGAGGGAATACTGTTATAAACATGATATAAAAGATAATTTCCTAGTACCATTTAATTCTGTTCTGCTTATGAAGAAAAACCAAATCAGATTTTTTTCACTGGCTAATGTTGGTTTACACCTCAAAGTTAATAGTCATTGCTGAATAAAAATTGCATAAATCAGCAGGAACCTGTATTTTTCCCCTACTTTTCATTGATAATTTTATGTCTGAATTGATTGCATTCTCCAACTATTTCTCACTTATCCCTAAGGAAGAAGAGAGTAGGTATAAATTAAACCTAGAGACAACTCCAAACTCGAATTAGATACTTTTTCTCACCAAAAGTATTGAAACTGCCAGCCCTCAAGGACTTTCTATTTTTGCTTTGTAATTTCCCTCCCAGAACCCCCCTCTGGCTGAGATTCCAGTAAGCACTGATATCAACAAGAGAAAGTTGAATGAAGAGAATAAACTAAAGGCTTAGTTAATGTACAAACCTATGGTAATCTTGGGAGATGCCCTTTACTCCTCATAAAACTATAATTAATAATAAAAAACAGGGCATTTTCTACGTATCTTTTTTACCTACTCAGTTTTGGGTAGAAAGAACATTTAGAGAAAATTAATGTAGATTAGGAAATTTTTTTAAAAATGGATACACTGGACCAATTATTTAATGATCAAAATGCAATGAACTTTTTTCCTATCCCATATCATGATGCTTTCCTTCTTTTACTTATTTTCCAATGAACACTTAGGTTTTGCAGACATATGACTCAACAGCTTTCCTAAACTACATGAAAATCCAAGATATGTGGTGCCCAAATACATACAGACTATGGCCCTTCATATCCAAAAACTTATGATCACCTTGCTTTTATTTTTCACAGAGCCTTAAAAACAACATGAAAGCAAACATTTCCATCTGGAGCAAATGAATTACAAGGGTTGAAAATTATATTCATGAATCTGAATATAATGATCTTAAAATGGCACTATCAAAAAAACCCTGTGAGATTCATTTTGGTAATACAATTTACTTATAAGGGCTGAATCAACAACAACAACAAGTTGTGGTCTTATTTTAATGAAATAAAAGCGGAGAAATAAAAATATGCATGCTCTCTTAAATTCTTGACTATATTGAACTTTAAACATTCCTATCATATTTTAAAATAGATATAAATCCTATAGAGCATGCAATTATTGCATTTAAAAGTTTAAAAGGCTACACTGGAAAACCCATTAGCAGAATCAGATATGATGTGGGACTGCCCGTGTCTCCTGACCATGCTGTGATGTGTCACACGATTCAGCAGAGAGCAGCTGGGCACATCTAGCACTTCCTTGCCATGGCAGGGGAAGGTACAGAGCTGAGTAGCATGCAGGCCAGTCAAAATTTACTTAGAAGGTGTACATGTACAACTTGCTTGGGTAACCTGGGTAAAAGTGGTGGCACGAGTCTCTGGCTGGTTAAAAAACACCAGAGCTGCACTCTTGATGACTCCAGCTTGATTTTACCCCTGTGAGAAGTAAGAATGGTAAGCAGTAAAAGTCAGAGTATGATCTTGCTAGACTGTCCTTTGGAATTCAACTTCAAATATGATTCTTAAGAGCATTTATTCTATATCCCCACCTAGGAAGACAATGAAACCTTTTAAAAACAAAAATTATAAAAATTCAGTTATATAAATACTCCAAGAAATCATGATTATATGAACTTTAAAAATATAAAAAGAAAATTCTACATTACATCTTGTCACAGGATTTGTATGATTCCAAGTTTTTTCAAGATAAAAAGATCACTATTTTCAAATCTATACCTTTAAGTCTCTTATATTTTTTCATGCAAAGCTTTATATTTGTTTCCATACCATCCCATTTATGTTAGTGATCCACATATATGGATATAGTGGATATAGCTATAGATGGATAAACATATATGATACAAGTATGATAAAGGCAATTCACCTCTTTACCTCTAACAACTATTTTAGGGATCATTTCTCCCAATTGTACTATAGCTAGTTATACAGTTTGACAAATATGAATATAAGGAGTAGAGTGAGTTTAGAGTTTTCAAATACCATCTAAGTTAATGATTAATTTATTGCTTCTTAAAGCAGAAATATATTGCTGTTTTTTTTGTTTTTGTTTGTGTTTTAGTGAGAAATGTATCACTCGGTTGGTTAGGTTGTATGATTTCTTTGTCAGCAAAAAGAAAGGATATTCTGAGCTCTTCAAAGCATAGCTCAATGTTCTTTTTCTACTTATGGTCAAAAACCTAAGAAGCATGAACCAAATGTCACCTTCTGGATATGTTGTTTTTCATTTGTGTGTGTGTGTATGTATATGTATGCAGCAGTTATTAGGAAAGAATAACCCAGGCAAAATAAATATGCATGTGACATGTGACCTATGTTTGGTGCCAGCAGTTTTAAAGAATTTCAGGTTGAAACTGAACTTTGCTGGAATTTAAACCCACTGTATAATGTTAGAACATGCTAATTTTTTACTTTTATTTTTAAAAACAATATGCTTTTAGGGGCATCTGGGTGGCTCAGTCGGTTAAGTGTCCGACTTTGGCTTAGGTCATGATCTGACGGTTCATGGGTTCGAGCCCCGCGTCGGGCTCTGTGCTGACAGCTAGCTCAGAGCCTGGAGCCTGCTTCAGGTTCTATATCTCCCTCTGTCTCTGACCCTCTCCTTCTCAGCCTGTCTCTCTCTCTCTCTCTCAGAAATAAGTAAAACATTTAAAAAAATTTTAAAAACAATATGCTTTTCATCTTTGTGTGAGCATATATGAGAATTGCCCTATTACTTTTTCAGAGGGTTTTTTTTAGTACTAATTTAAAACATCATCCGTATAAAATTTATTGTTGAATTTATTTCTACTGTTTGAAATAATCTGAAGTTTTATCCTTGCTTTATAAAGTATTTAATTTTCTATCTAGTTTGATGAATTTTCCACTGTTATTTTAAATAGTTTTAATTTCATTACACTCTATTATTGGTTTCCATGTGTCCAAGATTTAGCTTGGAAGAGGACAGAATGGTTATAAAAAGAGTCACCCAAAAAGGAATTTCTGTTCAGATGATAAAATGTTTTCCAGAACTTGGTAATGAAGTCATTGTGTCTCCACATATCAAATGTATGATTTTCTAGCAATTAAAAAGATATAACAATGAAGTGGTATTCTAAGCAATCATCTGGAATATCTGGGCATTATAGAGTTTTTGACATATTCTGGAAATCAACTGTTTGGTAGAAAGAAATTAAGATATTTAATTTCCATAAATCCAATTTGATAAAACCTATGACAGTAATGTAGCAAAAGTTTCTCTGCCTCTTTTTTTTTAACCTCTTCTTGACCCCAAGATAGTCTTGTTCCTAATCTTCCCTTATTTTCTCTTTATAATAACTTCTTTGATAAGTTCCTCTATTTTCAGGGAATTAGATTATTATGAATTCTTCATGATCAAATCTGTTTTTAAACCCCAAGTTCCCCCCAGCGTCTTACTCCCAATACTGTCACTTCTAATTCAGTATTTTCCAATTGAATTCTTCCTTTTCCTACTTAAACCTGGTAACCTTTCTAAGAATGCCATTTTGAGAGTGACATTACTGTTTTTCCAGTTTCCCAGTCTTTCTTTACGAGTTTGTCAAATTGACAGGTCTCAGTGCCCATACGTATTACCTTCGCCCAGAATTTCATCACTTCATTGCTGTCAAATGATTGTTACCACATTCCGCATGATAAATTCATTGATACCAAACAAACTTGCCTAAAACATCACATTCTCTTTCCTTTTCTCTACTTCAGAACAAATAGCTCCTATTGACTATATAACAGTTCTAAAATTTTCCAGGTACTTCAAAGATTTTACATTCTGAAAACACCTTACTCACTCAAACATATTCTCCACTATCTTTTCAACCAGCACTTTATTCATGCTGATTGTTCCACTGCTACACCTTAATAGTAAGCCCATTCCCAACTGTGAGTTTCCTTTGATAGGGTTTTGCTTTGGCTTTCTGATCATGTATTTGACCCAAACTTGGAGTCCTATTTCAATTTTATCTCTTCCATTTAGCAGCTTGCTATGTTCTTACTGTTCTCAAATCTATAATTTTTATATTCAGCCCTGCAGGATAAAACTCTTTAATAGATCTTGAATGATTTTGAGAATTAGAGTTATCTTCCCTCAAAGATGTTAAGATTTCCCAAAGGAGGTTATAATATAAAAGTCTCCTTTAACTCTTCCTTACTCTTAGTAGCTCAGCACAGTGCTGAATTCACAAAAAGTACTCAATAAATGCTCATTAATTAATTGATGTTTCTCAATAGATCTATTTTAGGTGATGAAAAGTAAAATGAGAAATAAGTTCTTATTTTATCAGAATGAGCAATATATAAATTAGAATTGAGCTCATTAAGCAGACTTTGAGTGAAATTCCATATTACACCTCATTTTGTATGTATTTTTACCTTTGAAAATATTTTCAAATTTACAATTATAATATATCTTAGCAGTGCTGAAATGCCTGAAAGAAAGGATCAGGAGCTATGAGTTATGACATTGTCAACTACTTATTACTTTTACAAATTCTGTTGATACCATTCTTAAAAAAGTTTTTGAAATATGCTCACAAAATCAGACATCTTTGGTCTGATTCCTGTGGTGCTTAATATCATACCCTCAAGCTAAAATCTGTCTTTTATAATTGTGCTGGACTTACTTTCTCCTGGCCTATTAGAAGTCCAAATATAAGTAGTAGTAAACATTTTAATGTTTTTCACAACACAAAACTGCAGAATTAATACCATTAAGCTGCTATTATGGGATCCTATTAATTGAAATGACACAGTGGGAACAATTCCCTTTCTTCTTTGTTTTATTTTGAACAACTAGTAATGTGACAATAAGAGCACATTTTCAACTTTTACTCTTAACTGTAATCCTTAAGTGGAGGTTCTCTAAGGAGTTCTTAGCATTTTTCAAGTTATTCTGGAACACCGTATAGATTTGCTCACCCTTGACTGGGCAAAATGTAATCAGTGCTTCGTGCATTTTCCTAATATGTGTAATACTTGCATAAATTAATAACACTCTATCATAATCAGTAAGCCTTCAGGGGTGAACAAAAGCTACACAAAACTTTCACATTAAAAAAAAAATCATAGTAAGACCTAATACAGAAAGTAAGGAGATGACACTTTTACAGTGATCAATAAAATACAGTTCATTGATTTGTCTCTAGAGCGTAATGTAATGTATGTAGACTAGAATGTCTTCAATAAGGTTGATTTTTTTGATGGGCCACAGTTTTTATCCAGATTTTCAAATTGTCAAGAAGATGAATATACTAGTTACTCAAGGTGATGATTTCCTGTGGAAAGTTGGAATTTCTATGAATGGATTTCCCAGTAAAGAACATCTCATAAATTTTCAACATTGTCATATTCATGACTTTCAATATACTTTTTAATAATGCATATAAACACAATAAAAATACTAAATAATCATAATGCATGGTTACTATAGGAAATGCAACAAAACTTAAAAAGCATTCTTACCTCTTTGCTTTCTTCTAGTTCTGACTCACTGCTAAATTCTTCAGTATTTAAGTTTTCAAAGTCAGACTCTCCAACAGCAATTGGCACTGTTACAGTGAGGCTGGGATTGTTTATGAATGACATATAATCATTTTCATCGATTACATATTTTTCAACACTGCTTCCGGTACCTACACCGCTGGTGGTTCCATTCCCATCTTTAAGATAATTAAGTTCTTTGCTTATTTCTATTCCAGTATTATTGGAGATGCAGCTGTCTATTTTGTTGCCTTCATGGATCTCTATAACTTTTGGCTTTCTAAGAAAGGTTTTTCTGAAACATTCCCGTATCTTATTTTTCACATAATCAATTCCCTTTTGCATCCTTCCTACTGCAATCTGGAGATTGTTCATTTCATTATCATCATCAGTAGCAGCAAGATTGTCTGAGCTAAATGAACTCAACAGTAAGGCCAGAAAGAGGTTCAGAACCTAAAAGAAAAAAAGAAAATTTGCTACATTAATATGAAGTATTCATAAATTAATAGCTTAAACAGGGAATTCATAGATCTTTACTAAAATTAATTCAACAATTGCTTACTGTATTTACATGTCTTAATCACACACTATTTAAAGGACCTGAAATCTTCTACTTGGTGTAGGGGTGAAATGATAAAATAAGTGTCTTTTCTTTTGTAAATAAGGACAATAAGAAAACTTCTAATACCTTAATTGTGTACTCAACGGTTGTCAGTGAAGACACAAAAGTCCCACTTTTATATAAAGGTCTTGGCCAATAGAAAAAAAAGATGATTTTAGTCATTTTACTTCATTTTATCAGTTTGTCTAGAGAATGTCTATCTTCATGTGTATAAAGACTGAATTTATTTATTTAATACCCTGATTATATGTGTTAAAACAGTATACTTTTAGTATAAATTCCTTTTTCCAATGACCACAAATTTATACCAGCAGAAATTTCTAAATGCAAATTGTGTAAGGTTAACATACTTCCCATCAAAGCAAGAGCCATAGTTTGTTTCCTTATTTCTGTATCAGATTTTGTTCATAATCTAGAGTTTCCTAATATGCTATTCTGAAAAAAATGCATGTCTACAGTTATTCCACAAACATTCTTTAAATCTTTTTTAATGTTTATTTATTTTTCAAAAAGAGAAAGAGTGTGAGATGGGGAGGAGCTGACTGAGAGAGAGGGAGATAGGAATCCTAAGTAGGCTCCAGACCTGTCAGCATAGAGCCTGATGCTGGGCTCAACCCCAGATCATGGGATCATGACCTGAACCAAAGTCAGACGCTTAACTGACTGAGCCACCTAAGCACCCCTCCACAAACATTCTTTTAAGTAGTCTCACTTGAAATGTACCTCTCAAAGGAAAGGTTCAGTACAATGGCATAAAGAACACATTGTCCTTATATAACTGAGAAATTTATGCATTAAAACACATAAATATGCAAATTGTGCTTTTACATTTGTGCTTTTAAGTCAGAACTGAAAGTAAGCTTTTAAAATCTTGTCAGTGTCCATACATATGAAAACTTAAATTACAATAACTTATTTTCTTTTAATAAAAGCAAATTCAGGGAAGGATATATTTAGACCCTTTCCAAGTCATTTGAATAAGTACACTACATACCTAAATATAATAGCCTATTTTATTGAAAATTTATCTTCAGAATTTGGTAGTATGCAACTTATGCCTCTGAGTAAGCCAATAATATGAACTATGAATGTGTAAAGATCAGTTATATTTTTAGATTTACTGGAGATCATTTTCTTCTCAAAGTAAAAATAGGATAAAAATAATTCAAGCCATAACAGTAATATTGGGATTAAATTAGTCTTCATAAAAACACTTCTCTAAAAAAGAAAAATAAAATAAAACTAATATTTTTGCTCCCAAACTTTCACAAATATACCTCAGTTAATCCTCACACCAACCATAAGATTTCTGCCTTTTTTTTTTCCTCCCCAGTTTCATAGTTGGGAAACCTGAGGCTCAGAGAAGCTAAGTAACTTCCCCACGCTCAGAGTGCTTGTCTTGGGGTTTGAGTCTAGGTTATTGAAGATTAAACCAGAGCTGTCTATTTCATCAGGCCACTTCTTATCTACAGTTTGATCTTGTTCTTAAATATGAACATTTGTAATACATACGTACCACAAGGTTTCCAATGACCATGACCAACATGAAAACAATAAGGCACATGGTTTGGCCAGCGACCTCCATACAGTCCCACATGGTTTCTATCCATTCTCCACACAGTACGCGGAACACAATCAGAAAAGAGTGAAAGAAGTCATTCATGTGCCAGCGTGGAAGTTGACAGTCACTGGAGATCTTGCAGACACATTCCTTGTAGCTTTTACCAAACAGCTGCATGCCGACCACAGCAAAAATAAAGACAATGATGGCCAGCACCAAGGTGAGGTTACCCAGAGCCCCCACAGAATTGCCAATGATCTTTATCAGCATATTCAGAGTGGGCCAGGATTTTGCCAACTTGAAAACTCGAAGCTGTAATTAAGTGAAAAGATACTCTCAGTATAATCACTATACAGTTTTAGAAGTTAGACCAAGTTTTATTAGTATGTCATATTTTAGACCTACCTCTAAGGGATATAAAATCTCAAACAGTACTAAAATTCAAGTCCAGCAAAAAGAGTTAACAATACTAGAATTGTAAATCAAGTAATATAATTTAAATGTAAAAACAAAAGAGAGAAAATGTTTCAGGATGAATAAAACATTCCGATTAATCAACAGATGTATCTCTAGAAACAAATTAATATTTTGATTACAGTCACTTAAACTGAATTGATTTTAGTAAATTAATGTCACCCTCAGATGACAGTTTAGAGTAAAAAGAAATATTAAAAATCTGAGTTATATATTTTAATGGATATTTGTAAAATAAAACAAAAATAAACTGATTTTAAAAATTTACATAAAGACTTCCTTTCAGTTTGAAAAAAATACACATTTTATTTAATTTCCAATAAAATTTTACATATTTTGAAATACATTTTTTTGCCAAATTAAAAAAAGTTTATTATACCATTGTTTTAAATGCTAATGGTATCAAATATTTTCCTACATATTCCTTTAAAGTAGTTCCCACTAATATAAGTAAGGTCGAAATAAACCTAAGATTAGGGTCACCTAGGTGGCTCACTCAGTTAACCATCTGATTCTTGACTTTGGCTCAGGTTATGATTTTATGGTTTGTGAGATCAAGTGGTTTGTGTAGATCCCACAGTGGGTTCTGTACTGATAGTGCAAAGCCTGTTTGGGATTCTTTCTCTCTGCCCCTTGCCCACTCATGCTCTATCTCTTTCTCAAAATAAACATTAATAAAAAAGAAAATTCAAATATCTTTTTAAAAAGCTAAGATTAATTGAGGGCTGAAGTTATTGTTTGCATTTTTTTACAGAGTTGAAACCAAAAAATTTTTAAGTGAATTTAAAACATAATTTTAGAGGCACATGTACGTTTTTAAATGTGCCCTGTATAGCTAATCATTATGAAATGCTTCAACCGTTTTTATCATTTTTAGTGTTAAAAGGAATGTTTATATATTTTCTTAGAGTATCTTGCACATTGATGTAGATTTAAAATATTATTAAGAGTAAGTATAAGATACACATTAATTCATTTTCAAAATAAATTTTATGCCAGTGATACAATATAAACATAATCTAAGTAGATACCAATCTGAATGATCTCAGTACAGACAATCCCTCCACATTTGCCAGGCCAAGCTCCATCAAACTAAGGCTGACAATAATTCCATCAAAAATATTCCAGCCCTCTTGGAAATAATAATATGGATCCATGGCAATAATCTTGAGAACCATTTCTGCTGTGAAGATCCCAGTGAAGACCTAAAATAAAATAGAGATCACAAACATTGAAAACTTTTGAAATTCCAAGAATCTGTAAAGAATAGTAAATAGTCATGAGTAAAAATATTTAAAATGGAGAAACATGATAAACTGATACAAGTTTAGCATTTTTTTTCCAGGGAAGTATTTGTTTTATTTAACAAATCTGCTAGATATCCAAGAAAAGGCTGATTTGAAAATATTTCCTCATTCACATTTTATTAAGTTTTTTAATGTTTTATTTATTTCTGAGAGAGAGAGATAGCTTGAGCAGGGAAGGGTCAGCGAGAGAGGGAGACACAGAATCTGTAACAGGCTCCAGGCTCTGAGCTGTCAGTACAGAGCCAGACATGGGGCTCGCACCCACGAACCATGAGATCATGACTTGAGCCAAAGTCAGACACTTAACCAACTAAGCCACCTAGGCGCCCCATCATTCACATTTTTAATCTGATACTAAATAATAACTACTGAATTCCAGCCCTTTTTGGTACATCATACTTCTCACATAATCACAATGAATTTTGTCTTTAATATTATTGCAGTAGGGACAAATGTATATATTATTTGAAGTTATTGTAAATCTATTTTAATTTTGGTAAAAAGCATATTTTGTTCTTGACTTTTGTGATTTTTTTCAGGGAAATCATCTTATTTGTATAATTTTAAAAATATTCCTGAAATAAGAGTGAGGTTGCCATGAATGTTTTATAATAATAATCTCTGGATGCATGCCTCAGAATTAAGGTTAATGGATTAATAGAGCAAGGAGCTGCAGATCTAATTGAAAGCAGCAGGAGAACATTCTCAGTGTCCATACACTCACAGTTAAAATTAATAAATTATTTGAGAGGTTGGATGAATGTCATTTGACAATAGAAAGAAAATGAAACAAACTCAAAAAATTTTTAACTCAAAATCACAGTCTAAGAGACCCAGAGACATGAAGAGTTATGAAATTACTCTTGCAAATAATCTTTTAAAGCAATTATCTTAATTAAGTATAGGTAATAGCTGCAGTTTATGACTTTAAAGGCAAGCTTTCTGTTTACAAGGCATATCAGTCTTTACCTTGAATGAAGTCTGTCAAAATAACAGTATCCAAAATTATTTGGTTCCTAAAACATCAGGTTAATTGAAAGAAATATTGATCTACTCTTAGAAATGTATAAATGCAGCTAACATATTATTTTCCTAAACACAGAAAGACCTAAGGGAAATACTCCTCCCAGAAAAAATAGCTTAACTTCAGTTCATCATTCATTCACTCAAGTAGAAATAAAATTTATTCTAAGTAATCTTAACGCATGAAAATCCAGATACATGGTGGAGTGCACACTGAAAATTATTTCTTTTTTACTTTATAGAATGACTCACCATAAGATATTTTTCCCTGGTGAATGTAAAATAAATTTTGATTTAGAGAAATTTTATTTCATATACAAAGTCTCAGGAGCAGCTATTTGAATTAGAAGCCTGATTATAGAAAAACATTAAACTGAGGTAGAAACTATCCAGGTAAATCATCTACAAATATTTCTTTCTACAGAAGAATCATAAGGTCATCCTTTCAGCTCTTCTGAAATGACTGGATCTCCTACATTAGAGGTGCGTGGGTGGCTCAGTTGGCAAAGCCACTGAAGTCTTGATTTGGACTTAGGTAATAATCTTACAGTTTGTGAGATTAAGCCCCATGTCAGACTCTGAACTGGTACTGTGGAACCTGCTTGGGATTCTTTCTCTCCCTCTCTGCCCCACCTCCACGTGCACGTGCGCACATGCCGGCCTGCTCTCTCTAAATAAATACATAAATATGTTTTTAAAAATCTCTATACCTTAAACAAACATTCTTTCATCTAAACTGTAACCCCAACATGAAACTCCTTTCATTTTAATTATATTGTGATTTGAAATTATATCTATTTATATCCTTAAATGTTTTCAATTTAAGCCCTAAAAATCACTTGTATTGTGTTTGGGTACATTTTAATCTAGTTTAGCATTGTCAGTGATTAGGAATTCTTGAAAATCCCTTCTCATTCTAACAAAGGTCAATCTAGCATACTAATTTAATGCCTATGTTTACGTGATTTTAAAACTCCATCAAAAAAATTCTAAGAACAAAAAGAACTGGCAATCTTTGAATGAATCTGTATTAGATTATGTAAATAATGCCCATGTAGGGTTTATTAGCTATGCTAATGTGTGGTTTATAAATATACATTCAGCTACTTTTGAATTTTCTATATCACAAAAAATTTTTAAAACTCAAAACAATTAATAAAAAACATATTGAATGTTTATTGTTTGTTCTTACCCCAATTCTGTCTTGTTTTCTGAAGAAGCTTTTTGTCTTTTGAAACTTTTATTTTTTTTTTTAATTTTTTTTTTTAATGTTTTATTTATTTTTAGGAGAGAGAGAGAGACAGCGTGAGCAGGGGAGGGTTAGAGAGACAGGGAGTTACAGGCTGAAACAGGCTCCAGGCTCTGAGCTGGCAGTCAGCACAGAGCCCGATGCGGGGCTCGAACCCACGAACCGCGAGATCATGACCTCAGCGAAAGTCGGACACTTAACCGACTAAGCCACCCAGGCGCCCCTGTCTTTTGAAACTTTAGATTATATGCTTCTGTAGCCACTCATTCATTCAGAAAAAAATTGCTAAAAACCTACTAAATGAAGATATGCAAACCCGAAGCTGCATAAACCTAGGTCATTTAGACTGATACATTTCTTTTTGTTTGTTTGTTTGTTTATTCATTTATTTATTTAGAAAGAGAGCATGAGCAGGGGAGAGGATCAGAGAGGGAAGGAAGGAGAGAAAGAGAGAGAGAGAGAGAGAGAGAGAGAGAGAGAGAGAGAGAGAGAGGGAATCCCAAGCAGGCGCTGAAATCCTGAGCTGAAATCAAGAGTTGGACACTTAACTGATTGGGCCACCCAGGTGCCTCTAGGCTGATACATTTCTTATGGACAATGGATTTATAGGCTTCTTAATCCAGCTTCTCTTTAATGAGGAGATAAGTTCAGTGAAAAGTTCCTAACCTATTGTAGGTGACAACACATGATAACTAGTAAAAGTGTAAGTCCTAAGGATGGAGATGAGAATCAGCCTGGGAGCCTAAACCAAGAGTAAAGAAATGTGGAGCATTTTAGGGGTGCCTGAGTGGCTCAGTCAGTTAAGCATTCCAGTTTTGGCTCAGGTCATGATCTCACAGTTCATGGGTTCGAGCCCTGTGTCAGACTGTGCTGACAGCAAGCTCAGAGCCTGGAGCCTGTTTCCAATTCTGTGTCTCCCTCTCTGTCTGACCCTCCCCTGCTCACACTGTCTCTCTCTCTCTCTCAGAAATAAATAAAAATCATTAAAAAAATAAATGTGGAGCATTTTGAGTTGTTTTTGGGGACCCAGCACTTAGGGTGACCAAATATTTGAGTTTAAGGTCTTATTTCAGGATGGGAAGGCTTCCTTAACCAGTACTTACTTAGAAAGGCAAGTTATGTTGCTGTACATTGAAAAGAGAAATGTTCATCCTAAAGGCTAAAGTTTGCATATTGATCAATTTGCTCTCCAGAATGTCTTCTTGCCCAGACTGATGTTTCATTATTTTTTGTAGTGAATTTGATGGACTGTAGCCTACTTTTGCTCTATTATTATTAGTCTCTAATTTTAATGGTTTTAGTTTTATTATTCCCATGCTTTTTGGATACACATCTTTAAATATTTGTTGTTGTTGATCAGTGGGAGAGGTGTAATTGAAATATACTTAAAAAATTATGGGAAATCATTTAACATTTATGGTGTTCTTTTCCCTCAGCTGTCAAATGAGGATATTCATTGAGATGACTAATCGGGTCTGTATCTAAAATTCTTGGATTTCTATCAGCACTGTATTGCCTACCAAATTTTATTCAGAAATTGGTGGCAACAATTATTACACAAGAACCTCATTGTAAGTTGTTAGTTTGGAAACAAGATAGCTTTGCATTATACTAGGAAAGGAGTTAAATAACCAGATAGCACTTTCATTGATGCAAGATGCCTTTCAGGTAAATTTTAGGATTCGGCTGCCAAGTGTTTTATCTTTCAATAAGCAAAAGGTTTTTTTCCCCTTGAAAGAGTTATCATGCCCCTTTCCTGAGATTTTAAATTCATACCCTATTCCACATCATTTACTTGAAATAACTTAGCTAATTATGTTTCTTTAGGCTTTTATATGCAAATAAACTGTGAGATAATTAGTACAAGTACCATGTTCCGAGTTCCCTTCAGGGCCCAGCAGAATAAAGGGATATCATGGACTCTTAATCACTGATTATAGTGAGAGTTATAGTAAGAAAACTAATCAGCATAGGAGCTATAAACCTCTATCTATATTCCTTGAAAAGTTACAGGTTAGTTGGGAATGTGTATGATGAAGACGTTGTCTAATCTGCTATGATTGATGGAAGATATTTTGCTTATAAAATCTCTGTGTGGGGGCATGGGTTTTATAATGGTTAAAACAAAAACAGAACATCTTAGAGAAACTTAGCAGATATTTGAGGTCTCTTGATACTCAAGTTTGATCAACCCAATCAGTAGAGAAGTGATGTACTTTTTATGTGCTCCAGAAACAGGATACAAATGGAGTGCACTGATCTAAGTAAAGCTGAAAGTTCCACAAGTCTTTTATAGTACATTCCTTTGTTAACAATTCAACCAAAACCTAGATGTCCTTATTTATAAGGTATTATGCAATCATTTGAGCAGTAATAACTCTACATAGAAACTAAATTTATTTAAATGAGTGAACTATAAACTCCTTAAAGTATGCAATGTAACCATGCATAGTGTAAAATATAGTCCAAAGTCAACTAAATATCCAAGATATAAGGAATATATTCCCTCCTCTCCTTCCCTCTCTCTTTATTATAAAGCTTGTTATGGGTATAATACACTATATGAGAAACTATGAAATGGCTTACACATATGATATTATTATTAATAATAACAAGGAACTTTCAGCTAACAAAAATGGTCAGTTTATAAATTCTCCTACTTTTATGATTGGAAATAGTTAACTCAGGTCTGTTTCCTGTCATATGTACTCTCTATCTTGGTGAGCCTTGTTTCCCTAGTGTTAACCTCAGCTTACCAATGGTTCTATCACAGTCTATCAGTCATCAGTCTTCTACCCCACCTCTATACCTTATTATCTTCATTGCTACTCATAAAATTACAGAATTTTAGAACTGGAAGGGACATGAACTATCACCTAGTCCAATATATTATACTCATTAGGAAACAGACCCAAAGATCTGAATGACTTTTTCAAGAGCACCCAGTTATTTAGTATGGACAGTTAGACTTGAACCCAGATTTGGTGCTTTAGTCTAGTGCTTTTCCATTCAATCATCCTATAATTTAACCTTTCTTATCCTGTGCTTCCAAACTAGTGCTTCAGCATTGGAATTCCATAAAACCTCAATTTCCTGCTTTAGTCTGGAAGATTTCCAAAATTTCTTCCTAACTGCTCAACTTCCTTAACTGTTCAGTATCTTGGGAAAAATACAGGAGCTAGAACAAAACTGTTTTCCATCAGTATTTCAGAGAAACGTTAATAGCATGTATTAGAGAAAGGAAATTGTTTATTGAGCACATGCTAGATGCCAGGCATAGTATTGTTTTTGCATTACCTCATTCAGCCTTCAAAACAACTCCAGGAGATGGGTATTAGTATATCCGTTTCAAAATAGAAAACAAAGACTCAGATTTTTTATCAGACTTGTCCAGATGCTACATTATTAGTAAGCATTGGCAATGAGGTCAAACCCACTTCCACCCAACTCCAAAGCCCATGTTCTTTCATGAAAACATGCTACTTAACTGAAGCAGCCCATTTGGTTAGGAAACAACCAGTTGGTTATTTATTGAGCTGCAACCATGTAAACACAATAGGAGATAAAAAAGAAAAATGGGACATAACCCAGAAGAACATGAAGAATTGAGATGAAGTGATTTGAGTCAGAACACTCTAGATGCGAATGTAGACAACAGTGAAATATTTTCCCATATATAAGCATAAACAGATGTGATGTTTGTGTAGTATAGTGACATGACTGTTCTGATGGGCCAAAAGTGGCTGATTTAGGAAACAGTGAACAATAGGATGGTATGGAAAGGATGGGATAAGATGGGGAGTCTTGAAAAACAAATAGGATTGTTGAACCACAACAAATGATAATACTTTAGCAAACTGCAAGCATACTGAGTGTAGTGTGTTAATATATTTCAATAGTAGTTATAGGTTTAAGAAAAAGATACCTTGAAGGAAGAAATAATGTCTTCATGTCGACTTGTATATAAGAATAAAGGAAAAATAAGTAATGGCTATCAGATTTCTATCTTTGAAGTTGGAAGTCTCTTTGAAGCTGAGAGGCTACTACTAGAGGTAACACAAGACTAAATTGAGATTGTTAGGACTTTCAATAAGCTGTGAGAAAGATGATCTTTCAGCTGTTACATACTTTGTTTAAAGCTATCCTTGAACAACTATATGTAACAGTTGGAAATATAGGACCTGAACACTTAGCTTATACCACAAGAGTAGATAATTCCCATAGTTGTTGAGTATATAAAAACATTAAGTGGAAAACATAGCCTTAGTAGACATAAGAAGTCCAGAAAAGAAGGCAGAGATAGAGTGATTGGAAAGATCAATAAACAATCATTAAAAAAATCAATATCACAGTCAGGTGTCAAGGATGAAGAAAATCTCAAGAATCAGATGGGTGTTTTACTAAGTCAAATAATGAAGTTAAGTTCAGGCCACTTACTGGGTAGACTTTTATGAAGTCATCTGCCCAGTATCCCCTTTTCAACTTCTGTTGGAATTGCTCCTCTACCTATGTGATTCCTCAAGCCTGTCATGTTTTCACATGGCTCCACCCTGTGCCTCTGATTAAACCAGAGGAGAGCATCTGACTCAAGCTGTGCCAAACAAGAGTCCTATCATGAGTCTTTGAAGTGGAACTGAAAAAGAGATCCAGTCTTTTTCTAGTGCAGAGATTACAAGATGTAAAACCAGTGAGGTATGGCTAAACATGTTCCCTGACCCAGAGACAAAATATAAAGTGAACACTTGGGCTATATCCAAACCCTTGGGTAAAGCATTTCCTGAAGCCCAACTGCAACACTATCCTTTATATGGTTTGGTAGCTCATCTTTTTCTTTCCATTTTAGGGGTCACTCTTTTTATTTTCCTCTTAAGGTAGTTTGAGTTTGTTTCTGTCTTGTGCCCAAAAAGAAGCTCTTAATTAATCCTTTCCTTACTTGTTTATCTATTTCAAGTTTCTCATATAGATTAAGGAAGAAATGTACATGTCAGCACATACATACACAAATGCCTGCTCAAGTATTTTAAACCAAAAGTATGACTAAATTACAAATGCATTTTTACTATTTCTTCACTTAGTGAATACTACTAAATCATTTTATTGGGTAATTCAATTTGAAATTATTAAGTTCTCTTTCATACAGAAATCAGTCTTTATATTTTCCTTTCAACAGACATGATTTCTTCAGAATCTGTGTATATTAAGACAGCATTTTTGTGGAGTTGGAATTAGGTATCATGAAGATATACATAAAGACCTATGCTTTAGCACAAATGACAGTAAAGATTTAACAAGTTTACAGCTGTTAAAACACCATGGTCAATCAGCATGGACATTGGTCGGACCAATCAGCATTCATACCAGTTGAATTTTAGATCTTATCACTGAGATTCCCTACAAAGCACAAACAGATTTTTTTCCTCTGGTCTATATCTCCCATTCTTGCCAAAGAAAACAAATAACGTTCAAATGAACTTACCAGGTTTCCTACAGTTAATACGCTACTGAATTGACCAGTCATTGGGTAGTGCTCCATAGCCATAAAGAGGGTATTTAAGACAATGCAAATGGTGATGGCAAGATCAACAAATGGATCCATAACAATTAAATTCACAAGATGCTTTACTTTTAACCATGCATCACAGCAGTCCCAGATCAAAAACACATTGGCAAATCTGTACCAGCATGGAGGACATTTCTGTCTAGATTCTTCAAGTTCTAGGGGAACAATAAAAAGGAAGAGTAGTAAATAACAATAAAAATGAATTCTTGTTGCTATAGATTATACATTATTTGATAAAATCAGTGCCTCTACCTGGGGATGGAAATTCGTATTACTTAGCTTAAGAAACCTGAGAAGGCAATCCCATTAAATATGTTCACAAAATGTTCATTAAAACTTTCATATAAACATATAGACATCTTTTCTACCTCCTTTAATTAAGTAAGAAAATAAACACCTTCAACTTAATGTTTTGCCTCAAAGTAGCTAGCTTTATTACCTAATAACTTGGTAATTACTGATTAAATTGCTATATTCTTTTTATGAAAGCAATTTTTTTAAATGTCGGTAATGGAACGATCCACCCTCTTTGCTTGCAAAGGGTGAACAGAAAGCTACTATATTTCTCTGGGACATTTACAAAGAGTTTCTTCACCTTAAGAAGAAACTGAATAAAAATAAATGTCCACTATCAAAGCAATTTTTAAACAATCTTTACAGAAATATTAAATCTATCAAACACTTATTATTTCTTTTGAAAATGCCTTTATAAGAGCACTGTCCAAAGCTATGATTCTTATTAATGTGTGTGACCATCTCTCTCCTCTTACTATCTCCACATCAGCATTAATGAGAATGTAGTGTGCTCTTTTTAGTATACAGTCAAACCCAAATCTATTTATGTTATTCATATTTATGCATATCTTTTAGAATTTTTGCCTAAAATATGTTAAAAAGTTGCTAGTAATTTTAATGGGTGAAACCTACTATAATTATTATGTGACTGTTTAGATATCATATTCACCAACAGAAAAGATACGAAAAGTAATTTCAAAACACATGTTAAATACTATATACTTTATATAAGTATCATAGAAGACTTATAAAATTGCACAACTAATGTAATATGCCTCCAGACTTCATGAGCTGGAGACTTATTTAATGAATAAATAGAAGAGTAATAGTTGCTGCCCACTCCCATATGTCAAAATTAACAAGCGTTTGTGTGAGCTCTCCTTTAGAAGATTGTAATTGTTTCTGTGTATGTGGAGGAGAGATCTTTTCTCAGGGTCAGTGTTAAACAGAAGTTTTCATTTATCCAGTTCATTCATATGCCTCCTCCAACCACATCACTACTTCCTTGTCCAGAGAAGAGACTAAAGCTTGAAAGAGGTGTTTTTCCTTGTCCTTTTACACACCAAGACTTAAGAAGGGAAGTACTTATTTTAATTGTTTAAGGATAATGTAACATAAAGATAAATTCTCACTGATATAATATCGAGTGGAGAAATAACCACTCTGCAGACATGATAACATGTTAAAAAGAAAAAGGGACAATATTAGTTTCTGTAACCAGTGTGATCATACTGTATTTTACATATCATCTACTTAGGTCTGTTACACAACTCTGATCTTGGGTAATTGATTTTGTTAATTCTATAGGAAGAAGAAAAGTTCCACAAAGCATAAAATTATGTAAAGCTGACTATCTCATGGCTTGCTTCTTACCCTCCATTGTATTGGTCAGGATGCTAGCTATGCTCATGGCTCTTTGCTTTCCAGAAGAATCCTCTAGCATCTCCATTGAAATCTGGTAAGAACTTAGCCTTCTCTTTCTGACTTCTGTTTCAGTGGTGGTGCCCTGCAAACCAAATACTGATGGTTCAAACCACCCTTTCAATGAATAACACAATACCACAGAGCATGTCTTTGGAAAATCATGCCACATGCAGTTTTTCCAGGTAATAGTTTTCAAGTAATAATAAAATATTAAATGTATTATTAAGTTAAAAACACTTTAAAAATTATCACAAGCAATAGCATTTAACAAGATTTCACCAGTTGGATGCAATTGTATAGGATACTTTGTAGCGGGAATATTTTAATTAACCTATTGGAATTTTCAGAGAAATTTCATAAGCATGACTTTAGCATATTGTTTCATTTCATTCAAATGCAGATTATTTTCAGCTTATATCAATGATTAATAATCATATCAATCTTCTCCCCCCAAAATGGTTTGATTATAATGTTGCAAAGCAGAATTATTTTCTTTGAAGCAATATTGACAATATTGACATATATGAGCCAATTTTTTTTCCATGCACAAACACAGATGTACAATGAAATATGTGTGCTTTCCTGAGATTTCTTTGATTATTTCTATATGCTATCCTATAAGAAATCAAAACATGTTAGAGTCATTAATAGATATCAAAACATTTTAGAATTCCTGTAATATTCACATTTGTATGGAAATTGCCTATTATCAATATATTGGTCATTATAATATTTAATTTTAAATACATGAAATTTTCAGAATATGAATATATAATTATATAATTCTGTGTGAACATACATTTATAATAACAATTTGGTCGTCATAGTGCCTGTTATTTGTCTACTGAATTTGCAGATGTTTCTTCTCAGACTCTAAAAACTCTAAAGCATTTGAAAGCTAATGGTTTTATACAGTTCAGTTGGTTCTAAAGGTTCTATTGTTTTTCATTCAATAAATCATATATTATTTTTGAGGCATTTCATTTTGGGTAAGCAGGATGGTATAAAAGGCTAAACCGCCCAGACTTTGATTATTTCAAATTAGTGCATAATGTCAGGGGTAGCTAACTTATCTATTATCACCTCTGGCAGAAGTTGTCCAGTAGGTGAGGTTAGAGCTGATGGTCCACCCACCAAGGAAACCACACCATTGCAATCCACAGTGCTGTGCATCTTCCCATTTGCCGGAAGCCCTGGCACCATCCTGGATGACATACTGGCCTGACTAACGTTACTGTTGCGTCGCTCTCCATGTCTGTGTGGCACAAACAGTGAGTCTCTCCTGCTCTCGCTGTCTTCAAATGTACTGTGCTCATCATCAGCAAAGTCATTTTCAGAACCGACATCCTTTGCCCGACCTCTGAAGCTGAAAATGCTTGTTTTGCTGTTGCGTCGTGGGGAAAACAGGGAGCCACGGATACTTAACAGAGACTGAGGAGAGAGCAAGAGAGAAAGGAATTGGGAGTTGGGGTGGAGGGTGGGGAACATAGTAACTTAACGAAAGTCTTAATATTGTAGAATCTATTTGTATTTGGAATAGTCATGCTCTTAAGCACAAGAAATCAAGTTTATAGAGAACATATATGTTTTGATATTTTTATTAAAGACCATAATGCAAATTTAGGCATAAAGTATGTTTTTCTGATTAAGAATTGAGATTTATAATTTACTCGAGCTCCTGGGTGGCTCAGTCAGTTAAGTGTCCGACTTCAGCTCAGGTCATGATCTCACGTTTTGTGGGTTTGAGCCCCGCATTGGGTTCTGTGCTGACAGCTCAGAGCCTGGAGCCTGTTTCAGATTTTGTGTCTCCCTCTCTCTCTGTCCTTCCCCTGCTCATGCTCTATCTCTCTCTGCCTCAAAAATAAAATAAACTATTAAAAAATTTAATATAATATACTAAGTGCATGGCCATTTCATTTGATCTTACCTCTCTAATACTATGAGGTGGATTTTGTTATCATAATGTTATAGGTGTGGAAATGATGCTAGAAAGGACAAATGATTTTTTTTTTGAGGAAGTGGTGGTTAAACAAATACATGGCTTTCACTCTGAAATGCTGTGATATGAAGGGCATGCAACTTGGAAAATAACTAATGGCTCAAGAGAGATTGTTGGCTCAAATTTAAAATATGTGTGCCAAATGTGTTACTTCTAGATAATGATTTAAAAACAAAACTATTATCTCTCTGTTCTCTTTTTTGGGGTTCTAAAAAGAAATTAGTTTACTTTCTTTCTGGATCTGTTTCTCTCTATACAAGTGGGAATAAAAGTCACGAAACTTACCTATGATGCTGTCTTCCAAATTTGCTAACAGTTTCCCAAATATAGCTACTAGTGATTCACCTTGAGAGAATATATGTCATAGCAAACACAACAGAGGGAATTTCTAAACTGCCATATAAATTCTATTATTACTTAAAATTCGACACTAGCTTTAAAAAGCAAGACGTATATACATGACTTTACCAAGGAGGATGATGTAGAAGATAGCTTATCCTTCTGATCTCACTTCAATTTTATTAAAAGGAACTGGATGATTCAGAAGTTTTTTTTTTTTTATTACGTATGTTCTCAAATAAATTGGGTAAATGGTACTGGAAAATGAAGATTTAACATGAAATTCCTTCTTTTACCCTTTTGAATGAATTTTAAACTAGCAGCATCAAAAATCCCTATTCTAGGCTTGGTGATAGTTTTCAAAAACATCTCTATTCAGTGTGTAGAATCTTTGTTTATTTTCCCCATTGTTAACAATGACATACCCAGGAGTGCCTGGGTGGCTTGGTCCATTAAACGTCTGACTCTTCATCTCTGTTCCTCCAGTCATGATCTCATGGTTGAGCCCTGTGTTGGGCTCTGTGCTGACAGTGTGGAGCCAGCTTCTCTCTCTCCCTCTCTTTCTGCCCTTTCCTTGCTCATGTTCTCTCTCTCAAAACAAACAAATAAACTTTAAAAAATGGCGTTCTCCATTGCTCCCCCTGTTAGACTCTTAAAACCCCTCCTACCAGTCTTATTAGCCAGGGTTTTATATGTATATGTGTGTATGCACACACACACACACACACACACACACACACACACACACACACACACACACACACGCATACATATCCGTATGCCTGCACAGATATGCCTGGACCTTCCCATTCTTCCTCCAAACTTTAGTGTAAAGCCAAATAAAATAATTTTAGTGGGAAAAAAACATAGGAAAGGCAGACTCCATCAAATTTATTTTTGGTTCCTCTGCCTAATTAGGTCATGCTGATTTTCTTAGGCCCCATTTTTAGCTTTATTTTTATGGCTTTTCCCAGACTGCAAAGTACCAGAATAATCGTTGTTGCCCTCTGTCATAGTGATGTTCTGGAAAGGTATTTTTCATTAAGAAATGTACTCTTGCTTTGGGCTTACTCAGAATATCTGCAGGAACTATTGGCTATCCAGCTTGTCCAACTTGAGACTGTGCCTTTGTGACACTCAGTTCACACACATTTGACTACCCAATGCCAGACAGTAGTTAGACTGATTTTCTAATCAATCAAAGTGATCAAGAAATCAAATACTGTGAGGGCATAAACCCAGCCCCCAGTAATAAAGAATGTTAATGTTTTAATCCCCTTAGACCCAATTTTAATTAGCAAGAAAATAGTGGTTTTTATCAGACTTGTGTTTTGAAACTGTTAGTGTGTATTTTTAGGTCCTGGGTTTTTTTGACTTGAGATTCAGTAAGTAGGGGATAGGACTCTGGATATGAATATCCAATACATATTCCAGGTGATTCTAACGCAAGTATTAGAAGAATGCTAACTTTTTCTTACATTAATCCCTCAGATGGCTCAGTGTGATACTCTTAATATACCTATGTTCCACAACTGTCTTTGGGAACTGAAAATCAGTCTACAGGATATTGGTTTAGAGTATGTGGTATGTGTGTACGTTTATAATGTATCTAGTACATTCCTTTAATTTGCATGTTTTCATGTTGGGGTGTTTTCAAAGGCTTTCCAGAATTTTGAGTTCATTTGAAATTTCTATTCATTCTTTGGAAAGTATAATAACGGGTGTGAGCAGAGCTTTCAAGGCAACAGAGACTGAAAAAGAGGATAACAAAAATAGTATTCAGAGAAAATAAACCAAAAATAACACACTAGAAGATGCAGCAAAGTAGAGGGAATACCCACAGCTGTGGCAGCCCTCCTCTAAGGAAAACAAGCTTTTATGCTTCAAGGACCAAAAGGCCAGTTTCCTTTGCCTCAGACACAGCACAACATGAGTCCTAGGCATCTTCTTTCTTTCTTTCTTTATTTATTTTTGCATTGTTCCAAGAAAGTAAATATGAACTTTTTCTCATATAACATTTAATAACAAAAGGGAAGATAGAAGACATTAGGACAATAGGTATGTAAAAGACAGTCCACCATGTGAAGATTGAACTTGAAGTCAAGGAAAAGTCAAGATGCAAGATGATGCAGAGAATTTAAAGATGTTCTAGTGGCAACATGTAAAGTGAGTGTTGGCAATATTCACTTAATAGCATTTCAAATTCAGTATATGTACCCATCAATGTTTTCAATAAATCAACAAATATACTTGGCTATAACTACAAACCTGGTTTAAAATAAATTGTCTACGTCTCCAAACCACATAGCTAAAATCTTCGGAGGGGATTTCCTTTCCATTGTACACCCTTAAGTACCTTTTCATGTTATACTCTGAACATGATTTATGTATTTGAAAATAAAATAATGACTAAATGTAAAATAACATTTATTTTATGTTAGTAGAGGGCAAGGTATCCATAATTTACGGCTTCTCTGCCTCGACATTTTCAGAAGATAAATTTGTTTTGAAGAGTATGCCATGTCCATCTTATGCTTCCTATTCACTTTACTGATTCTCTTTACTCTAAGAAAGTCCCTTTTTGTTTATACAACCAGAAACTGTAAACTGCTTCTGGTATATTTTTGTTTGTGAGTTTTGTTAATGCTCCCTGTCTGTCTTTACTGGGATATGTAAATCATAATGTTAATAGGATCTTTCTTTTATTTTTGAAATCTCTCCCATCTGTCTGTTTATCCATTTATCTATCTACCTACCTATTTATCTACCTACCTACTATCTTGCTATTGATAAATATTGGAAAGTGAACTATATGTAATATATATATATATATATATATATATACCGATTCTGTTTTGAGTATTAAATCTGGCTGTCCTGCAGCTTCCCTCCGCTATTGCCTCTCCATGATTCACTCAACATAGGCCTCACAGATGCTCCTTGAGCATTCCAGGCATCCCGCCATGCCAGGGCCTTACACTTGGCCCTTCCATGAGTCTGGGATGCTCTTCAATGAGATAGTCACTTTCCTTGCCTCCTTAAAATCTTTGCTGAAATATCTCCTTTACTGTAAGGGCTTCCCAAACCACCCTATTTAAAATTTTTACATCCAGTTAGTGCCCCTTATCTGCTTTTTGTGATTTACTTTTTTTTCCCCATAGCACTTATCACCTTCTAGCATGCTCTATAACTTTTTGATCTAATGTATTTTCTCTCTTCTTCTTTAATATAAATTTCCATGAGGTTAGTGAATTATGTCCATTCACTGAAGTATTTTCATTACCTAGAACTATTTCTACCACATAGTAGGTGATCAATAAATACTTGTCAATTGGCATTTTTTCTTTGAGCATAGTGATGAAACAATGATGGAAATAATACTGTTTTCAAAAACATGTAAATGTGCTCACATAAATATTGCTACTATGCATATACATTTGTGATTATTGAAACTACTAAAAAATTTTTAGTTTCCCTAACTTGGAATAATTCACCAACTTAATGAGAGCTTTACTATTTGTCACATAAGGTTTCTATATGTTGCTTAATCTCACACAACTCTTCAAGGTAGATATCATTCCCCCCTTTTATAGAAACTGAACACAGTGCAAGTGACTTGAAAGGTCACAGGACTCACTTGGAGTTGAGATATGAACACAAGCTTCTGGGATGTCAAGCATTCTGTTATAGTGTCAAATACTCCTAATCCTAATGACTCTTAATAGTCTTAATAATGCTAAAATATCAAGGCTGGCAGTTTAAGCCAAAAAAAATCTGGTCAGAGAAATTAACTAGCCAAATAGAGCTTCCAGTTAATCCCAAATGTGTTATACTGATATAAAACCATACTTTATATTTGTATTATGCAAGATAATGATTGGATCTCTTGATACTGGCATTATCTGAAGGGAAATGATTTTTATCTTTTAATTTTTTGTGTGTGCACATCTATTTTGTTCTACTAAGAGAATTCAAGTTATTAATATGGAGTTTGTTATAGACTTATTTTTTGTTTTATTTTCATATTCAATATAAATTATAAAATAAACACCCATTGATAACTTGTCCATGCCCTTTCCTCTCAGCCAGTAACTAAACACTACACTGAATTTTGTGCTTATCATTCCAAGTTTTAGAAAGGTTTTTGTTCTTTATAAGAAAAATGTCATACCTCTCAGTTGATGTACAGTTTTTTGGTTTATCTCAATTATATAGTGTCCCTTTAAGCATTATTTTTAGGGTATAATTCTGACCCAATTTATATGATTATGAGTTAATACTTCATGGCACATGAAATTCTAGGGGAACCAAATAATGTTCAAAGCCATAACTGTACTTATCACAGATTTCATAATTATTTACTCTTTATATTTACCATATATATATATGTTAAAGTATATTAGCAAAGATTTAAAACTACTTTCCCTCACTGACTTGAAGATATGCTGAAGAATTGTGTAGTTCACATTAAATTAGAGCAAACATACACTGTCTTCAATTTAGGTCTCTTCCGAGAGCATTTATGTCATCATTTCATTCTAATGTTTCGTAGAGCAACACCATGTCAGCATAATGGAGACTTATGACGGCACCATTCTCATATCAAAAGATCAAGGCAAAATCCAGAGCCATTTCTCTTTAAAATTTATACATATGTTGCAGTGAGAACCTCAGAAAATAAAGGCAGACACCCATATGCAAGGATAATAAATTCATTTGAAGTCTCAAAATGAAAAAGGTAAACAAGAGATTGCAAAGCTCTCACTGAAGAGAGAAATCTGATAGGTAGGTTTCACACCCTCACCCCCCAAAAAGAGGAGGTTTAGAAACATGGTCTCATAATAGTGTATGTTTAAAGCTGATTACCTTAAGAATTATTAATGGTTTAATAAAAGTCTCTTTTAAAGACAACTTATGATACTAATTAACTATATTAAATGTTAGTTCCCTGTCCCTCATTTATATAAGATATTATAAAAATATGCCAAAACCAGATACAGTATATATACATATATAAAGCAATAGCAATGACAAAACAAACTGGAAAACTTAACAGAAACCATACCTGATGAGGGGAGTAGAATTTCTTGTCACTAGTCAGTCGATTTCCATCCATGGAGAAAAGGAAGCTTCTTCTTTTGACACTGTCCTCAGATTCTGATTTGGGAAACCTGTCTCCCTCTCCTTTGTTGTTTCCTTCATGATGTTCCCTCTGTCTTCTTTTCTTCCTTCGGTTCCTCCACTCCTTAGCACTTTTGGAACTTAACTTTGATGCTTCTGAAGAACTTTCCAGGAGCTCTCCTAACCCACCTATTCCACTGAAATCTCTTGAAGCAGCTGATGCTGCTGCAACTGCCTGTTTGAGACAAAGCCAGGCACTGTTTACAACAAGCCAGTTGACTGTGGTACACGCATTGCCATGTAATACTATTAAATATATGTAAACATTCCGGTCATTTCATTGTGTCTTACCACAAGAGAGTTTACTTAATAGTGACAATTTTAAACAGTATAAAGCAGTATGTTAACCTACGCATTAAGGCAAGAAAAGTCTGGTTTGGCACATCTCTTCGAGAGTCTTTTAAAAAAAAACAAACAAAACCCAACTGTTGAGATTAGCTTCATTTCAAGGGAAAATTGCTCTCTTAAAAATATCTTCTACATTTTAAAAGCAAATGTTCTCTTTGTGGTGGTTGCTGATCTGATTACTATTCCAATTCCATCCACAGGCTTGTTCTTCCCACATGTGACTATGAAAAACTGAGTGATACTTTTTCCTTCTAAATCTAGGACTAAGATCTCTTCTTTTCTTTTGGTGGTGAACTCAAATCATTTGAAGTTCTTTACCACCAGATAGAAGTAGTGAGGATATATTGTCTAGTTTGACCTCTTCTTTTATTTGAATTATATTCAGTACTATAGTTCACGTCCCTGGGGTCATGTTAATCTAAGGTTAACCTGATTAGTTTATTATGTAGCACTTTCAATTTTACATTTTTTAATGTTTATAAATTTATTATTTTTATAAATAATAATAAGTAATTAACATAGCAGTCAATAAGTACCTGATATGATCATTTAAGGGATTATGAGATCTTCAAATATTTTCTTTTCATGTTTCAGCACTAAGTATACTTAGTTGTTTTGAATTTCTGTATATACTAGAGAAAGAACCAGCTCTAAGGTGAGACAAGACAAATGTGTTGTAATTTCAGTATTTTAAGACTGGAAATGACCTAGCCATGACTAGAGAGGATATGAAACAGCAATATAGTGTGTATCAAAGCTGAGTTCTCATTAAGTATTCTCCTGTATTTAAATATAATCATGGAAGTAGAAATGATTAAATTATGAGAATGTTGGTTCAACTCTTTACTTATATCATTACTAAATATAAACAACTCTAATTTAGCCACCCATTTTGTTCTATCATTCCCACTAGATAAATGCTAGATAAGAAGTTGGTCATATGTGTTTGTGCACATTGCCTAGTATACCACCTGACATAAAAAGTATCCAGCGAATGTTTGGTTCATAAAGATGAAAAAGGCATTAAGCTGTCAATTGTCTCAGACACTGGGGTGAGGGTGGAGGAAGAGCAACACATGGATTTTCAAGATCTCCTAAAAGACTGTGTGTGAGAATGGTCTGTGTAACTGAACATATTTTAGGAAAGAAGATAAAACAATTTATAATGAGTTTGACAACACATGCTTTTTGTTTTTTCCTTCTGAGGAGAACCAAACCCTCCAAAATAGCTTCTGTTTCTGAATATCATCTCAACTGCAATTAAAAAGAAAAAAAAGGTTTAAAACTAAAGGTGCTATAATACAAATTTTTTAGGATTGCCATGATCCCAGGGATAAGAATTGTAGTACTTTATATATGATTAAATATGTGTGTTGGGCTAAGCAATGTAAAATGTACAAAAATGTAAAACAGGTATTTTTTTATATTGAATACTATATTCATTATGGAAACCTAGATCTAAGACTCAGTATAAGTCATTGCCTAGCAATTAAATGGAACAGTAATTCAGAGTTTGTGTATTTATAAAATTACATAGTGTCAGAGAGCCAGACCTTTTTTATTGAATTCTTGATTGTTTGTATCACTTCTAATATCATTGGTAATGGAAGATGAGAAATATTAAGGGCCCTTTGTAAATATGAATGAGTCCAATGTAAACATAAAATAAAGTGAATAAATGAAACACTTACTTGCAGCAAGTTAAATAAGGTTGCTTAGTAGTTGATGTGGGAGGTACATAATATACAGCATTTGTTGATGAATGAGTATACATATATTTATTTTTATCCAAATAAAGTCTTTAATTCTCCCTTTCACTTTGCATACACAGTAACACAGTGCAACACACAGTGTTACTCATTTATTGACTTGTTTGCAGTTAGAAACAAAGGAAGTGGTGGTAATATTCCTTTGCCATAATCCTGACTCATGTTCATTTAAATCACTTCCGGATTTTTGTTTTGCATAAAACATGATTTTCCTACCAGTTCTGGATAACAGTTCAAATAACTCAAAACCAAAGCATTTCTAAGGCAACAACAGTAACCTCCCGACACAACACATTTTCTGTGTCACTCATCAACTCAAATCTGTCACTTGTTCCACTGCCAGTGATTTGCCGATTCCCTCAAAGGCAGATGTTTCCTGTCACCTCTCATATCTGTGTACCTGTTTCTACCCATCTCTGTGACAAGACCAATGTTCTTCTTACTTAGACTAAGAGCATCGCATTGATGAATTCTTCTTGTAACAAATAACAAATATATGCTTAATATTTACTCAAGGAGTAACATTTGGTTCTTCTTATAACCTTTCTATGTGATTCAGCATATATAACTCACTGTATCTTAATGTCCTTAAAAAAATAAAGCCATATGACTATTTGTAATTATACTTCACTTTAAACATAAATCCAGTTTTGGGGTGCCTGGATGGCTCAGTCTGTAAGTATCCAACTCTTGATTTTGGCTCAGGTCATGGTCTTGCTGTTCATGAGTTTGAGCCGCACATCAGGCTCTGCACGGTCAGCACAGAGCCTTCTTGGGATTCTCTCTCTACCTCTCCCTGCCTCTCTTAGTTTCTCTCTCAAAATAAATAAGTAAACTTAAAAAGTTTTTAAAAATGAATGCAGTTTTGGGGCGCCTGGGTGGCTTAGTCGGTTAAGCGTCCGACTTTCGCTTAGGTCATGATCTCGCGGTTCGTGGGTTCGGGCCCCGCGTCGGGCTCTGTGCTGACTGCCAGTTTCAGTCTGTGACTCCCTCTCTCTCTGACCCTCCCCTGCTCACGCTGTCTCTCTCTCCTAGAAATAAATAAAACATTTAAAAAAAAATGAACGCAGTTTTAAAACCCCATTAAAATCACAAGACATTAACTATACCTGTTTCAATTTTACCTCTAATTATATTAGATCTGTTAAATACCAATATTTCTAACTGTGCCCCAAAGCTTAGTATTAAATTTTTCCTATCTAACCAATATACACTATTATGGGATATGTTATGTTGGGCACCATTAGACATTTAACGACCACAGACTAAATGCCAAACACAGTTATGGTGACTTAGGATAAATCTTTTTGTTGTTGTTGGGTTTTGTTCTTTCATCATCCTTTAGAGTTCCATTTGAGTTGTGAGTTCACTGAGCTTAATGCGTTACTTTTTGTATCTAAACAATGACTAGCACTAGGAGGTCCCTCAACAGATATTAAAAGAGAACAGAAGTGATGCTAGCCTTCATGAAGTCATTGACTAAATGGTGAATTTGAAGAGTCACAGGTGGTTAGCAAGATTTGAGTTACACTTGAATGATCTCATAGGTAGACTATGTCTCCTGTGTCTGCCTCCAACCCCTTCCTCTGTTTCAACATTGGCTATTATCTGGGCATTGTTACCTCTACTCTAAGTAAGGAGGTAAAATTGGATTGGTACTGTGCTATCCTAGAGCCTGTTAAAATACTGGCATTAGTTACCCTAGATCAGTTTAAATTTTTATAGGTATGAAGCTATCAAATCATTATTTTTTCACTGGAATCCAATAACTGACACTTAAGTGAAAACAATGGACATTTTTAGTTGACCTAATTAGGATGTAGATAACTAGATTCCTTAAACTTCTAATAGACATTATGCACTTTTACTCCTACCTTTAAAAGATTATACTCTTTTAATTGATGCCATATTACCCTAAAGTGGTAGAATTTCAGAATGCATTAATCCTGTGCTACGTATCTATGTAATACTTTCAAGCACACTGCTTTGTTTTTATAAATGATACCAAAATAATCCAATTCTTTAGAATATATTTATATACAATCTACAAGTATTACTTCTTATAATATTTATTTAAACCTTGATATAAATAATTTCCTTGTAGATAGCTAATGTATTTCATTATTTTAGAAGTGGGTTTTATTTAGAGTGATCTGAACTAAACTCTTAAGTACTTGAAATGTAGTAGAACTTTCTGCCAACCATGAGGTATATTTTATAAGATTTTCAGGTACCCCCAAACTTGTTTATAGCTTTTCTTATAAAATTATTACAATATAATGATGATGCCTTTTATTTCCTTTTGTTCTCTGATTGCTGGTGCTAGGACTTCCAGCACTATGTTAAACAACAATGGAGAGAGTAGACATCCCTGTCATGTTCCTGATCTCAGGGGGAAAGCTCTCTGCTTTTCCCCATTGAGGATGATGTTAGCTGAGGGCTTCTCATAGATGGCTTTTATGATGTTTAAATAAGTTCCTTCTCTCCCGACTTTCTTGAAGGTCTTTATTAAGAAGGGATGCTGTATCTTGTCAAATGCTTTTTCTGCATCTATCAACAGGATCATATGGTTTTAATCTTTTCTTTTCTTAATGTCATGTATAACATTGATTGATTTGCGAATACTGAACCAGCCCAGTAACCCAGGATTGAATCCCACTTGATCATGGTGGACAACAACACGCAGAAGAATGAAACTAGATCATTTTTTCATACCATATACAAAGATAAACTCAAAATGGATAAAGGACCTGAGTGTGAGATAGAAAACCATCAAAATCCTAGGAGAGAAAGTAGGAAACAACCTCCTTGACCTCAACCACAGCAGTTTCTTACTTGACACATCCCCAAAGGCAAGGGAATCAAGAGCAAAAATGAACTACTGGTATCTCATCAAGATAAAAAAGCTTCTGCACAGCAAAGGAAACAATCAATAAAACTAATAAGTAACTGATGGAATGGGAAAAGATAGTTGCAAATGACATATCAGATAAAGGGCTAGTATCCAAAATCTATAAGGAACTCATAAGACTCCACACCCAAAAAACAAACAACCCAGTGAAGAAATGCGCAGAAGACATGAACTGACACTTCTCCAAAGAGGACATCCAGATGGCCAACAGACACATGAAACGATGCTCAGCATCCCTCATCATCAAGGAAATGCAGATCAAAACCACACTGAGATACCACCTGACACCGGTCAGAGTGGCTAAAATGAACAAATCAGACTATAGATGCTGGTGAGAATGTGGAGAAATGGGCACCCTCCTACACTCTTGGTGAGAATGTAAGCTGATGCAACCCCTTTGGAAAACAGTATGGAGGTTCAACAAAAATTAACAATAGAGGGGCGCCTGGATGGATTAGTCGGTTAAGCGTCCGACTTTCACTTAGGTCATGATCTCGCGGTTCGTGGGTTCGAGCCCCGCGTCGGACTCTGTGCTGACTGCCAGCTCAGAGCCTGGAGCCTGTTTTGGTCTGTGACTCCCTCTCTCTCTGACCTCCCCTGCTCACGCTGTCTCTCTCTCTCTCTCTCTCCAAGAAATTAAAAAAAAAAATTAACAATAGAACTCCCCTAAGATCCAGCAGTAGCACTGCTAGGAATTTACCCAATGGATACAGGAGTGCTGATGCATGGGGGCACCTGTACCCCAATGTCCATAGCAGTACTCTCAACAATAGCCCAAACATGGAAAGAACCCAAGTGTTCATCAACTGATAAATGGATCAAGAAGATGTGGTATATTTATACAATGAAATACTCTATGGCAATGAGAAAGAATGAAATCTGGCCATGTGTAGCAACATGGATGGAACTTGAGGGTGTTATGCTGAGTGAAATCAGTCAGGCAGAGAAGGACAGATACCATATGTTTGCACATATAGGTGGATTAGGAGGAAGCTAACAGAGGACCATGTGGGAGAGGAAGGGGAAAAATAGTTGGGGAGAGGGAGGGAGGCAAACCATGAGAGACTCTTGAATGCTGAGGACAAACTTAAGGCTGATGCGGGTGGGAGAGAGGGGAAGGGGTTTGATGGGCATGGGGGAGGGCACTTGTTGGGATGAGCACTGGGCGTTACATGGAAATCAACTTGACAATAAAATATTTAAGGAAAATATAAACATTTCATGTTGTTAATTTGTAAAAAAAATAATAAAATAAAATATAATGATGATACTGCTCTGTACCCAATGGTAAGTGAAAATAGTAAAGCCAGCATATTCAACAAATGCTAAGAAAATGGTTAGTCTGGGTAACCGCTAAACAATTCATTGTCAAATTCCTCTCCCACCAAAAAAAAAAAAAAAAAAAAAAAAGCCAGTGCTTTATGTTGTGCATCTTCAAAGTAACTCAGAATTATTAAGAACTTAAGTTTTGAATTTACAAATTCAAAGATATACTGTCATTCAAATAATGCTTTAAATACCTAGAACTATCCATCTGGAAAAAAAATCATTATATATCAAAAAGTCACTATGTACCAAAGTTATTTGGACTTCTGCTTCTGGCTAAGATTTAGTAACAGGGACTTGCTCTCCCTCCAGAAACAACTACTAAAACAGACAAAATACATGTAACAGTGGTTTTGAAGACATTGCATTAAGGGGTCATTGGGTAGTGTTTAAAAGGATCTTCACTCAATGATAGGGAATAGTTTGCCTTAGACTAAATGCTACACCAGTTCTACCTATTAACTCTTCAAAATTTCAAGATGCAAAAGAGTCAAACTGTTTATAAGTAATGTAATTAATGTCCCCAAATAAGGATCAAGAATTTTTTTTTAGGAATACAAAAATATCCAGCACCCGAAAAAGGTAAAGTTAAAAGTGTTTGGAATTAAATTGAAAAGTGTTAAGAATGCAAAAAAAAAAAAAAAATCAGGGATATATGAAGAGTAATGAAGAAAAAAATTAATTAAAACCATCCAAGATGTGACACAGATGTTAGAATTAGCAGACAAGGACTTTAAGTAGTTATTATAACTATATTATATATGTTTAAAATGTTAGAGGAATGGGAAGTATAAAAGAGATGCAGATTGTTTTAAAGATGAAAACAGTATAAACTGAGTTGAAAGAGGCACTGCATAGGATTAATGGCATATCAGATATTACAGAAGAAAAGATGATGAATTCGAAAACATAGCAACAGATTTTAATGGAACTGAAATTGACAAGGTGATTCTAAAACTCATGTGAAGTTACAAAGGACTTAGAATAGTTAAAATAGGTATGAAAGAGAGAAAGTGGAGAGCTATGACTGTCTGACTTCAAGACACTAAATAGCTATAGTAATAAAAATGTGTGTTGGTGTAAAGAGCAACAAATCAGTTGAACAGAACAAAATCTAGAAATAGACCCATTCACATCTGGACAACTGATTTTTGACAAAGGTTCAAAGGCAGTTTAGTGGAAAAAGATATTTAGTTCAACAAATGATGCTATAGTAATTAGATATCCATATGCAAAAGAAAAAAGTCTCAACATATAAATTTCTCCTTACACAAAAATTAACTTAAAATTGATCATTGACCTAAAAATAGAGCATGAAACTATAAAGCATCTAGAAGAAAAAATAGAAAATCTTTATGAAGTTAATTTGGCAAAAATGTCTTAGATACAATACCAAAAGCATGACCAAACAAATAAAAAGGGCTTGATAAAGTATATTTCATCAAAATTTAACTTTTATCCTAAAAATATTGTAAGAATGAAGAGAAAATTACAAACTAGGAGAAAATATTTGCAAAGCATTTGTATTGTTGAAGACTAAAGGGCTTATTTTGAGGATATATAAAGACTACTTAAAACACAAGAAAATAAAAAACCCAGTTTAAAAAACAAATGGGCAAAAGATTTAAACATCCACTTCATAATAGAAGCTACATAGATAGACAATAACATGAAAATATGTTCAACATCATTAGTCATTAAGAAAATGCAGAATAAAACTGTGAGAGACTTAGATTGGCTAGTAAGACTGGCCACACTAAATATTAGCAAAGATGTAGAAGAACTGTAAGTTTCACTGCCCTGAATCAGATTTTACTGTCTTCCTATGATTTTCTTTTAAGCCAACACTGTTCTTCTGTCTCTTTCCTCAAGACATGGATACCCCATTCACCATGCCCTGAGATCAAATAGTGTTTTAATATTAATGAGAATTTAAAGTTGGAATCTAATGCAGATGCTTTCATGATAATCAAATAGGGGCTGTAGCAAACACCTTTTAAGCTACAGAAACCCCAAAGAATGGTTAAAAGTAGGTATACATAAAGTTCTCCTGTTAACGTTTGAGATCAATTAACTTCAGAATAAAATCTCAAATGTTATAATTAGAAGTGAAACATGAATAGTTGGAAATATCAGTTATATATCTTTTCACATTAAACTGAATATCAGATTTTTTTCTCTCAGGTTTCATGAGACACTTTCATAGTTAACCTTATCCCAACTGTGTTTTCCACCCCAAGCTAATTTCTTTATATATAATGTTGAAAAGCTCCTTTGATTCCAACTTGAGAAATAATTTTAGGTCTAAATAGCTTTCTCTCTCTTTTGTTTAAAATTTTTAGGTTTAATTATTTTTAAGAGTGAGAGAGGCAGAGCATGAGCAAGGGAGGGGCAGAGAGAGAAGGAGAAACAGAATCCAAAGCAGGCTCCAAGCTCTGAGCTATCAGCACAGAGCCCAACACGGGGCTCGAAGTCACAGAACATGAGATCATGACCTGAGCTGAAGCCAGAAACTTAACCAACTGAGCCACTGAGGTGCCTCAGCTTTCTCTTTTCTAATGACACTAGTTGTATACTGAATGAAAAGTCAGTTCCAGCTTGATGTCTATGTTACAACAATATTCCTACTTAAAATTTACAATAAAAATAATAACAACTGTAACAGTGAAACTTTTCTTATTATCACTTAGTACCTGAGCTTCTTCCTGTTGCTTTTTAAGTTGTTCAAGCATTTGCTGAAATTCAGCCTCTTTCTGTTCTGCTTCTTCCAAGGTAGCCTGATTCTGTTCCTCATAGGCCATGGCCACCACAGCCAGTATCAAATTCACCAAATAAAAAGATCCCAAGAAAATCACCAGGACAAAAAATATCATGTAGGTTTTTCCAGCAGCACGTAATGTCTAAAGGAAATAAATGATAATTTCATCAGTTTTTTTTATAATGTCCCCAGGTAAAGATTTTATTTCTATAATTAGATAGTGAGGAGACGAATACTTTTTATCATCCTGTATTTTGACCAAGATTTATTTGGTGGTAAAATGAACATTGATTCTGTTGTGTTTCTTAAATTCCACATATGAGTGAAATCGTATGATATTTTGTCTTTCAGTATAGGAGAAAGGAAGGAAAAATAAGATAAAAACAGAGGGGGAGGCAAACCATAAGAGATTCTTAAATACAGAGAACAAACAGGATTGCTGGAGGGGAGGTGGCCAGGGGGATGGGCTAAATGGGCGAGGGGCATTGAGGAGGGCACTTGCTGGGTTGAGGACTGGGTGTTATATGTAAGTGATGAATCACTGTGTTCTACTCCTGAAACAAATGCTACACTGTATGTTAACTAACTTGGATTTAGTAAATAAATAGGAAAAAAGTGACCATTGATTTTCAAAAATATTTTTACATGTTCTTTTTATGTCTACAACTAGATTATGAACTCAAAGCCATGAACATTCTTTGCATCTTCTGTAGTTCCTAGCCAAATGTCCTTCATATAAAAAGTCCTTACTGTACATGTACTGAATGAACAATTGAGATTCTAGGCAAACTTGCTGTACTACACTCTCCCCTGTATTCTAGAATGTTACTAACAAGTATTGATATTTTTCGGTTCATGTATGTTCATAAAATTAAATCCCATACATGTTAATCTGAACCTTACTGCTATGGCCTGAATGCTTATGTCCCTCCAAAACTCCCAAGTTGAAATCCTAATGTCCAAGGTGATAGAATTAGAAGATAGAGGCCTTAGGGAGGTGATCTGATTATGAAGGTAGAGATATGATTGGGATTAGTGCCTGAACAAAGAGACTCCAGAGTGATCCCTAACCCCTTCTACCCTGTTGATGTCACACTCAGAAGGTATCAGCTTATGAACCAGAAAGGGGCTCTTGCCAGAAATGAGCCATGCTGGTGTCTTGATCTTAAACCTCACAGCCTCCAGAACTGTGAACAATAAACTTCTGCTACTTATAAGCTATCCAGTTTGTGTCATATTGTTGCAGCAGCCCCAATGGACTAAGACACTTACCAACTGGTAAAGGTTCTCCCAGTAGTCTTGAGTCATGAGTCGAAATAGAGACAAGAAAGCCCAACTAAAGGTATCAAAGCTTGTGTATCCATAGTTGGGATTTCGACCAGCCTTCACACAGATGTATCCTTCTGGACACTGGCTATAAGAGAGGGAATTGGAGCTAAGGTCAGCATAGCAATTATAGCTATTTCAATTGATGATGTTAATAATATTGTCCTATCATATCAAGGGTACATACTATCAATGTGACTTATCATTGTTGATACTTTCATCACCTGACTAGAGGTACTTGGTGTTTGTCAAGTTTCTCCACTGTAAATGTACTCTTCTTTTTCCTCCATAGTGCACTCTTTGCAATGAAGTCAAATGTGTAGCCCACAAATAAGGAACAGGGAGTTATGATACAGCTTCTTAAGAGTAGAGTATGTACATAAATTAGTTGGAATTCTTCTACATGGGGGATTTGTTTGTTATCTCTCATTTATGTATTTATTCAATAATTTTTTTTAGTTTCAAGCTTTTATTTAAATTCTAGTTAGTTAGCATATAATATTAGTTTCAGAGGTAGAATTTAGTGATTCATCACTTACATACACCACTCAGTGCTCATAACAAGTGTCCTCCTTAATACCCATGACCCTTTTAACCCATCATCTGTCCACGTCCCACCAGTACCCCTGTTTGTTCCCTGTAGTTAAGAGTCTGCTAAAAAAAAAAAAGTCTGTTTCATGGTTTGCCTCTCCTTTTTTTTCCCTTCTGTTTCATTTATATTTTTTTTTAATTTTAAAATATTTCTTTATTTTTGAGAGAGACAGAAGGTGAATGGGGGAGGAGCAGAGAGAGAGGGGAAGACTTAGAAACCAAAGAAGGCTCCAGCTCTGAGCTGTCAGCACAGAGCCTGACATGGGGCTCGAACTCACAAACTGTGAGATCATGACCTCAGCTGAAGTCTGAAGCTTCAGCCACCCAGATGCTCCACATCTGTTTCATTTCTTAAATTTCACATGTAAGTGAAATGATACGGTATTTCTCTTTTTCTGACTGACTTATTTTGCTTAGCATAATCTAGGCTGGCTCCATCCACATTGTTTGACACCAGCCATAGTAACTTCTTACTAAATGCATCTCCAGAGACAAGGGCAACAAGCAGAAATGTCCTATTTGGACTTCATCAAGATAAAAAGCTTCTGCACAGTGAGGGAAACAATCAACAAGACTTAAAGGCAACTTACAGAATGGGAGAAGATATTGGCAAATGACATATCTGATAAAGGGTTAGTATCCAAAATCCATAAGGAAGTTTTCAAACTCAACGCTCAAAAAACAAATAACCCAGTTAAGAAATGGGCAGAAGACATGGATAGACATTTTTCCAAAGACGATATCCAGATGGCTAACAGTCACATGAAACGATACTCAACATCACTCATCATTAGGGAAATACAAATAAAAGCTCCAACGAGATATCACCTCACACCTGTTAGAATGGCTAAAATTGACAACACAGGAAACAACAGGTGTTGGTGAGGATCCAGAGAAAGAGGAATCCTCTTACACTGTTGATAGGAATGCAAATTGGAGCTGCCACTGTGGAAAACAGTATGGTAGTTCCTCAAAACGTTATAAAATAACTATCCTACAATCCAGCAATTGCACTACTACGTATTTACCGCAAGGATATAAAAATACTGATTCGAAGAGGCACATGCACCACAATATTTATGGCAGCATTATCAACAATAGCCAAATTATATAAAAAGCCCAAATGTCCATTGACTGATGAATGGGTATTCAATCACTTATTTATATGAGTATTTACTCATTATATTCATTTTATACTTTGAATTCTAATTTAATTACTTTATATCAATATATAAATTATATAATTTTTTAATATAAATTTTTTTTATATAATCAATTTATTGCTTAAATTGTTCAAATTTTGGTCTTTGGAAGCTTCTTCATTGACTCCTGTATCTCTTTGATGTAACCTCATCGTCCTGTGTGTCTTGTTTTTGTATGTTTTTTAGCACCTTCTAACTTTGTGGCACTACAAGATGCCTTCTCTAGAATTGGCCATTTCTCCAAGAAGACCTTGTTCTTTTATTGGAAAATAGCACTAGAAACCCGGATAAATGTGTGTGTGTATGTTCATGATTGAAAATGTGTGAAAGACCTAAGTGTGATACAGGAAACCATCAAAATCCTACAGGAGAAAGCAGACAGCAACCTCTTTGATCTTGGTCACAACTTCTTACTAGACCTGTCTCTGAAGCAAGGGAAATAAAAGCAAAAATGAACTTTTGGGACCTCATCAAGATAAGAAGCTTCTGCATAGCAAAGAAACAATCAACAAAACTAAAAGGCAGTCAATGGAATGAGAGAAGATATTTATAAATGGTTTATCTGATAAAGGGCTAGTACCCAAAGTCCATAAAGAACGTTTCAAACTCAACACACCAATAACTAATCCAGTGAAGAAATGGTCAGAAGACATGAACTGACATTTTTCCAAAGAAGACATCCAGTTGGCTAACAGGCAGATGAAATGATGCTCAACATCATTCGTTATCAGGGAAATACAAATCAAAACCACAATGAGATACCACCTCACACCTACAATAATGGCTAAAATTAACAACTCAGGCAACAACAAATGTTCATGAGGATGTGGAGAAAGGGGAGCCCTTTTGCACTGTTGGTGGGAATATGAACTGTTGTGCCCACTCTGGAAAACAGTATGAAGGTTCCTCAAGAAATTAAAAATAGAACTACCCTACAATCCAGCAATTGCACTACTAAGTATTTATCCAGAGAATTCAAAAATGCTGATTAGAAGGGGCACATGCACCCTAGTGTTTATAGAAGTTTTATCAACAACAGCCAAATTATGGAAAGAGGCCAAATGTCCATCGACTGATGATAGATAAAGAAGATGTGGTACATATGCACAATGGAGTACTACTCAGTGATAAAACAAGATGAAATCTTGCCGTTTGCAAAAACGTGGATAGAACTAGGGGGTATTATGCTAAGCAAAATAAGTCAGTCAGAGAAAGACAAATATTATACAATTTCACTCATAAGTGGAATTTAAGAAACACAACAGATGAACATGGAGGGGAAGGAAAAATAAAATAAAAGAGAAGGAGGCAAGCCATAAGAGACTCTTAAATACAGAGAACAAAGTGGGGATTGCTAGAAGGGAGGTGGATGGAGTGATGGGCTAAATGGATGATGGGCATTGAGGAAGACACTTGTTGGGATGAGCACTGAGTGTTATATATAAGTGATGAATCACTGGGTTCTACTGCTGGAACCAATACTACACGATATGTTAATTAACTTGAATTTAAATAAATGGAAAGAGGAAAATAAGTGTCTGCTTTTATCATCTGCCATCTATATGTTTAATTGTTCAAATACCAGTATACATGCAGTTTTTTCAGGACTCTTAATCCATACTAACACGGGAAACAACTTTGTTAACTAGAGGACAGAGGGTTTTTTTTGCCCTTGTCTTATAGATATCACTCATTTCCAAATTTGCTTATCAGTACTTATTATGCCATTCATTCTTTGAGTTTTTAAATACATTTTAAATGTATTTATATCTCTTTGTCACATTCTGTATTTCAACCTGAGATACCCCAACCTCACAAATAATTTTTTTATTTGCATACACTGTTAACTCCTTGTGCTGTAAAGTTCTGTCAGTTTTGACAGATGCTTAGTGTTCACCATTACAGAATTAAAAAGAAGTTTCTCCACCCTAAAATACTCTGCATGTATCACCCAGTCAACCCCATACCCCAAACCCTTGAAAAACTGATCTTTTTATCATTTCTATTGTTTATCCTTTTCAGAATTCATGTAATTGGAATCCGATGAATACAGCTTTTTAATATGGCTTTTTTTCATGTATTAATACGCATTTAAGTTCATAAATGTCTTTTTGTGGCTTGATAGCTCATTTACTTTTTATCATTGAATAATATTTCACTGGATGAATACAGCACAGTTATCCATTCACCTGTTAAAGGACATCTTGATTGCTTCCAATTTTTTTTTTTTTAGGTTTATTTATTTTGAGAGAGAGCATGCATGCATGCATGTAGCAGGGCAGGGGCAAAGAAAGGAGAGAGAGAATCCCAACCAGGCTCCATGCAGCCTGGAACCTCATGTGGGGCTCAGTGCCATCAACTGTGAGGTCATGACCTGAGCCGAAATCAAAAGTTGGATGCTTAACCAGCTGAATCACCCAGGCACCCCAGTTTCTTGTGATTATGAATACAACTGTTATAAATATTCACATGGATGTTTTTATGTAGACATAAATTTCAAGTTAATTGGCTAAATATCCAGTAGGGCAATTGCTGGATCATATGGTTAGACTGTGTTTATTTTGTAAGAAACTGCCAGATTGTCTTCCAAAGTGACTGTAAGCAGTTTGTATTGGCAGTTTTTTTGGATTTTTAACCATTCGAATAGGTATATAATACATAGTAGTAACTCATTTTTGCTTTAATTTTCAATTCCCTAATAACAAATGATGTTTAGCATCTTTATATACCCTTATTAGCCATCTGTATATATTCTTTTATAGGGTGTCCACATTTTTGCCTATTTTTAAATTGAGTTATTTGTGGCATTTTTTGTTGAGTTTTAAGAGTGTATATTATGGATACAAGTCTTTTTTCAGATACATGTTTTGCAAATATTTTCTCCCAATTATGGCTTGTTTTTCATTCCCTTTACAGTGTCTCTGCAGAGCAGAAATTTTTAATTTTAATTAAATCCAACTTAATCAATTTGTTCTTTTATGGATTTTGTTATTGGTGTTTAAAACTTATCACCAAATCTGAAGTCACGTAGATTTTATTCTATGCTTTCTTATGGAAGTTTTATGGTATTTTTATTTTACATTTAGGTCTATGATTGATTTTGAGTTAGTTCTTGTGTAAAGTGTGAGATCTATATCTAGGTCCATTTCTTTGCACATGCATTCACAATTGTTTCAGCACCATTTTTCAAAAAAACTTTCCTTTCTCCATTGAACTGGATTTTCCTCTTTGTCAAAAATTAGTTGACTACATTTGTGTAGGTCTAATTTTATCCGGGGTGGGGGGTTTTCTCTGTTCTGTTTCAGTGATCTATATATGTATTCTTTCCCACATACCATACTGTCTTGACTACTGTAGCCTTATAGGAAGTCTTGAAATTAGGTATATTTCTTTAGAGTTTTATTTGACAACAACAGGAGCTATCAGTTTTACAATATAAATCACCTAATGCATACTAAGTACTCAAAAAAAGAGAAATGATTATTATGGTTTAATAGGGATAAAGTATGGATCATCCAACCTTACCTAAAATTTTATCTAGACTTTTATATTATACATAATAATAAAAATACCTAAAATGCAATAAATCTTCATGATAGACCAGGGGCTAATCCAAGTGCTTTATGTGTTTTAATTAATTAATCACCATAACAACCCTGAGAGACAATATTACTTTCCACATTTTAGAAATAAATAAACTCAGATGCAGAGAGCCTAGAACACTTTTCCAAAGTCAGGGTTTGTAAATGGTAGAGTTAGGGTTTGAATCCAAGTGTATATGAACTCTAGAATTCATGCTCTTATTTACTACATTCCCTTAAAAAAAGTTAGGAAAAATATCAGGAAAATAATTCTCCTCCTCCTTCTGCCAACACCATCTCTAGAACTGATATACTTTTTCAATAATACACTTAGATATTTATGGCCATACAAGTTTCCCATTTTCTGGGATGACTCAAAATATGTTTTGTGTAAGTTCTGTGGTTTAAGAGTCACTTAATGTTGCTATCCTTGACTTCTAAAAAAATATATATCCTAACCTAAAATTACTTTATAATTCTCTTGGGAAAATATGTTAAGTATGAGAGACCAGCAGGATGACCAAGATATTAAAGTGTCTCTTATTGTAGAATGTGACCAAAAGAACTGTAAGGTATGCAAACTCAAACTCGGACATGCCTTTGACATATATCTGTCCATTGGCTTTTTTTGCACACTGGGTTTCATGCTACTTCAAAAATACCCAACTCTCTCAAAAGCAATTTCCCAACTGAGCTTGCACCCTGAAGATCATGTTATATTCTGAATCTTTCCAACCACAGCAGGGCTCATCACAACAGCACATACCCATTATTGATCAAAATGTGCTCTTATTGTGTTTTCTTCCCTATATTTATTAAACAGGTCTGATGGGCTTACAAAGGAAATTGACTATGGATCTTCACACTTTGGGATAATAATCAGGAACATTTTAATTATGAAATTCTAGAAAAAAGGTCTTCACCCAGAGGGTTGATTTTAATGGCTGTGAATTTAGAATTGATAGTGATCCAGTAACACAGAGAAGGTACTTCCTAGGTAGGTAGCACTACTCTTGATTATATGCCTGTAAGAATACCCTTGTATGTTTTTCCTATCTGCTTTTTCTCAAAGTGCTCTACATTTTTTTATGTTGTGTTTCTTACCCTGCATCTGAGCCATTTCCACAGAGTAAAGGGTCCTTTTGTCCATCCAAAACATAAAAGTGACCTGTTAATATAAAGAATAAGCTAATTCATTTCATATCAATCCTACTGACATTATGAATAAATGAGAGTTTGACTATCAGTTATTTTCAAAGTGGATACAATAATGTATATTTACGAAGATGGCTTCAAGCCCACAGCCTCAACTATTTATAGTCGAAAAATCATTCAGCAACACTAAGGTTAACAATGTAGCAATATTTCTTACTGTCATCTTCAATATAATCCTTCCAGTTAAATGTACTCATTGTTACATTAACAAATATCCCATTTGAATCCATTGTGCCATTAAAGTAGGATGTGGTGTTGGTTTCAAAAGCAGAATCGCTTGGGGGCCATTGCAAGCATTTATTCCGCAGGTTGCCCATGAACAGCTGCAGACCAATTAGAGCAAACACGCTCAGACAGAACACGGTCAAGATCATGACGTCAGAAAGCTTCTTCACAGACTGGATTAGGGCCCCCACAATGGTCTTTAAACCTGAGGAAAGACAATAGGTCATCCAAGGAATAGTGTCAGAAGCCACAATGTATGTCTTCTTAGTTACACACATTCTCTTTTCCCATAAACAGTTGCTTGGCTGTTTAGACACCAGAGCTTAATGGATAGCCAGATGGTTTGGGAAATGGATGAAAAGCAGGTTTTATTTATCAATAGTATGCTTTCTGGAAGCTTTAAAATGAAAGTGTAAATATCTAGGCAGGAAGCTTTTTTTGTTTGTTTATTCATTATTTTTGAGAGAGAATGTGAACAGGGGAGGGATAAAGAGAGACACACACAGAATCTGAAGTAGGATCTGAGCTGTCAGCACAGAGCCCAACGCGGGGCTCGAACCCATGAATCATGAGATCATGACCTGGGCCGAACTTGGATGCTTAACTGACTAAGGCACCCAGGTGCCCCTAGGCAGAATGCTTTCTTGCCTGCGGTTTTATATGTTGCCATGAGCACCTAAAGATGAACTTGCAGTTATTTTTCATTTCAGATTTTGTGTCTCATGAGGCTGTCTCCCTCCAACCCATTCTTTATACCAGCCTCCAAGTAGCAATAATTCAGAAGATAAAACAATTGAAAATACTAAAAGTCCTATGCCAGGCACATGCTGTTCAGTAATAATCTTTTCTCCTTTGTAAAAGGAGATCTGTTTTCAGAATAGACCTGCAGTGAATGGTAAAACCCAAACCAGTTAGTAAAGGCATGCTAGCAAAACTTTTTCCAGATTGTAAAAAAGAAAACTTTACATCATAAATGCAGAAAGAATGACACAGAGAGTGCACACATGAGTTCACACTAGTACTTTTACAGACAACTCATGCAATTCTGTTAAACTCAAAGCCTGACTTTAGAAATAAGCATGTAATTTCTAACATTTTAGGAACTGAACTGCATTGAAACATCATTTGGCATTCAAGTTGGCAAACAAGAATAATAAACAAGTCTACTATCACAAATGTGGTTTCTACCTAAATATTACAGTGTATTTAAAGTCAGCCCCAGTGTTTAACCCCATTCGCACCTGGAATGACGGAGATTGTTTTCAGTGCTCGGAGAACTCTGAATGTTCTCAGCGCTGAGACATTGCCCAGGTCCACGAACTCTGTCACGTATCTATAATAGGGAGTTCACACACAACACAATAATACACAAGAAAAGTTGGAGATAAAAGGAGCCTATCATCTTACACCAGTTTCTTCTTACCTGAAATTACAGAAATAGTTTTCAGAGCTCTCAAGACTCTGAAAGTTCGAAGGGCTAAAACATTGCCTAGGCTTACAAATTCTCTTACATACCTGTAGGATTAAATCAGAGTTACTGATAATTTTGGCAAAGTTTATTCTAAATAAAGAATGAAAGCTGGGTTTGGCATACAGAGCCCCTTGATGTTAAAAAATGGAATTGCTACAGACCTCAGAATGCCTCAGCTGGAAGCTGCTTTTAAGGAATACAATATTGTTGCTTTATCTCAATGTAATTTTCACTAATATGAACAAGCTTACTTATAAAAGTAAAGTACAGTTGAAGATGTTATAGTCAATGAATAACTTCATTTTGATGATGTGGAAGACTCTATGACATGAAGATAATTCTGTTTATTGCTCATTTACCAGATATATTTACCTTGCAATATCTATTCTAATGTGTATTCTCAAAATATATGAGGTGTATAGTTAATTTGGCTAATAAGAAATTCTGCAGTTAAAATATGTCACAGCAACCTGGCTCATGCTACACCTATTTTCATTCCTTCGAGTTTAACTTTTCAAAAATACTCACGCCATCACAATGACACTAAAATCCAGCCAGTTCCATGGATCACGAAGGAATGTAAAATCTTCTAAGCAAAACCCTCTTGCCAAGATTTTTATAAGTGACTCAAAAGTGTAGATTCCAGTGAATGTGTATCTAGAAAAAGCATCCAAACAAAAATTAACAATTTCATTTGAGCTGTGAATATACATATTTTCAACATGGCAAATCTTATCGTTTTGTGGTTTTTAAATTTGCTAAAATCTTGTTTCTTATTCCCATTTACAAAGACTTGACTGGTTTAATTCATCTTACAAGGCTGAGTGAAGGATTAAACTGAAGAGATAATATCTTCCTGCAAAGAATCTGGTCTTGTTCAACTATTTAGATTTTTAGAATAATAGTTTCATGTGTTTTATGGATAATGAACAAATGTGGCCCTCTAGAGCACCACTGTTTGATTAAAATATAATACAAGCTATTTAGTTTGGAAATTTTTAGTAGCCAAATAAAAAAGTAAGAAAAAACAAGTGAATTCAATTTTCATCTTATATATTTTTTATTTTTATTTTTTTTATGTTTTATTTTTGAGAGAGAGAGAGAGAGAGAGAGAGCGTGAGCAGGATAGGGACAGAAAGAGAGGGAGACAGAATCCAGAGACAGGCTCCAGGCTCTGAGCTAGCTATCAGCACAGAGCCAGACACGGGGCTCGAGCTCACAAACCTCGAGATCATGACCTGAGCCAAAGCCAGACACTCAACCGACTGAGCCACCCAGGTGCCCCTTATATATTTTTTAAACCAATATATCTGAAATACTATTATTTCAACAATTAAGGCTGGACAAATTTCAAGTTTTATGTGTGGCTAGTGTTTCACTCATTAGACAATACAGTTCTAGAGGTAAAATTTCTTGGATTTTTTTATTTATAATAAAATATTTCATTCAAATTTATTAATGAGTAGAATTATTTTTAGGAATATGTCACATGTCTAATCTAGAAAATATACTTTCCCATTTTAAGATTCAGGCATAGAGTCTTAAAACTGCTTCTTTCTCTCTGTGCATACACACACACACAAACACACGTAATTACAAAAAATCAGAGATAAACAAAACTTCTGATTTTAACCTTGCATCAGCTACTGTTTCTATACAGTTGGGCCAAATCATTTAAACATGCTCAAATTCAAATTTCAGCCTCCAACATGGTGAAAGATTTTCCATTTACTCTTTGATATAGTGCATTTTTAGCTCCCTACCCCTTGAGTGTTGACAATATTAAGTTATTTCTGTTTCTTCCAAAAATAGTTGAGAAAGAGTACTTGTTTTTCAATATTGTGTTCTTTTAAAAAGTACAATTTAATATTATCTTTCAGATCACTCAAGTCACAAAGATTTGACTTACTTTTATTAAAAACAATTATATTTGCCTGCCTGCTAGTATTTTATATGTGAATAGTCCCCTAAAGTTAGGGGAGTTATTTTTACACAGTGTTTTGCAGAAATTTCTCTCAGATAAGGGAACAAAGAAATGAGAGGAAAATGTATACAGAAATCTTGACATCAGGTTTCCCTAAGAATGTTTCTCCTCCCTTTTAAAATAATTCAATTGATTTTTTGAGGAATAAGTATAATTGCTATCTTTACTTATTATGAAGTAGCTGACCTTATTAGGAAAAAGTCTACATTACAACACCAAGCTTATATTTACTTGTGTTTTAGTGTGGATCTTTGCACATTACACATAGCCACCATGACATCTTCTGCTCAAAGATAGCTGCCTTGTAAAAAGCTATAAGCGATAGCTCAGCATGTGTTTTACTTATCACATTAATGGTGAATGCCCTATGGTCTATGCCTCGGCAATTCTAAGTTATCTACAGATTTACTAGGGGTAAGATGAAGGCCCCTACTCCTATCCCTGTTTTTGGAAAAGTAAGAAAATGTATGACATTTGAAGTATATAATGAGTGCTGATAGCTATTCAAGGAAGAGTATGCTGGAGTTTAACATCTGAGATAGAGCTTTACACAGAATAGGTGTTCAGAAGTACCTATTAGCAAACTAGATTGAACAGGTAAGTGAGAATCTTGGCTCTGCTCCCACTAGTCTCTATCATGCTCTTGATTCTGTTCATGTCACTGAGGTTTTCTCCCGTAATTATGATTCTAAAGACCTGCCTTCCTTTCATAATACGACCCTCACTATGCAATATGGTTCTCAGCCTATTCTGTGTGTGTCACCATTTTGTACAGGGACTGTTTATGCTACCAATGATCTGTTTTCATGTCAGAACTGAGTTATTTTCTCTTTTCTTTGGACTCTGTTAGCTTTGGTTTGCTGGTTGTCACTACTGATTTTGCTTGTTTTTCTACCTCTTTGCTGTCAAGTGAGTAGGGATAAATCATCAGGAAACCTGTGCAAAGTTTTCCTACTGACTGATGAAGGTAAAAACTTTTGTCAGGGTAAAGCTATTTTCATAATGGATATAGTCATCTCTAAAAAGTGACTTTAAAAAGAGATCTGCATAGTCAGGTAATAATATTCAAGTGTCTTCTTTAACTGTCTCTTAATAATGTTATACAAATAAATGAGATTTATGCAGGTTTAAATGCTTCAGTAACTTCTGCTAGGAGAATTACATACATAATAGTTTTATGTAGGTGTATACATTTGTTAACCCACAGATGATAAATGATATCTAAGAATTCTGTTAAATTGCTTCGTCAACATAAGAACTGGATCCTTTCCTAAAATGATTTCTAGGGAGCATTACCAAGCTACTACCAAGGAAAAAAATTAATGTGTTATATCACTGACAAATGATGGCTTAGAATAGTGCATTAAATCCTCAAAAAAGCAGAAATAGAAGTGGCAATGTGTGTCATAATAATTTATCTCCTATTGGATATTACTTTTAAAAAATATATCAATAAAAGAACATACTAAAAACTTCTTTTTCACTAAACCTGATCATTGTATTATACTATACATAATAGCCTACATACCCTAAACACCTGTTTCGCTAATTAAATATTTCTTTGTCATGAATAATTTCATATGTGACTAAGTTAGGAAATAATGCAAAAATAAATATATGCATTATAATGCAAAAATTGTGTTAATGCAAAATTTTCCCCATATTGATGTTTTGAATCAATTAGTGGCATCTTTTTTCCTTGTACTTAAATAGAATATCCTTAGCATTAAAGGAAGACATTAATACTAATGCAGAGAATTGACCTAAGAGCCTTCTTCAGTGCCTTCTAGTTTGGGGGCTAGTTTAACATGCCCCAAAACTATTGTGCTTACACTTTTCCCTTTGTATTAAAATAATGAATCAAATGTTTTATTTTGAAGACATGATAGAAATGTCCCCAAGGTCTTCACCTTAAAGGAGAAAGGACAAGGGTCTGAGACTGCAAAGGATTTGTTGGCTGTGACTTTCGGTACAAACGTCTATAGACATTTTTTTAATGGGGATTGTTACTGTTTTTATTAGTGTTCTAATTACAAAGTTTCATAAGTTTTGAGTGATGTGCTCTTAATCTTGTTTTTCCCTAAGCCCTGTTATTTTTTTCAGCTATGATTTTGTAGAGACATTTTATTTCTTTTATGGAACATATCTATGGTGTTTTAGCACAGATACTGTATCTAAAAAAACTACATATCTGAATCTAACTAAATATCTAAGCTACTTAAGCACTTAAATGTGTTTTCCTAAATATAATGATATATAACCATAATACCTAATATGATATATAATACTAAATATCTAAATTTGTTTTATGAAAATATAACACTAATAGTAATATACTGGAATACAATAATTGTATTCATCATATTACTCATATGGTCATTTTTTTTTAATCTAAAATGCATACCATAATACTTTTATGCTAAATGATTGGTTTAGTTTACCAGCTAGTGTATATTATTTATAACCTTTCTTTTTTTTTTTTTTTAATGTTTTATTTATTTCTACGAGAGAGAGACAGAGACAGCGTGAGCAGGGGAGGGTCAGAGAGAGAGGGAGTCACAGACTGAAACAGGCTCCAGGCTCTGAGCTGGCAGTCAGCACAGAGCCCGACGCGGGGCTCGAACACACGAACCGCGAGATCATGACCTAAGCGAAAGTCGGACGCTTAACCGACTAAGCCACCCAGGCGCCCCTATTTATAACCTTTCTTAAACAGGTACTTTCATGAATTTGTTGGAAAAAGACTTACCTCATAGAAGAAAAACTCTCCTAAAGAACTTCCCTTATCTTCTTTCATGTTATGGAAATAACTTTTTCTTAGAGGTTTTTAGCCTGACCCCAAAAAGTGGAAAGCTTAAGTCAGACCATAATCATAAGGAGATTGTTAGAGGATTTGACTGTGCATTTCTCATTCCAAGAAGTCATTCCTACTTACTCTACATTCTTCGTCCAGTCTGGAGGGTTACTCAAGGTCATAAATACACAGTTGGTCAAAATAGTACACATGATAAGCATGCTGAATAAAGTAGATTATAGTTAAGGAATAAATGCTAACATATTATCATCGCCATTTATAAACAATCCAATACAAAAAAAAAAAAACCAATAAAGTTACCTCTGAAATTAGTCTTACTTCTTTGTATTAAAGCAATGGTAAAAATAATAATACGTAATAAAATAAAATAATAAATAATAATAAATTTTAAAGCCTGTCATACATTCTTACTCTACTTCTTTTCATTTTTCATCATTTTCTCACAAAACTGAATTTAATAGAAAGAGATCCATATTAGAAGCAATGGGAATTTTGCATCCCAAGCAGTTATATGAAATAGAACTGGAAGGGGAAATGACATTCTTTAGTAAGTTAGTTCACAGTGTAAAAGTATAAAAAGTCTGAGTTTAATTATATCTGAAATTGTACTTCAGATATCATTTAAAATTGCCACTTACTGGCAAAATGTTAATGAATACAATATAAAAACCTGAGAATGTATAGCCCAGTATGTTAAAAATTACACTGAGAATTCTACTCTAATTAGGTACTTTTAATAGTCTTATTAGCCTCATTCTTTTAGTGTTTATAACATAAGAATAAAGGAATAGATAATTTTTTGCTGATAAGTTAATATTATTTTCTAACTTTTTATTTTGCTTTAGACTGTGGGGGAACTTAATGGGCCATCTAGTTATCTTCCTGGATCTCCACATCATACCAAAACAGATAAAGACTATTTTGAAGACTTCCTGAGAATTAACTGTAATTAATTTCTCTTAAGATCTCAATCAGATTTTACTCTATGGAAGATTGTGATTATTTAATATAAATACTTTCTAATATCAAACCATAGAATGAAAACAATTCAAATGAACCTCAGAAAATTATCAGTCCTGTCTTCCCTGTCTCTAGGTTAATCAGTCTTTTGTCTCACTTTTAGTTTTTAGAAGGCTATTTTGAATCTGTCTGTATAAAATGCCCATTCTTGATTAAAGAGGTAAATGTGAGACAGGAAACCATTAAAAATCCTAGAGGAAAACATAGGCAGTAATCTCTTTGACATCAGCCAGAGTAGCTTCTTACAAGATAGGTCTCCTGAGGCAAGGGAAACAAAGGCAAAATTAAACTATTGGCACTTGATGAAAATGAAACACTTCTGCATAGTGAAGGAAACAATCAACAAAACTAAAAGTCAACCTATGGAATAGGAGAATATATTTACAAATGACACATTGGATAAAAGGTTCGTATCCAAAATCTATAAAGAAGTTATCAAACGCAGCACTAGAAAACAAATAATCCAATTTTTTGAAAAAATGGGCAGAAGACACAAACAGACAGTTTTCCAAAGAAGACATCCAGATGGCTAATAGACACATGAAAAGACTCTCAACATCACTCATCATCAGGAAAATACAAATCAAAACTCTGATGAGATATCACCTGTCAGAATGGCTAAAATTAACAATAAAAGAAACAACAGGTGTTGGCAAAGGTGTGGAGAAAGGGGAACTGTCTTACACCATTGGTGGGAATGAAAACTGGTGCAGCTACTGTGGAAAACAGTATGGAGGTTCCACAAAAAGTTAAGAGTAGAACTACCCTACAATCCAGCAATTGCACTACTAGGTATTTACCCAAAGGATACAAAAATACTAATTTGAAGGGATACATATACCCCAATGTTTATAACAGCATTAACTACAATAGTCAAATTACAGAAAGAACCCACATGTTTATCAACTGGTGATTGGATGTAGAAATGTGGTATAAATATAATGGAATATTACTCAGCCATAAAAAATGAAATCTTACCATTTGCAACGATGTGGATGGAACTAGAGAATATTATGCTAAGTGAAATGTCATTTAGAAAAAGACAAATACCATATAATTCCACTCATGTGTGAAATTTAAGAAACAACAAATTATCATCAGGGTAAAAGAGGCAAACCAAGAAACAGACTATTAACCTACAGAGAAAAACTGATTACCAGAGAGGAGATGGCTAGGGGAATGGGTTAAATAGGTGATGGGGATTAAGGAGTGCACTTGTGATAAGCACCAGGTGTTGTATGGAAGTGTTGAATCACTAAATTATACACCTGATACTAAAATTACACTGTATGCTAACTGGAATTTAAGTAAAAACTTAAAGAAATAAAAACAAATGCCCATTCTTGAACATACCCTCTGAATACCAATCTATTTTTATTATTACCAATTGAGAATATTTTTGAAATCAACACCTATTCTGTCCTTTTTTTGTGTCCTTTTTGACTACCATTATAAATAGTCTTAAATTCAGTGATATTTTATATATTATAGTCGTTTAATGTATATTTAGTGATGGAAGGATGGACAGACCCAGGTGCTGAAGATATAGAACCAATTAAGGCATAAAAGTTTGAACATTGGTAATATAGATAATAATGCTAACCACAATAGACTATGTTTCTTTAGCAATGGTTATGTATGGTCTAATTGAGATTAATAAAAGTGTGAGGTAGCTTTGCTGTTATTCCTTCTATACCATGTGTTTAATTTAAACATTAATTATCACCATTCATTTTTTTACTTCTAGAATCTTAATAGTAATTCTATACTAATCTCTTTATAAATAGCAGAAAATCAATGAGAACAGTTTAAATAACAATGTCACCATTAATCTCAAAGAAATTCTATATATATAACATATAAAGAAATATATATAAAATATAAATACATAAAATATATATATATGAATGATATTTTCTTTAAAATCAACCACAAGCATTCAGTCACATGAAAAGGATATGAGTGTACCAAAATCTTAATAGCAATTTTCCTAACAGGGTTTAGCGGAGTTAAAATATACAAGGCAGAGGTGGCACTGAATCGGAAAATTGCCTTCCCTTTATTCAATACTATAAAAGTCTGAAAAAGAAAATATGAAAAAAAAAACACTAAATTAGACATGTGGTTTATCTGAAAAGCTTACACACATGAAGAACTTTTTAACTGATTTGTTCAAACTTGTTAGTTTAAACAAGTTGGTACATCATAACTATAAACATGTTAGATGTTTCTCCCTTAAATTAATATATAGCTACAAGTAAACATGTGATTTCCTATTATCTAATTTGTCTCTAAGGTTTCAACTTTCTTATACAAACTAATGATCCTACATGATTTTTTTTTTATCAAGTTGTAACTTTACAGACCCCAACTTTATTTAAAGCTTACCATCTGTCTCCAGTTTTGGTAACTTTTCAGATTATTCTGTACATATTGATACTAAAATAATCTTTTATTTTAATTATGTCAAGTCTTTGAACTCTAAAGTTTATGAAGCCTTTCTATTTTCCCCGTGGTAGTTGTCCTATTTTAAGATGTTCAAATAGGCTGAATAACATGATTTTGCTGATTCTATATACTTGCTGGTAACACTGAGAAGGGACACCTGCTTTGAGAATTAGGCTTAAATACATCATTTCAAAGGGCATTCCATAGCTAAAATCCTATGACTTGAAACCTATAATCATCCATTTAGCATTTAAGTCATGCCACCCGGTGATTACCTACCACATCTCTCTAAGATTATTTACTTTTTACTACCAAGCATCTCTGCTCCAGCCAAATCAGTCCACTTGTCAATCCCACTCACAGCCTGTCAGCTTCTCCCTCTGATTCTGGAAATGAGTGTCATAAAATCCTAGAGGAAGGAGGTACCTGTGAGGTTATCTAATACAAACTGTCCCCATTTTGGGTCAGTAACAGGCCTGTCAATGAAGTTCCACCCACTATTATATCAAAAGTTCTTAGTCCTGTCTGCATATTAGAATCTCCTGAGGTGATTTTAAAATTGCCAATATTTGGGTTCTACTCAAAACCAAATGAATCAGAATTTCTTGAGGATAGGCACAAACATGGGATTTTTAAAGGTTTCCTCAGGCAATTCTAATATGAAGCCAGCCCTACCTTCAGAAAATATCCTCAGCTATCAAAGTCACCTCCTTCATCATGTCTTTCCAGATAAATCGCTGCCTTCTGATCACTCCCTAATTGTTTCCCTGTACCAGTAAGTCTTAGTATATTAATTTGCCTGCATTGCCATGTTGCTTGTAATTATAGTCAAGTAGCAATTTACATGTAGGGTTCATTCCACTGAGAACTAGGTTAGAAGTTGTTATAAACTATTGAGCATAAAAATCCTGTAATCTACTTTTTCTCCATTTGTTCATAGTATTTAATAGTGTGATTTGTACATAAATACTTGTTTTAATTAAATGCAGGCTTTCCTTTAAGATGCCATTTACCTTTAAGACATCTATATATTCATTTGCTTAATAATATGTTTTTACTCTTTAACTAAGAGCTGTATCCCATACAGTCATATTCACTGACAACATTGTAGTGTTTGAATAGGTAAAAAGAAATGTGTATATTGTGAGTATAAAAGGCAAAGAAAACAATTTCTGTGTACTTTTCCCTTTGTATTCAATGCCATGGAGTCAAGCATTACCTAACCAATCATTTTCCATGAACTGCAATCTATAAATTTGAACAATTGTATAAGAAGGACAAAGAAACTTCTTTCTAGCATTGAGATCACATGGGACAGTGGACACTGAGAAAACTGTCCTTGAAGCACAAATGCATTAAAGAATTTTCTTGATTTTACATGATTAGATTATTTATATTTCAAACAATCTAGATCCATAGACATTCAGTAACATGTGAAGTTCACCATAATTTAAAATGTATTTACTCATGCTTTTTTGAAACAATTGCCCTGAAAAAACAGCACTTGTAACATTAGGAGAGGAATTTATATTGAAAATCTCTAAAATCAAAAGAATAAAATATTAATATCCCATATAGTGAAAGAATTACAAGGAAGACATTTGAAATTTGGGGCTATGATGTTATTGAGAGATGTATCTAAACTGAAAATGATTTGAGTGACAGATAATAGTGTCAACTCCAAAATAATAATCCAGGTAATAATAAATAATGATGTGACTTAAAAAAAAATTACTGCATATTCCTACTAAGAAGATGAAGGTAGTAGCTGAAAGTATGTCAGACCGGTTATTGTTCACAGTAGAATGCTACTTGCTTTTTCACAGATGAATGTACACCTTATAGGTTCACTAAAATTTTTACTACTTAAGGGAAGAGGAAGCTTTAAATCTCTGAGTAGGACCACTTCATTCAGAGAATTCAAAATGTTATACGAGCAATTTTTTTAGCGTTATCTTTCACTTTATTAATAAATGGCATATAAGCTTTGCCTATTGCTTAAGAGCTCTGACCACCTGGATTCAATCCCAGAATTGACCACTTATGGTGTGTAACTTGGGCAAAGTTACTTAACCTCTCTGGGGTTAACCCATGTGTAACAGTTAGCACTAACACTTGACCCATGTGTAAAATGAGGCTAATGGTACCTGCCTTACTGGTTCGTTGAATAATAAGTGAATTCTGGTATCTAAAGGGCCCAAACAGTGCCTTGAAATCCATACCTATTCTGTCTGAGCACAAATATTAGCTATCATTATTATTACTGTCACTATTCTTAAGTTATTACCTGGCCAACTTAAATACCATTAAAATGCATTGTGATGTGGCTCGTCTGATTATCTGATTAAATTAGGCATGCAAAATATATTTAATTAATGACAACAAACTGTTACATAACGCTTTACAGTTTTAAAATGCCTTTCACCCGCAGTATTCATAGAATTAACATAAACTTCATACACATATTTTTAAACTCCAGTACTTCTCCGTTAGCTTTTTATATTAGCTCCTTCTATCCTAACAATCACAGACTACCTTCTTCTTCAATAGCAGCACCTCAGTCTTCATTTTTCTAAACACTTCATAAAGAAAAGCAGTGCACCAACAGTAAAGCGTAAATAGATGTCTCCCGAGATGGGTCATGGCCACCATGAATAAATCAAGTTCCAAATCTGGTTTGCTGACAGGGAGGCAATAAGAACTGACTTTGTTAGCACATAGAGAACAATTCTGTTTCTTAGCAGCAGACTCACATTAACCAAGCTTAAAAGCGTGACATGCAAAATCAGAATGCCAATCTGTTTATTTACAATAAGATGTATTTCTGTCACATAGACAGAAATAATTGCAATGGCATAAGCAGCATATTCTTTCCTTTCAAGCAGATCTATGGGAAGACAAATTCTAATAAGATAGTTCTTTGTTGAGGGTGGAGTCCAAACTAGCTGACTTAATCAAAGATTTAATACCTCCTCTATTCGGTAGCCCAGTGTAGCCCCTCTACAATGAAATAGACTTGATTTAGGGAGGAAAATGCTTTCAGGGCTACTACTAAAGATCTGTCTCCCTTGAAAAATGCCAGTCTTTGTCTCTGTTATTCTCCCCACCCTTTAACCTCACCAATTTCCTTTCTTAAGGACAGTTCCTTTCTTTAAGTAGCAAATACTTTTAAGCATGTCAGAGTAAGCATTCCCCTGTCTCTTGAAGATATCTTCAAATACATACTTTGAATCAGTAATATTAAGGAGAATTTTATTCTAGTTTCTTGGGGGATGTCTCACTTATCATTGTGTGTAATAATACAGTAACTAAATTTAAAATTTTTCTTTATTGCTTCTGTAATAAAGTGCTGGAATAAATTCCTTTTAAAATATGTGAATCTATTTTGGATACCACCTTTCATGAAACTAATTTCAAAGGAAAAAGAAAGGACATGATTAATTATTTAAATTTGTTTTTTTAACTTACAGAAAACATTTTAAAACTTGTTACTCAAAGTGTGATCCATGTATTAGCAGCAAGAATCTCCCTAGAGGACTTTTTAGAGATGCAGGATCTCCAGCCACCTTCCAGACCTGTGGAGTCGGAATCTGTATCTTAACAGGATCCTCAGATGTGTATAAACATGAAAGTTTGAGAAACCCTCCTTTAGAGCAATAGAGCTAGTTCCACGATTGGATCATTAACTATCCGGTTCTTTAACCATCATCGATCTTCTATGTTTAAATTGTATACTGCTTAGAGAATGCAGTTTCCTTAGCCATTCCTTTTAGGACTGCTCTAATTAATAAAGGTACTTAATATCTTCTTTAATCCACAAACCATCAATTCATGGTGATATTTATTTATCTTTAGGTTTTACATGTACTTGTTTTTATGCTTATGAATGTGAAATATAAATTATTGCTCTAAAATGCCAAAATACCCAATTACATGATGCAGAATCTATCATCTATTAAAAAATATTTACTAAAACTGCACAGCTGGTTTAACTACAAAAACTAGTTAATTCTGACAGAATTTTGTGGTTATTATAGCATTAAGAAGGCAAAGTCATAACGATTTAAGTCATATGTAGTTAGAGAAAACTTGAGGGTTTTCTTTTTGTCCTCTCTTCTTCACATTTTTTTTTCACAGACTGTCATTTTAACAATGAGTAGTTATGACTCTGCTTGTCAATGTATTATCTTCCTATAGGAGGATGCTTAATAAGGTTATTACCTTCTAGAATACAAATCTAGAAGGAAACCTCAAGCTAACTAAAAACTAAAACATAAGAAGTCCATATGCCCACAACTCTTCTTCGGCATGGCCATTCTGTTGTTACCATGTGCTTAAGTATGTCAGTAGTAACAGATATTTGCTTTGTTGATGTCAATTTTAATTTTGACTGTCTCAGAACTGTGAGACTGTAGAAATTGTTCATCTCTCATATATCTTCACCATAGCCAAATCTTGCCTTCATTTCTTATAAATGTTCCTGCTTATACTCTGCCTAAACATACGTGAAAATAAAAAGTATAAAATCTCTACAAGTAGAAAGCTTCTGATGCGGTATGTATATGAGCCAGAGAAAAGTATATTAAAGTTGTGTTTAATGGAAGACTTAACTTTGGAAATAGAACTTAACTTTAAAATCAGTAAAATCAACACTCACCTTTTTACTGATATAGTACGGGTCCAGGTCCTCCAGAGGCTCTGACACCATCTCTGGAGGGATGTCTCCATAAATAAATGGAAGGTTCTTTCCAGCTTCCAAGTCACTATTTGGCTTTGGTTTGTTCTCATCATCATTGTCTTGTTCTCTCTTGGGCTTTTGGGCTTTCTCTTCTGCAGCGCGCTTCTCGATAGCAGCAAGGGATTCTCTAGTAAAAAGGCGGAAGCTTTCAGGCCCCGGGGGTACCAGCAGTGCCTGTGCCATCTTTTCATCCTGCACATTTAATTACGTTTAGCTTCTTGCATAAGAATTGCCTACAAAAAAAAAAAATGCATGAGAGGAAAGGGAGTGAATGAGAGGGATTGAAAAAATCAGCCAAGATGTCATTTAATGTTTCTTCTAGTAACTTTTCTGCTAGTATATTAATAAATGAACATGACTTTATTTTTGGTGAAAAGCTCTTTTCTTCTTCAATACACAGACCTCTTTTCTTTCACAGTGTACAACATAAACATTTTACAGTGTTCCTTTGGGAATTCTTCTAGGAGCTTTTTAAAATTGTAAACATTTAGTAGGGTTTTTAGTATTGCACTACATATTTTAACCTGGAAGCATCATTATCCAATCCTAGTTTCTAAGTCTATCAAAGTCTGGTCTGAGACTTTTGAGCCAAAAGATAGTATACTTCTGGTGAAGAGAATAACGTCCGTGATGATTGTCAGTAAAACCACTTAAGGACCCATCATTTTTCTCCCTGCTCCTTTTATCATATCTTACTGACTCCAAATAAAGAAACACAGTAGTATATGCCTGACTTAGAAAACCTCAGGATAGGAAAACAAGTTTTGCCTAATCCAACCACTGTTCTGGTTATCAGCATCATTATCATTGACCATGGGTTCTTCAGACAAAGTCCGATAGAGAAGTCAAAACTTTTCTTTCAGCTTTCACCTTGGATCCTTCTGAAGCATCTTCTGAGGCAAGGCAGAATATACTTCATTTTCCAGTCTGCTGTTATCCAATCATTCCAAGACACTTTTCATATTCTTTCTAAATCTTCCATTTGATGTAGTGGTTAGAAGCATGGACTATGAGCTAGACTCTCTCTGTTCTTAACCCTGGCTCTGCCATTGATGAGCTGCATGACTTTGCAAAATATAAGCCCTCAGTTCTTGTCTCCATTTATAAAATGGAGATGTTATGAGAAATAACCTCCCATTATGGTAAGGAATAAATGAATTAATTTACATTAAGTGTCTAGAGCTGTTCTGGAATTAGTAAGCACTGTGTTGGTGTCAATCATCATAATATAATCATCTTTCATTCCTTGTAGCTGTGTCCTTTGCTGTGGTTTCAAGCATCCTCACAAGTCCAGCCACTCTCCCTTAAGTAAGGTCCTTATTTGGTGGAACCATAGCTGACCACAGAAGTCCAAGAGTCAACTAGGAACTACATATTCACATGCCAAGCAACTGCTGGGATTAGTAGAAAGGAGAGAAGGCAGATAATGTGGGGTGGCCCTGATCAGTTTTCCAGGGGAGGTAAAAAAAATTCTGCCAGAAGTATGATGGAACTGTCAAAAATACAAGACATAGGCTACATAAATTGTGAAACTTAAGTTAATGGTTATTTTATTTTGCATTGTGTCAAAATCACATTTTAAAAATCTAGAAAATAGAAACAATAAAAAAATACACCGAGTACATCAGTCATATTGTAAAACAATCTACAACCATGGCATTGGGGTAACCGTGAAAGTCATCTGTGACATTTTTCCTATCCCAATCACCTACGCCACTTCTGCCCTCACATTTATCCTAGTCTCCATAGTCATTTATCCCTAAATAGCCTTCTAATTCTTAGCTGTTTGTGACATATATATACTGAGCTTACAGACAATAAACTCTAGTCTTATAGTAACGTGAGAAAAATGATATAGATTAAAAAATGACTACAGATTATTATATAAGTTTTTGAGTTTATATCTGAATTACTAGTGCCCTGGTCTTCCAATTAGTCAAGTATTTTTAATAGCTGTGTCTTTTCTTTTCCTTTTTTTTTTCTTTTTTTAATGTTATTTATTTTTGAAAGAGGGAGTGAGTGAGTGAGTGAGTGGAGGCAGGGGCAGAGAGAGAGGGAGACAGAATCTAAAGCAGGCTCCAGGCTCTGAGCTGTCAGCACAGAGCACAACACAGGGCTTCAACCTACAGACCATGAGATCATGGCCTGAGTCAAAGTTGGACACTGAACGGACTGAGCCACTCAGGCACCCAATAGCTATATCTTTTCATTTAACTAGTATTTATAATTACATTTTCTTCTACTGTGAAGGTATATTCTAAGTAAGTTATAAAATATCAGATGTCAAAAATCTGTGCCATTTTCCCCACTAGTTCTAAAAAAGAACTTCTGATTTGGGGGAGGCGGGGCTAGGCTTTTTTGTTTCATTTTGTTTTGTACTCCATCAAGTAGTATATGAATTAGAAATTTTGAGAATAGTAATTCTATTTTAATCAAAAATTAATCATCTATTTATTTTGTGCCTTCTAACTTCAGAACACATGGAACAAAGCAGAATTAAAGTTCTTAGCCATTTCATGTTCATTTTGATAGCCACATGGCCAGTCCAGTGCTAGGCTGTATAGAATAAACATCTTAATACTTTTGAATGTGGAAGGACTTTGCACATTAACTGCAAGCCTTAAACACCTAGAGATGTGTAATCTACCTATCTCTCATCATCTTTCATGAACTGAATGGATAAGATTCTTACCAAGTGCTAAATGAACATGAAACAGTATGACAAAGATATCTTAAGACATTTCTATGAGACATGATTGCTCTCTTGGGGAGGAAGAAAGGTTACTATTGTATTTGAGAGTTTACTTTAACTAACTTTCATTTCTCTGTTAACAATGAAATGAGAAACATGCAGCAGTCAGAATCTGAAATCTGGGTTTGTCCTGAGCCTGTCAATAATAGTTTGCTTATGACATTTAACTTTCCTTAACCTCATTGTCATTGAAACACTTTACCATATATGTGGCAACACTTTGCTGTAAAGAAATAACCAATTATACTCATTTAATTGAAAGTTCCTGGCTCCTAAGTTTTAAAATGAAATTAGGTTAAAATATCCATTGTGGAAATATTTTAATAATCTCTACGGATTTCTTTGATTTCTCTGAGATGACATGGAGCAAAGCACCATCACAAAATTGTAAACACATATGTAAACAAATAATTCATTACCTTCCTGTTTGCTTATCAAGGACTAGCACAAAGAATGTGAGTCTTGGTCAAAAGAAAGTAATGATGTCTCTTTGAAACTGCCACAGTATTGTTTCTAAATCCTAAGACGATTTAGACCAGTTCCAGACTTACAGCTTTTCCTCCAAGGGGCAGTAGAGTTTGCCCAGTATTCGGATAGGTTGAGACATTTAAAATCATAGCAAGGGAGCTTCCTTCTTATGGCTTCTCCTGGAGCTTTGCTGTCTGGAAACCTCTCCTAGTTCTATGGCAGTTCAATTTAAATTTTTTTCCGCTTTCCTCTTGTTCTTTGTGAGCCTATTATATAGACCTCTTACATAATTTTATATTTCTATTAGAGCAGACTTTTAAAAATTAATTCCTACTGATGCCTTGGTGTGGGATATATATTATTAATGAATATATGTGCATTATAATTTATTAAAATATATCTAATTTAATATGCCAAAATTTCCCCAGAACTGTCCTTGCAAGGACAAAAAAAAGATTTTTAAAAAGACTTAAGAGGATGATCTCTTTGACTAAAATCCAAAGTGTGTGTGTGAGAATGTGTGTGAGTAAACCAAATGCATCTCTGTTAATCAGTAAAAATACTGTAGTTCACAAAATCCTATTATAGGGATGGACCACAGGATTTTCAGCCTTAGAGGATTAGGATCATTTATGCAAGAAATATTTATTGAGAGACTACTATGTGTGTGTCAACACTATGTTTGGACTAGGCACACATGGTCCCTACTCATAAGAAGCTGACAGTCCATTGTGAGAGATGTTTACACAAATAATTTTAATACCATTATCAACAGCTGGTTATTGTCTGAGCTCCATAAATGAGAGCAATTTATCCTGCCCAGGCAAGGGTGAGGAGATGTATGGTTCAGGGAAGTTTTCCTGAGGAAGTTTTATAGACTAGTTGGGATTTGACCAACTGGCATGGTGGTGGTAGTTGGAGGAAAGTTGGTAGGAACACACGTCAGTAGAGACAGCACGTGCATGGGCCCAGAAATAAGAAAGAGCAGGGAGAATTTCAGAAGAACTAAGAAGTTCATTACTGAGAACTAAGAAGTTCATAGAGATCAACCCACGCAAAAGGAAGTTGTTAGAGTAAGGACTGAAACACTGGTAGGATATAAATCACAAAAGGTCTTGTACAGCATGCTGACATAAACCATGGATGTGGAGTGACAAGATCAATTTGAAGATTAGGAAGATGGTTGGCAATAGGAAGAGCAGACAGGTGGAGAGATCTTAGAACAGTGGTTTTCAAACATTTTGATTTCAGGATCCTTTTATCCTCCTTTAAAATATGTTTGTTTATTTATTTACTTAGAGAGCACAAGTGGGGAAGGAGCACACACACACACACACACACACACACATACACACACACACACACACACACACACACACAGAATCCCAAGGAGGCTCCACACTGTTAGCTCATGGCCCGATGTGGGGCTCAAACTCACAATGAGATAATAACCGGAGCCAAAATCAAGAGTCAGAGGCTTAACCGACTGAGTCACCCACGTGCTCTCTTTAAGACTCCTAAAATTATTGATGATACTGGGGGACCTGGGTGGCTCAGTTGGTTGAGCTTCTGACTTTGGCTCAGGTCATGATCTTTGGGTTGATGAGTTTGAGCCCTGTGTTGGGCTCTGTGCTGACAGTTCAGACCCTGGAGCCTGCTTCTTTCTCTCTTTGTGTGGCCCTCCCCCACTGGCCCTCTGTCTCTTTCTGAAAAATGAATAAACATTAAAAAAATTAATGATGATATCAAAGAGCTTTTCTTTATGGGTGACTTATATATTCACATTTATCATATTAAAATTAAAAGATTAAAAAACTTGTATTAACTTCATAATGATAAGCCCTTGTGTGTTTACATACAAAACAATTTTAATAAAAATAACTATGTTATCCCAAGTGAAAAAAATGGTGTGAAAAAAAGGAATTTATTTTAAATTTGGGCACTTCTCTTTACTGTCTGGTTTACTGGCATACAGCCAGATTCTCCTATCTGCTCCTAGATTCAGTCTGTTGAGATATGTTGTTTTGATTGAAGTACATGAAGAAAATCCTCATTATATATATATACATATAAGGAAAGAATATTTTAATTGTCTTTTTAAGCAGTTGTGAATATTCTTTGATACACACCAAAACTCTACAAATAATTGAATTAGTTTCAATGTGGAAGCTGAAACTGTATCAGGAATTACTTCCTGATATTGCCTTTTGGGTGGATTCTGTAGCTTCATATATGGATCATTTGGAAAATATTGGCACGCTGTTATGCAGATTTCCAAAATTTGGTAAATTTCATTAAATAACCTTCAAGAGTCACATTTGCTAATGTCACCATTGATCTCATGAGAAAAGTCATAATGGATTGGGAGGCTGCCTAGTTCCCAGTGGCAGGTAAACATTTTCCACAATTCCAATTTCCACTTGAAAGCTCCAGTTTTAACATTGACAACAAATGCTGTCATTTGCTTTTCCTGAAGTGACAGCCTATTCCTTTGTTCATTTTTTTGAAAATATCTGCTAAATATCCAAGTCTGAATATCCATGGTTTGTCACTTCTTTCAAGTGAAAATGGTGTTCCATGAAAAAAAAAAAAAGAAAAGAAAAAGTGGTTTATTCAGCTCCTGACTCACGCAGTCACACAAATGCCTTTCCTTGAGACGACCATGACACTTCAATGTGCAGCAGGAATGCTCTATGTATCTCTCCAGTTTTATCACACAGAATACTAAAAACACATGTCCCTGAGGTCAAGGTTTAATAAAATTAATAATATTTACTGCTTCATCAAAGATGTTCTTATGTGAACCGGTACTTTTTGCAAAGTGTGTTGGTGAAAACATCAAAACTTCTACAGTTTGCTGCTTCTGCCTTGCTCCCTGCTAAGGCATTAGCACTTTCACTCCATGACTTTTGCACTATCAGTGAAAAAGTCAAAGGTCACCTTGGTATTACTATTAGAAAAATAGTTAGACCTCACTTCCCCCCTGATAGGGACTGGGGAACCCCCAGTTGTTTGCAAACCACCCTTTGAGAACTGCCCTAGAAGCAAACAGATGGACACCAGGAGTCTTAAGAAGAGGGCAAGAGAATATGGCTATAGCTGTACTATTTAAGGGCCTAGACATGACAATCAGAACTGTATTCAAATGCTGACTCTGCTACTTTCTAGCAGTGTGACCTTGGGCAATTTTTTTTTATCCTTTATAATCTTCAGTTTCTCTATATGCATAATTAAGATAGTGATAGTAATGATAGCACATATTTCATAGACTTAATATGACATTAAATGAGGTGATGAACACCTGCTTGGAAGATAGTAGGCCATCAAAATGTTAGAGAGAAAACAAACCATGGCCAGAGGACTGTATTCAATGCAAAATTAGGAGAGAGAAGATCAATGAGATTTTATGATGTCTTGAAATGAGGCTTGAAGAAGAGTTATGAGGTTAAGGTCAATCCCAGATTGGTTTAAGCCACAAGTTGTCATTAACCCAACAGAAAAGTGGAGAGGGTTTGTAGGGCATGATAATAAATTCTGTTTGGGATTTATTTAGTTTGAGATGCTTGTGAGACAGCTGGGTATGTAATTAAAATATGGGTCTGAGAATCAGGAAAGCCTTCTGGGCTGAGAAAAATGTTGATTAAGGAATCACTGGTTGAAACTGAAGATAAGAATATGCATTACACTGTCTAGGAAAAAATCAGAAAGAAGAAAGTTAGGACTCTTGTGACTACCAATTTTTAAGGAGAGGAAAATTAGACAGTGAAGTCAGAACAGTTACATAGATGCCAAAAGAGGAATGTTGAAGACACTAACTAAAAGGCATATATTGGATTTGACAATTAGTCAACTCCCCTCGTTTAAAATAAATGAAGAACAGGCACAGAGAAGCTAAGTAACCTTCACTGAAATGTCTGCTGACAACACAAATTGTTGCTCTGAAGCAAAACATTTTCCACACATTCTATTCTTGACTGGCTTTTCCTGTTACAGTCGACATTTTTATCTTGAATCTTACTATTGTGTGATTTGATTTTAAAGATCTAAGCTATATGTAAATAACTGCATAAAAATAGATTCATGTTCAGTTCAGTTTTCCAAGCTCACATATCTGCATGCTGTGATACTAACATAAGCTTCTGAAACTCTATGAAGCCAAAAAATATGAATACAAAGCTACTATTTGTTAATGAATCAGAATGTGAGAAAAGGGGCATAGTAAACATTTAGGATATGCTGTGGCATTACCAAGGCAAAGACAAAAGTATTTTTTCTCCATTACTCATATAGCTTGGGTGTTCTTATCTTGCCTAGTTTCCAGAATAACAGTTTGGAAAATTGCATTGGTCCATAGCCTGTTAATATCAATAGTTTCTCTCTCCCTTTGTAGGGATTTTTACGATTATGTTATAGACAAAAATCAATTAGTTCTGGTCTGTTCCCATGGAGACAAAATCATGTCAGAGGCTATAAATTTGCCATCTTCAAGGATGGAAAGCTGCTCTGTGTCATACAACTTGAGAGATCAGGAAAAAAAAAATCCACAATGTGTTTTCACATCCTTGATGATGAGAGAGCAAATTGTTGAGGAAAGATTGTGTCCATTGCTGAGGAAAGGATGCTGTGTTTCCTTGGTATCAGTGAGAGACTATTATAGGAAGGGCATAATATAAAAGACAAAATGGAGCTGACTAACTGCTCTTCCTGTGAATAAAGTTATTAACATTTTCTAACGGGTTTTTCATTTTGGGTTAGTGATTATCTGGTGTTTACTGTATTTTCAGGTAACATGTGACAAAGAGAATAATAATTTTTCAAAGGCATATACAGAGCACTTGGCACATTATAATAACCATTGGACATTCTCCAAGGCAGAATTAAATGTTATTTTCTGCATTTCAGAAGATATTTTAAGAAATATATGGTTGGTGTGCTTAACTAACTAGGTGGCGTTGAGAATTAAACAATAATAGACATAACTCTGTTAATTGTTACTATGTCTCAGATACTCTGTCATATAATTTATATACATTAACTCACTTAATCTTATGAGGTTTAATCATTTAATTTTATTTAACCTTATTATGTCTATTTTAGAGATCAAAAAACTAGGTCCAGGTAGGTTGGATAACCTGTCCAAGCTGAAAAAGCAGTAAGTCAAGAAGTCAGGATTTGAACCAATATAGTTCAGAAAATAGCCTGTACCTCAAAATGAGATTTTTAGTTCATGTGCTCTGAAATGGAATCAGGCTAAGTCTGCTACCTTACTGGGAAGTTACTATGTATGTAGTCTCATGTTAGGAATGGAGTGATGCAATCTAAGAAATAGAGTAATATAGTCCTTACTTTGTTTTCAACGTAGAAGATAAACAGGAGTGAATTAATAAAAAACATAAAACCCACATCTACGGGATACGTATTGACATATTTTAAGCACCGTAGAGTTATTTGAAGATAAACTAAAGGCCTACGCTAGCTTCTTCTATATCATTACCTCTTGTTCTCATTGTGGTGTCCAGGAATCATGCAGTACTCTTGGTCTGAATTAAACCTTTTGAGAAAGTAACTCTATAGCAAGGATATCACTACGATATGGGTCAAATATAGATGAAATTTAGACTTTCTCTACCACTGTTCCCTTCCTGTTAGCTATTGTCGACACATAAATGCTATTTATTGATATGCTAACTGTTTTTAATTAGAGAATCTATTTCTGTCTTTCTTTACCTAGACTCAGTGACATACCTCTGAAAAAAATAGCTGAGCATGAAAGTATGAGCTTGTCTCTGTCATCAGAACAATTTTTATCTTGGAATAACAAATAGTTTCTAAGAGTTGATGTTCCCAGTAAGTCTGTCTTTATCAGACAGGTATAAGCACAGAGAGACAACTGCTAACTAATAACAATTAAACCAACATTGTAATAGACGAATTGTTGGTTTTATTAGCTCCTGAATTTTTGTATTGTATGTTTGCAAACTGAAGAAAATTGTGTGTTCAACTCCCCAACATCCATTCTGATCCACATACCTTCTCTAAGTCCCTTGCCAATCATTGGTTCAGGAATAGGCCTTGTGAGTAGATGAGGGGAAGCCTGCCAAGGGAGTATCTATAAAAGGTTTCTTCACTCCTAAGAAAGAGACCAAAAAGGAGATAGAATTCCCTGTCCCCCGGACCTTATTGCATCAGGATATGATACATGACACTACTTTAGTCAACTTAAAACCAGAAGGGATGCCATACTGAGGGCAAAGCTGACACACCGAGGGTGGCAGATCACAGAGACAGATCTTCCCCTGGACTCTTGATGGATCGCTCAGCTTTTGGACCCAAACAACCTCTGCACTGCCTGTTATATTCAATAAACGTCCTTCTTGACTAAGACAGTTTTAGACAGTTTTTCTAGCTAGTTGCAGCAGATACACCAAACAAGTAAATATTCTTTGGTCGCTTCAAAAACTTGGCCAGTTCAGAAGCCAGGTTTCAACCAAGTACTAACCACATATTTGGATGTCCTTTACCCTGTGCAAACAGCTAAGCTATAGATCCAATCACCAAATAAATATAATAAAATTCAAGTAAATACAATCCTGGGTAATTTGCTAAACACACAGGATGGATGTCTATTTTAAAAGAAAAAGAAATAAAAAGCTGGTTAGTCTCTCTTCCTTATATCAATAGCCTTTCGCTCTATTTCACTCCCTGAGGTCATCTCTGCCATGTCTCTATCTAAGTGTTTGCCTCTTTGGAGGAACATATTAGCAAGGAATGAGATAATCACTCTCTTGCCTTCTCCCCCCCTCCCCCCCCCCCCCATACAGCTGCCCTTCTTAGCTAATAGATTTTAGTTTACCTTCTACAAACACAAATTTTTACCACTGGTAGTTTAGGTACCTTAGATAGTTACAGCACCTTTCTCTGGAAAAGCTTCAGGCCACTTCTGGGAATTATCTCATTTGTTCTTATACTATCCCTAGAAGAGATTCTGTGTTTCTATTCCTGGGTAAACAACTCTGCCACAAATCCTTGACAGATATCTCATCCCTGTTGAACACTGATGTGGCTTGGTGTCAGCTTTCTTGCTCCATAATCTGTGTAGAAAGGGAAACAGGTGAAGTTAGTCTAGCATCTTTGGTATTTGGATTGAAATGGGTGGTGTGGGTCTGGGTCTGGGTGCCCTAGTGTGCTCAAGGAATGATAAGGCCAAGAACCACCACTAGAATCTTGGGGTGGGGGGTGGGGACCTTCTTTCTTTGGAAACCTTGATACTCTTTCTGAAGGCATGCCAGAGCTCTAAAGCATCTTCCTGTTCTTCACTTCCTACTTCCTTCCCCACTCTCACCTCCTTTCTTCCTCTCTGTTTCTTTTCTTCAAATACCAGAAAGGCCAAAGAAGTAGACCAGTGGGGCATGTGGTCTGAGTTGGTGGTATGGGTCATCATTCTAGTTCCTTTTTAGCTCCTTGTCCTTTCCACCTAAAATCCCATTTGACTGGCCAAGATAAGGCCAATAAACCTGATTCAATGGCTTCTAAGGTAAATTTTAGACAAGCAGAGATGAAAAACTAGCATGTTAAACCAAGGCATAATATTAACCTAAGCATAACAATTTGGTGTCATATTCCTTCAGCTATAACCTTTAGCAATAATTTAGCCCAGTTAAACCAATAATTATTTCAAAGGGCAATATATATAATTTTTAAATCAGGAATTGATATTTAAAACAATGTTTACATCAGTTCACTTATTCAATGTTCATAAGCCAAACTGGTAATGGATTCTCACCAGTAAATCTCCTTTTATGATTTACTATGACAAACAAACAAAGAAAACCATTAAGTCTCACTTTTTTATTTTATACATAGTCTTTTAAAATATAACATAAATCCTACACCCTTGTTAACATTTGCCTGTGGCCTTCAGTGACTTACAGTCGCCTTAGCAAAGTATGCAGATGGCTGTATGATCTTCCCTCAGCATCACCTTTATTACCTTTCATTTGGTGATAACAGATCTTGCTAGCTATGTGACATTGAATGTGTTACCTAACCCATTCAATTTTTAGTTTTCTAATCAGATAATGAGGATTACAATGCCTAGTGAAACAGGGCTTTTGTTAGAACTAAATGAGATATATATTTCATAGAAACACATATACACACACACCTGTAAGTCACTCATACAATAGCTGGCATAAAGTAGGTTTTCCATAAAATCTGGAGGTTTTTGAAGTATTAGAAGTAGCAATAATTGTAATAATAGTTTCATAGTTACTATGCTACTAATAATACCCATCAGACAGACCCATGCATCAGAGCTTTAAATATTAATTTACAAAAGAAGTGTAGAGCTCTTCAGTAAATGTTCCCTCTACTTTACAGCTATAAGCTTAATAAATGCTACTACCCTTCCCCAGGGCACAAGTAACTGGGTTTAAATATCTTTATCTACATCCTGACATATAATGAACATTTGTTTAAAAACCAAAATGTCAATTTAAATATGTTTCTAAAATATTTGTCAACTTTACTCTGGGAACATGGAGGGGGATAAGGTACAGAGGGTGAATATCGAAGAGAAACTAAGAAGTCGAGGAGCAGGGGAGTAGTTTGAGAAAGCATCCCAAAAGGTTCTGATTTGCTTGATTTCTCTCTCCTCTTCCTATTCTTGTAAAAAATAAATAAATAAATAAAAATAAAAAAATTGCTAATTTGTGGATCAGAGAAAATATATCCTATGGCCTGGGCTCCAAATAGGAAAGATTTGCCAATCCCATATACACATGCCGATCCCAGATATACAGAGACTCCCAAATCTCCAATGGTAGTGATTGTATATGTATGTGATACATATACAATAGTTTCTGTATGTGGCTCCATGCTCCAATTTAGGCTTCATACTTCAAGTTGCATTGCGTCTTAAGAGTTTGGTCTCAGTCATCTTTAAAAGCAGACCATGGCTTACAGATTAACTAAAATATAAAATTGGCATAATTGAGTTCTTAAGAGATTGGGGATTCCTTAAAATAGTTCCGAACTGTAACAAGCGTAAGAATGATTTAAGCTGCTTGTCAAAGATACAGATTTCTGGGTTCAAGCTCTGGAAATTCTGAAAAAGTTGATTTGGGGGATGGCCCAGGGACCTGCATTTTAAACAAGCTTCCTAAATGAATTTGGTGTAGGTGACACATGGATTAGTTTGAGAAGGCTGCTCTGAAGGAAATGAATAGAGGTTACTAGAAATATGAGATTGATACTTTAAACAGTTAAGGCTGGAATTTACCTCTAATGTTCCCAATAGGTAAGGAAAAGTGGACACACCTGGATTATGTGGCTTTATTTTGTTTTAGAGAGAAATAAAAATTCCTAAAATCTGTGTATAAAAAGACAAACTTTCTTCAAGAACTAAATAGAGAAAAGAAATTTTGCTTAGCACAGAACATAAAAGACACTAGGTAACATGCTTAACAGATGTCCTAAATTTAATGCTTAACAGCATCCCTTGGATGCTCCAGAGATTCTCCTGGACAAGAGACTCATACAAGGTTAAATCAAATTAAGACTTCTGCCAATGACTATTTGTTGAACTCAGTGAATTCCATTTAGAAGATGATGAAATAAGAAACTTTACTTTCAGATTAGCTAATATACAAGTATTGGGCCTGGAGATCCCCCCCCCCAAATTTTGAAATTATGTTAATAAAATTTCAGCATTTTGGAAATTAAGGGGAGGTTCTCTATGCCACAGGTGAGGAAGTGATAGCTCAAAGAGCATGACAAGGCTTTACCCTGAAAAATGTAGGTGTCACCAGCTGAAGAACCTTGGAAAAAGTTGTTTTAATTTTACTTCTCTTAATCCATTTATATTAACATTTTTAATATTATACTAATATCAACTATTGAAGTTTTAAAACATTTTAATGTTTATTTATTTTGAGAGAGAGAGAGAAAGAAAGAGTGTGAGCAGGGCAGGGACAGAGAGAGAGAGAATCCCAAGCAGGTTCCACACGATCAGTGCAGAGTCCCTTGCAAGGCTTGATCTTACAACCATGAGATCATGACCTGAGCCGAAATCAAGAGTCAGACACTCAACTGACTGAGCTACCCATCAACCATTGAATTTTATAGAGGTGAATTTAATTGTTTATATTCACTTTTGTGGTATTTTAGTTTATCCTGACAATTTATGTGTCCTTTAAGACAGAGTCCCAGTGTTTTTTAAAAACTTTTTGTCTTATTCCAGGTCCATTGTTTTTAACCATCATTTTGCCTCTTTAGTTTATCTTATAACTGTTTGGAGCCATTTATATTATTTTCTTTTCTTTAATACATCTGTCCTCCTTTATACTCGTAATATAATGTACCTGCTTATTTTTTTCCAGATCAAAACCATCTCTGCCATGCATTAGGCTAGAAAACTCTGGGGACTTAGCTCTTTGTGCGAGGGCTGAAGCAGATCCAAAGCCTCTTACTGAGAAACTCACAGACTTTGCCAGCCTGTCTCTGGCAGCATTTCCCCACAGGGAAGGGGCAACCTTCCGTCTGGGTGGGAATGCTGGTTAGCTCTCCAGTGTCTGTAATCATCCTACCCAACCAGCTGCTCATTTGGTTTTAAGACTTTAGGCCCTTATCTAGGGGACAATTCCAAATGGCCAAATCACCAATGAAGTGAAATACAAGAAGTTTGTCTGGAAACTAAACTGTACATCCACTCCCGTGGATGCTCCAGAGATTCTCCTGGATCATATTTGGCCATCAGAAAGCTTCATGGTGATTCACATTAACCTAAAATCTGGGGTTTGTTTCTCTGAGTCATATAAAATTCATTCCTGACTTCACTCTAAAAATGTTGAGCCCATGGGGCGCCGAGGTGGCTCAGTTGGTTAAGCATCTGGCCTCAGCTCAGGTCATGATCTTGTGGTTTGTGGTTTCAAGCCCATGTGCTGACAGCTAGCTCAGAGCCTGGAGCCTGTCTTCGGACTCTGTGTCTCCCTCTCTTTCTGTCCCTCTCCTGCTCATGCTGTCTCTCTCTCTCTCAAATCTAATGTATATATTGAGCCCAGGAGGCTCAGAGCTAAATGTACATTCTAAAAGAGTAACTTCATTAATCCACAGTCTTGACAGGTTTATCATCTTCATTTTCTCCATTTTCCTTTTCTTCAGCTTCCTGCTGCACATGGGTTAAAAAAAAATAACATACCATTTTCCATCATATTTTTATAAAGAAGTGGGATATAATTATTGTCAATTTTTTCTATTTATTCGTAAGCATGAGTCCATACTACTTATAAAATTTGTATTTATTCGTAAGCATGACTCTATGCTACTTATAAATAAAACACTATTCTCAAGGATGATACTTAATTTTATAATGAAAATAAATGTCAAAAATTGGACTTGGAAACCCAGTATCCTAAAATTGAAAAGAATCTTTCAGTTTCTTTATTTTCACCATTTAAGTTTTATAGTAGTAGTTCTTCATTTTGGCATCAGGGTCACCTGGAAGGCCTTGCCAGTTGCCACTCTAGGTGTGCTGATTCTATAGATATGAGTGAGGCCCCAGATTTTGCATTTCTAACAAGCATACAGATGATGCTGGTGCTTCTGGCCCAGGAATCACTCTTTGATTGTGCCTGGCTTATAGAAACGATAATTTTATTTATTTTGAAGTTAGAAACATATATGCCATTAATATTGCTCTCAATTTTAGAATTTCTCAAAGATGACAATCATTCCTTCTTTGGTCCCATTTGTTCATTCATTTAATGCCCTGCTGTATAATTCCTCTGAACCCAGAGTCTTGGAATGATTTATGGCAGTATTTCACAAAACTTGCAATAGCTTCCTGTCTCCCAGCTCCCAGCCTATTCTCGACAGCATTCGGAGCAATTTGGGAAAAATGGAAATCAAATCATGTCATTCCTCTGACCAAAAGCCTTCAGAAGTTACCCAGAGAAAAGGCCAAACTCCTTACAACTGCCTATAAGGCCTCATGAAATGGCCTTATGGTGACCGAGCTGAATTTATCTCCTCCTGCTTTCCCTCTCCCTCACTGCTTGCTAGCCAGATTGCTTTCTGTTTGGCCTCTGCACCTGCCAGACAAATATATACTGTTCCCTCCCTCGAGAATGCTCTTTCTCTAGAGAGCTGAATGCCTAACTCCCTCAACTCCCTCAGGTTTTGGCTAAATGAATACCTTCTCAAAGACACCTACTGTGCTTCCCCTCCAGCTTCTTACCCCACTTTATTGGTGTGTAAACACCATCATCTTATATACTATATCATTTACTTATTTGTAATGTTTATTATTCATTTTCTTTCTCTCCTGTGTAGAACATAAACTCTGCAGGGAGCTGGAATATTTGCTTTTTTGGTCTATTTTGTTCACCAACAAATCCCAAGTGCTTAGAACAGTACATGACACATAGTAGGCACTCAGGAGGCATTGTTTTGAGTAAATAGATTATTTAATTTTGGCTTTCCTACAAAATTTAATAATTTATATTTCAATTTACTGAATAGAAATTCAACCTATGAGTACTCTTTAGAAAGGCTTGCATTCTATTTATGGCAAAATATTTTATAATAGCAAAGTCTAGAAAAAATGAAATGTCAACTAATAGGGGATTGGTTAAATAAATAAGGTAACTTAGATTTGTATCATACAACTATTAACATGACAAAATGAAAAAGAGCAATAAAAGTCAAATTGTTTATGGATATTATATTCTCTAATTATGTAGTCCTAGTTAGTCTAGATTAAACTACACACATTGAAATCTTGTATACCTCAAAGGTAATTGCATAAATAGGCTAAGTTTACTAGACCCTCTTTAAACAGAACAAAATGAAGACTGAATGCTTTATTCAAAGAGTTCCCTACTTCAATATTGTAAGGAAGTAATAATAATGATTATATAGAACATTAACTAAGCACACTCTCTGATAGGCACTGATTAGCTCACTTAATCTTTACAGTAACCCTGTGAGATAAATGTGACTGTGTCCTCATTTTTCAGATCAAGTAAACTTTAAGATCCAGACAGGACAAGTAACTTGTCCAAGGTTGCATGGCTACTAAGTGGTGCCACCAAATACAGTGTTTTTTTTTTGTTTGTTTGTTTGCTTTTTAGAAAAAGTAGTCAAACTCTCTCTCTAAAATTATTTTACCACCTGTTTCTGCAGTTTCATCTTACATACTTACCTACATATATGCTCTTCTCTAGTCAAACTGATCTATTTGCCATTCCCTGAAAGTCTCCAGTCTCTGGCCTCTGGCTATCACAAACATTCCTTGTGTCAGAAATATCATTGACCACCAATCATTGCTTGTTGAGATCCTATCTATGTTCCAAAGTCAGAAGTGATTTTGCATTCCTCTAAACTCCCATAGCACACACATATTGTCGTTAAAATTCATATAACAATTATAATATTCTATCATCTGTTGTTCTTAAGGATGTGATTTGATTCTGCATTTACTGTTAAATTCCTTGAAGATGGGATTTTACTGACTAGCTACCACAGTAAGCAGGAAGTGATTAGATATCTGTTGAATACAATTACCTAAAATAAATTTTACAAATGCCCTGTCCACTGTGGGCCACAAGCCAGAGATGGGAGTTGAGCACTTGAAATGAGGCTAGTGCCAGAATTTGAAACGATATTGGGAGCATGCTGGCTTTTGAAAACATAGCATCAATAACATTAATTTCACTTCTTTATTTTGCCTTATTTTAGCATCTAGAAAATTTCAAGTACATACAGGGGTCTCATTCTATTTCTTTTGAATAGTGCTGGTCAGGTACATACAATTCCCCTAACCCTTCACCGTCTTCCAAGTGTACCTTGAGGATCCTCCTCAAAGCCCTACACATGCACATGAATTAGAAAAGGGGACAATTACCTATTCTGAGATGCTCAAAAAGGGAGGGGGGACTCTCTCTGGATATATGATTTTTATATTTTATTTGGTCAGATTGTTGTTTTTGTCCTAAGTCATAGGACTTGGGACCAAGAGACAATATAATGAAAAAGTTACTTTGTCCATAAGCAAGCATTGTGTGTGTGGGAGGGTGTGCCTGTATACACATGTGTTTCTGGAGTAGAAACCACATTTAAATCTGAATGTAACAGAATTACAGAAAGCTTTCTATTTTGAAGTAAATTGGCATCATGGCAAACAGCGATATAACCCTCGATCCATACTCCTACTGTAACGTTGGTGCTGCTTCAGCCGTTACAGAGAGCCCTCCCTGTGAGTGCCCTCAGCCATGTTTCTCCTACTGCTTGCTGGTGCCGTGTGCTTTAGGCAGTTTCTTTCCAGGCAACCACAGACTGTTTACTGACTGTAATCAAAATGACAGCACAGTGTTTTCACAACCAAGTGTTGAGAGTTGATTGCCTTTTTCACTTGGCAACCTGAGGGAACTTTAGAACCGGGATCCTGAGGTACAACTTGTGTTACTTAGATGCAGAAAAAGCATTTGACAAAATATGACATCGATTCTTGATACAAATCCTCAAGAAAGTAGGGATAGATGGAACATACCTCAACATCATGAAGGCCACATATGAAACACTCACAGCTAATATCATCCTCAGTGGGGAAAACTGAAAGCCTTTCCCCTATGGCCAGTAACAAGACAAAGATGTCCACTCTCACCATTACTATTTAACATAGTACTGGAAGCCTTAGCCTCAGCAATCAGACAACAAAAAGAAATCAGCAAGGAAGAAGTCAAACTTTCACTATTTGAAGATGACATGATACTCCCATGTAGAAAACCCAAATGACTTCACCAAAAAAAAATGCTAGAATTAATACACGAATTCAGCAAAGTTGCAAGATATAAAATCAATGTGCAGAAGTATTTTGCATTTCTAAGAAAGAGAAAAAGAAATCAAGGAATCGATCCCATTTGCAATTGCACCAAAACAATGATACCTAGAAGTAATCCTAACTAAAGAGGTAATAGTCAACACTCTGAAAACTGTACAACACTTATGAAAGAAATTGAAACAGACACAAAAAACTGGAAAAGCATTTCATGCTCATGGATTAGAAGAACAAACATTGCTAAAATGTCTATACTACCCAAAGCAATCTACATATTTAATATAATCCCTATCAAAATACCATCAGCACTTTTTTGCAGAGATAGATCCTAAAATTTGTATGGAACCACAAAAGACCCTGAACAGCCAAAGCGGTTCAGGAAAGGAAAAAAAAAAAAAAACAAACAAACCTGCAGACATGACCATTCCAGACTTCAAGCTATATTACAAAGCTGTGGTCATCAAGACAGTAATGGTACTGGCACAAAAACAGACACAGACATCAATGGAACAGAATAGAAAATCCAGAAATGAAGCCATAACTATATTAATTTTCGACAAAGCAGGAAAGAATATCCAGTGGAAAAAAGAAAGTCTCGTCAACAAATGGTGTTGGGAAAACTTAATGGCGACATGCAGAAAAATGAAACTGGACCACTTTCTCACACCATACAGAAAAATAAGTTCAAAATGAATGAAAGACCTGAATGTGAGACAAGAAACCACCAAAATCCTGGAGGAGAACATAGGCGGCAACTTCTTTGACATGAGTCATAACAACTTCTTACTACATACATTTCCGAAGGCAAGGGATACAAAAACAAAAATGAATTATTGGGGCTTCTTCAAGATTAAAAAAAAACAAAAAACTGCACAGCAAGGGAAACAATCAACAAAACTAGAAGGCAACATATTGAATGGGAGAAGATATTTGCAAATGATGTATCTGATAAAGGGTTAGTATCTAAAATCTATAAAGAACTTATTAAACTCAACACCCAAAAAGCAAATAACCCACTTAAGAAATGGGCAGAAGACATGAATAGACATTTTTCTAAGACATCCAGATGGCTAATACTCACACGAAAAGATGCTCAACATCATTCATCATCATGTAAACACAGCGAGATTCCACTTCACACCTGTCAGAATGGCTAAAATTAACAACACAAGGAACAGCGGGTGTTGGCAAGGATGCAGAGAAAGGGGACCTCTCTTGTGCTGTTGATGGGAATGCAAACTGGTGCAGCCACTCTGGAGAACTACTGTTTCTCTAGGTTCCTCAAGAAACTAAAATCAAACTACCCTATGATCTAGCAATTGCCCTATTATGTATTTACCCAAAAGATACAAAAATACAGATTCAAAGGGGGTGCATGCACCCTAATATTTCTAGCAGCATTATCTACATTAGCCAAACTATAGAGAGAGCCCAAATGTCCATCAACTGATGATGGATAAAGAAGATATAGTGTTTATATGATGAAATATTACTCAGCCATCAAAAAGAATGGAATCTTGCCATTTGCAGTGATGTGGGTGGAGCTAGATAGATGCTAAGTGAAATAAATCAATCAGAGAAAGACAAATACCATATGATTTCACTCATATGTGGGCAAACAAAACAGATGAACATATAGGAAGTGAGGGAAAAAGAAAAGAGAGGGAAACAAACCACAAGAGGATCGTAATGATGGAGAACAAACTGAAAATTAATGGAGGGAAGTGTGTTAGGGATGAGCTAGGTGGATGATATAAAAGACTCCGCCATCACCACCACAACCAAAATAGAGTCTTTTATTTTTTTTTAATGTTTTATTTATTTCTAGGAGAGAGAGAGACAGCGTGAGCAGGGGAGGGTCAGAGAGAGAGGGAGTCACAGACCGAAACAGGCTCCGGCTCTGAACTGGCAGTCAGCACAGAGCCCGACGCGGGGCTCGAACCCACGAACCACGAGATCATGACCTAAGCGAAAGTCGGACGCTTAACCGACTAAGCCACCCAGTCGCCCCAAAATAGAGTCTTTTAAAGCCAATAAAAGCTGAAAATATTTCTTCTAGAACCTGAATTCAGAACCCAAAAAAGTTTTTCTTTTCCAGCCACTAAGCACATCATTGGCACCAAAATTAGAGCAAGGGCCTGTGCGCACTGCCCTGATTTAGGTGTGAGCGATGCCACTTACTGCCGCAGGAACACGCAGTGGAAAGTCTCTGCATGTAAAGGCAGGAAGAATACCGTTTAATTCTCAATTCTTTCGAGGCTAAAGACAACCAGAATGCCTCAGGTAAGAAACAATTACATGTGATGCACAATTTTATTTCAGGAAAGGATTTGCAGCAACCAGACTGCTCATGAGGGCCAAGACTGGTGTCGCCTGTCTCTCCTGGCTCTACCCAGGATGGAGGATCTTGCAAGTAAGCCCCTGGCTAACAGAAGGCAGCAATCATGAGGAGAAATGTAAAAGCTAAAGGGAAAAGATGCTAAAAAGTGCAAAACTGGAATCTCTGGTATTCCTGCAGTTTCAACGGTGCTACCCGAAATATCTCCTCAAGGATTTGGGTAATTCAGGATTCAGATAAAGTTGCTTCGGCGATATTGAGCATTGAATTCACTCCCTCGTCAAGTGACCCCCTCTTTTAAAAACATAGACTTTATTCTTTTAGGTTTACAAAAAATTGATTGGAAAATTATGAAGAGTTACCACACCAAGTGTGCCTTTATAAGCGTTAAATATTGAGACCAGAAACCTTTTATTCTGGGAGAATTTAAGAGAATAAGTAGAAAATATCTCCTCATGCCTAAAATTCTCTAAATTTAGGTTTCTTTAGGGATACGGACTGTTGAAAAAGTGTGCATTATTTTATGATTAAATTAGCACCATGGAGTATTGTGCACTATTGTGCACTTAATGGATGTTTAAGAGAGACGGGCCTTACAATGACTCAGAATAATTTTAAGACACATAGTAAGCAACATGTCTAACAAAAGTATATAAGAGAGAGCTCATTTTTGTGGCTTTGGTGGTGTAACTTAACTCTTTTGTGTTAATTTGCATAGAGATCTGCATCATGATTTGGATGTGCTCTGCCACTTTTTATTTATTCTTGAGCATTACCCTTTCCCTTTTCAAGTGATCTAATTGGTTTTAAATGACAAATTGCAGTGGTTTTCCCCCAGCGAATCAGGTTAGTTATCATGTTGATGGAGGGAACATTTATATCAACAATAAATTTTTCACTCTCTATACTACTGAATCATTTAAGGTGATCCTTCTTTGGGAAACATTTCTTCTCTGGTTCAGGCTTTAATTCTTATTAACATTTCACTGGTTTATTTTCTTTTTATATATTTTCATTGTTGACTACCCCCAAGTATTTTGTACACAAAGGTAGAATGTCAATTATTTTTAAGTAAATGATCCAATCCCAGTTTAAGAAACCAAGCATGGTTTTACAGATATCCATCATAAATCGAACCTCAAACATAATATTGTATTTCTTCTGCTTGCCATGGAATCACAAGCTCCCTTCCTCAAAATATGGATATTCTCGGCCTGAGATTTAACAGATCTTTTCTATAGGGTGAAAATTTTACTTATGAGTTGTGAAGAAAGCATAGTTAAGTAGTAATATTAAGTGATATTTATCTAGTGGAAAGAATAGATATAATTTGTCCTGGAGGACATACAAGATTGTTTTATTAAGGGCTACCGCAGTCTCCTCCCAGCTGTGGAAAAGACTGCTGGAAACCGACATATAAAAGCAACTGGGGTGTTAGCCCAGCAAATGTCTCCTTAAAGAGTTGAAAAAGCTGACTCACCTTGCTAATGGAATTCCTTTTAAGAAATGCAATTCATTATTAATTCCACTTAGCTATTAAGTTAATTCATTTCTTTCTCATAAATATCACTTTCTGAAAAGACACTTTTGAATGTTTTTTAGCCTTAAGAAATTTGTTGGTTTACAGATCTGCCTTGCCTCTGAATCCACCACAATTGCAGTTTCAGAAACTAGAAATCAATGTTTTGTTTCCAGTTGGATGACCTGGACATTCAAAGAGTATCTTTCAATAGAAACTCTTATTTGATTATCGAGGGCTTAATTTTCAAAGGAGCAATTTATAAGACAGAGAATAAAAAGAGAGAAATCTCTGGTTGTACAAATTGCAGTTCATGGATGCTTATTTCTGAGTGTGCACAATTGTTTGTATTGTTAGTTTGCACACTATACCATAGCCAGCAGCTGGGTCAACTTTCAAATAGAGGGAAGAGTAGGAAATTATCAACCTGAAACCAAAAACCGCTTAAACATATAGAATAAATACCAGCCTTTTAAGCCAAGAAACAAATGGACATGAATATATATTTTTCATTTTCTTAAGCATTTGTGTAGTCTCTTTACTGAACACATGTCCACTTCCTAGAATTTTGAAAGTCATCTCTCAGCTATCTTTTACTTCACTAGCCAACCTTTCATTAGCTTCTCTTATTTTTCTCTGCCTTCCTTCAGTCAGCTGTTTTTCAGAGCTGGCCACATATTTGAACTATACTTGCAGAGCTTTTAAACAAACACTGATACCCAGGCTCAGCCCCAGAGAATCTAATTGAATTGATCTAAAGTGGAGCTGGCATTGCTCTTCTTTAAGTTTCCCAGGTGATTCCAGTGTGCAACCAAAGCTTATCGTGTTGTACCTCTTTCTGTTTTCTCTCAGAATGTTTGCGTAGCTATTTCCCTTCAACTGTTCTTTTCCTCTATCATTTATATTAGTGAGATTTTTAAAAATCTACTTTGTTTTTCATTTCTCATTTTGCTTTTTTTCTCCCTGATTTTCCATTTACTGGCCAAGAAGTTCTCCTTCCAGGTGCATGTATCTGATTTGTGTTCCTATCTAATACTACAAGATTTTTGTGTCAATGAAAAAGAATGCAATATGATTGTGAATTATACTTTTGTCTGTTCTTCCAATGCTGATGTAATAATATACCTTAATTTTTGGTATAAGTATATAAAGATTGATAGTGGATCCCAACGCAATTGTTGAAAAATAATATTCAGAATGGATTTACTTGAACTGTAATCATTATTGGCTATTTTTAAAGATAACCTGATAAGATCTTTTAGAACTTTGAGGCCATATGGAACTCAAGAACATGTAAATATCCTATTAATAGTTTTACCATTTCACAGCTAATGGGTCCATTTTTGAATGTTAATTTAAAGACAAATTTTAAGTTTCAGAACAGGGCACACACTGTCATATCAGTAACATGATAGTGACAGTAAAGGAAGCACTAATAGCAACAAAACGGGGGTGAGAAGGATCTATGATGATAATTAAAATTTAGTGATATAAATATCAGTAGGAAAAACAGATATATGGGAGGTAACATACAGAATATTCAAGGGTTTGAAATGAATGTAATAGGAAAATCTCAGGCAGTTGGTGGAGGCCTGGAATAGTAGATAAAAATGTGTTATTGTGGCTGTGCCTCAACATGCAGTCAAGCCATTTCCTCTCCATCAGGTTTATTTTCCCTCACTGGTAAAAATACTGGTTGGATTGGCAAAAGGAAAAATAAAACCTAGCCAAACTCCTTTGGCCATATCCTGCCTGTAGGTATGTTTTGTTTGATCTATCTTGTATTGTAATAGTTTGAAATAGATGACAACATTTAATAAAAGGGAGAATTCTAAAAACAAAGTCTGGATTTTTTTATCTTCTTTGGAGAAATCGTCCAATTCAGCAGCTTCCTAGCCCTAAGATGGAGTTTCCTCTCTTTATAAAGGGTATGAGCTGTCCAGTTCCTTACTGCTAACCTGGCTGACTTGACTCCTTTTCTTATCCCCTTTGCCCCTATGGAAGTTTGGGTTTGTTTCCTCAAGAATTTATTTGTAAGGTGATTTCTAACCATGATATAAGGTCCTAGAAAAGAAAATTCTCACTGCTTTGTGTAGGTGAACAGAAATAATTTACAAAGAAAAAAATAAATGTCCCAAGCAAAAGCAGCCGAGGAGACAGAGAAACTTACAAACAGGTGACCGGTCCTTAAATAGAGGCTTAAGCCCTTAAATGTGTTTTGTTAAGACCTAGGCAAGAATATTTTGGATTATAGATCGGAAGCACAATGTCACTTAGGAGTAACAACTGGAATTTAGTGAATTATTCCCTTCAGAGCTCTTGGGAAAGGAAAAGGACATAGTGTTCTGTACAACCCAAGTAAGAATAAAGTATATTCTGAATATTAAGAGATTAAAATCCCCCCAAAGTAAGCTTCGTGGCAGAAAATGGCCAAAGTTATTTAAAGAGTGACTTCCCATCTTTGAATTCACCCATTGAATAAAACAATATTCAACCACTGTTTAATAATTTAAGTACCATCATTTCTTTCACTTTGTGCCAACACAAAGCTTAATCACATGAAGGCCTCCCTATATGCGGTCTCCAAAAGGATGAAAACCTAATTCAATTATTACAGAAATAACTCCAGACTTTTAAAAGATTTCTCTGAACTGAAACAACCTTCTATAAACCACCACCTATCATATGTGTGTATGCACTGTATATGTGTATACATATTATATTTATATAATATATATATTATATAATATATGTATATATATATATATATATATAATATTGTAAACTTGCATACAAGTTACTTTGCATTTGTTCTCTATTCATATATCTTGGGAAGAAATATCTTTAAAATTCCTTCTAGGGGCACCTGGGTGGTTCAGTTGGTTAAGCGTCCGACTCTGGCTCAGGTCATGATCTCATGGTTCGTGGGTTCAAGCCCCGCAGCAGGCTGTGTGCTGATAGCTAGCTCAGAGCCTGGAGCCTGCTTCGGATTCTGTATCTCCTTCTCTCTCTCTCACCCTCCCCTGCTCGCTCTCTTTCTCTCTCTCTCTCTCTCTCTCAGAAGTAAATAAAATATTTTTAAAAAAAGAATTTAACAAAATAAATAAATAAAATTCCTTCTAAAAAGGTCCTTTATCACTTCAAATCCTGAAGAAAAGAGGTAGAGTATAAAAAATTCTCAATAAACAAATAAAGCACCTTAAAACTTGTGGTATCCAATAGGCATTCATATAAATTTTGAAGAATTCTTCTACTGTGGTTAATTGTATGTCTGGATATAGATTCAAGTTTTAGGTACCCAAGGAGTTGATACTTGTCAGGCAGTTCATAGAACAGAGCATGTCTTTACATAATAGGAGAGCCACATTTCCTTTATTACCATATTATCAAGTAAAAGAAAATTAACACTAGTCTGCTCTGAAATAGTATCTACACTAGTTATATCCCATGAAAATGTACCACAGAGTGAAAACTATCATCAGCTAAAACTGAACTAAAGAGTAGCTTCCTAATCAAAGATAAATATATGACCTTGCAACACAAATAACAATACAATTGGATTTTATCCTTCCCGAATTTTATAATTACCTCAAACAGCATTCTACCTCAAAAGTAATAGTTTAGATGCCAGGTTCTATATTGAATTGCTATTAAAGTTGTTTATGGGGTAAAATTGAAGTGGAAGCAAAGATAATTTAGAATTCTAATTAATCAAAATTTAAAATAGATCCTAAAAGTACAGAAGTGTACTCTTAATATCTTAATTTATACTTCAGGGGCAGGTATGGTTTTAGAAAATTTGTAAAATGACCATCAATATTAAGGTAGAATGAATAATATGTTTTTAGTTGACAAACAAAACACTAATTCCCAACCTTCAGTGAGTTCACAATGTTTCTACACATGAATGATAATAAGAAAAAGTAATCTGTACAGCCACTCATGCAAAGAAATTTCACTATCTACCCACATGTTCATTCTTTAATGGAAAAAAGGCACTTGTGTTCGTATTCTAATATTTTTGACTGCTGTCAGTAATTTTAACCCTAAATATAAGGATTCACAAAAGCTGAAGTTACCTAGATTCAAGGAAGATGGACTGCCGACAGATTCCAAGCACAGCACTGTGTAATTCAAAAACCTTCCCCTTGTGTCTTTAAGCCTCCCAAACTTCTCACATCTGTCCAGTCATGAGCCCATTAAGTCGTCTTGGCTGCCATGAAGATGGAAATGACAGTGCAGTTACTTGAGTCAGTTTAAAGAGGCCCGGGGGTGGTTGAAGGGCAGAATTAAGAGGCCTGGGGTACTGAAAGGACATCCCAGCTGTAGCTTCCAAAGATCCCAGGAGCTGATTTGACGAGCTGTCAAGAGCACAGAACTGCACATAGAGAAAACCTTTGGAGGGAAGTAGGGATTTTGCTGTGCGCCCACAATTTCATCAAGTACAATTCTCCTCTCCACCTTTTATTGTATCATTTATAGAATTTAAGCAGTAGAGATTTGTGAGTTAATCACAAAGCCAACACCTATGGTCATTTCTGGAATTTAGGCTTTGTAATTTGATGGCTATAGTAGAAATTATTTGGTATTTAAATGTCCTTGGTGAAACCTAGATTTTCTTTGTGAAACTTCATAGAGGTCTTTTTTGTCTGATAAGTATATCTATTAAAGCACAAGTAAAATAAAGCCCCTTCGTCCTATTGTGTTAAAAAGAAAAAAGTCTTTGAAGTAGAGTCCATGACAATATATCATTGGGCAAAAGAATCGTCTTCTAAGAGGTATTATGAGAGTCTTTAAACTCCCAGGAAATGTTCAGGATGTTAGCACTAAGCAATAGTATTATAAGGAGCATATTTTTGTTGTTGCTCATGTAGCTGATGTTGTTTTTGTTGTTGTGTCAGCAAGGGCACTCTTCTAGGATGAGAATGATCACTTTTCAACTACAGAAACTACAGTTTCGTTCTGTCCTTCCTGTTGTGGTGGAAGATATTATATCACCATCGCTATTAATGGGAAACCGGGGGAGAGGGGTGGGTAGGCATTCAGTCACGTCCCAGGATGTATAGTAAGCACTGAACAGATGTTATTTATTTACACAATCCTGCAGCATAAACATCATTCTTGTTTTGTAGATGATGTAATAGAGGCTTAGAAAGTTTAAATACTTTGTCATTTAACAGTGGAGCTAGGACTCAGTCTGCCAGTCCTTGCTCTTCACTTTTCCATATTGCTTCCTGGTCATTTCCACCAGAGAAGGAGGTGGCCAAGGACCTTGAAAACATCTCTGGTTCTCTATTGTTCTATCTCCGGTTTCAGTGCACCAGTAGTGGTAACACACAACTCAGTAAGAGTTGAAGATGTATCATATTACAGTTAAGCTGAGAAATAAATTGGCAAAAATCCAGATAAATGAAAAGTGTCCTTATATATTTTTGATCCTAATAACCCTACAGGCAAGGAAAATGTACTTTAGTGACACATGGTGATAAAACCCATTATTGGTAGCAGAACTTGAATCAAAAACTAAGACTTCCAGCTCAGTTTTCAACCTATTTATCCCTACTACAGGATAAATTACATTAGTTATTCTTGATCTTACAAATGAAGCCACTGTTAGATTCTTCTAAAGAATAAGATACCCAAACTTATTTGATGTATCATTTAAACAAGACAAGTGTTATTTCTAAAAATTTTCAAAGAGCAAATTTTGGGAAGAACTCTGTGTCCATTTGCTCTTCACATCATGACTACATTTATAGACAAATAACTAAAAGATTGTTGCAGCTACACTGAAAAGAATTGTTTATATTGAGGGCTGAAGTAAAAGCATCCATTCATAAATGTAAAACAGTTCAATCAAGACCATCTCTTATGTTTACATAGAACAAAGTTACTCATATTCAGTCACCTGTAGAGAAGCATGGAGTATACAATAACTGAAGCCAGTTAACATCCATTTCTGGGAACCCTTTTCAAAGAAACAGTTTTCTTCATATCCTATGGTAGGAGTTCTTCTGAAATACACAAGACTCAGGGCTTTTCTCTGACTCAACCACTATTTTATGCTTTTAGGGGTAGTATTACTGTTTATTACTTAATGTAAAGTATTAAGTGAGAAGTCAGTATTTAGCCATATCATTAGATATGGCTTTTAATTGCTTTTAAATAGTCAAGGCCTATTTTTAGGCCATTTTGACCAGTACTGACTGGAAACCCAGGTTAAAATCAAATGTCTTTATTTCACATAAGGCACACACTACTTGGAATGTTGCGGTGAAACCTTTCCATGCAAATCCTACAAGCATTATGCCCTTATCTTTGTTCTTGTATGCTACATTACACCACCTGTTGTATTTAAAAAAAAAAAACTTTGTGATATTTAAAATCCTCCTTTCAATTAATGACCATAGATTTTCTGCCAATAATTTCTTATTCTAAGTATGTGATTGCTAACTAAATGAAGCATTAGTGGTTATGCTATAAAATATTTTAAAGAAAACTACAAAAATATATATTTTAAATAGATAAAGTAAATAACTATTCCTTTTTTGCTCCAGTTGCTCTCCCTGGTGATTAATAATAATAATAACCAGCTATTAAATCTACACAGAAAAATAGACAGAAATATATTGAGCTTATAAGATAATTAATCAAGAAAATATAACAATCTTAAGTCAATAAATTTAAACATTAAATATTTAGTGTAAAAATGAGCATATTAAAATATAAAAGAAATAACATTATGGAACATAGGATTTTATTATTAAAGGTTAAATCTCTTTTTAGTGGTTAGTATTAGTATGGTTATTTTCTTCCCTCCCTGAAAATAGATTATTTTTAATGGTTAGTATTAGTATGGTTATCTTCCTCCCTCCCTGAAAATAGATTATTACACCTCTATATTGTTATTGCTCCCTATACAAATGGCCCCTCCAAAGCTGTTAAATAAAAGACTACAGCACAAGGACGATAGTTCCAATTTCACTATAGATTTATGTTTAAAAATACTGGACACACTGGAATCCTGAACACACTGGACATTTAAATAAATTATGTATAGCCACAAAATCCATGAGGTTAGCTTCATGCAACAAAAAAAAAATATTTTCTTTGACTACAATGAATCATAACCATCTGCATGTTTCAAAAACATGAGATCAGTAATGCCTAGTCTCTACCATAAGTCACCATTTCTAGACTGAGGCTCTATTTCCTTTGAGAGATAAAGGAATAGTAAGCAGTTTACACATTAAATGATGACTTTGGTTTCTGTAATTTACATTAAAACAGCAGTAGGTTAAAAATAGCAACATGAAGATGATTTTAAAAAAGAGAAATGGTCTGGTGACTAAAGTCTATGGTGCAGATAATTAAATGTTTTGCCAGCTTACCTGATAAAACAGAGCCTTACAGATCACAGCATAACAAAGCCCCGCATCCAAGATGGTTAGAGTATAAGGTGTCTTCCTCTGCAGTTGTTCAGATTTTTGGCCACAGAGATCTACAAATTAATTACAGTGTTTTTTTCTTTGCTTTCTCTGTGTACAAGAAAACAAAGAGACCTTTCCAGAATCCTCACTGCTTATGCCTCCGCTTCCTGTTCTGAGATTCAGTCTATGGTACCCAACATATATCAGAAAACAGCTTTGAGGGGAAAAAAAAAAAAAAAAGGCTGACAGCACTCAACATGGTACTGCCATCTACTGGCAGACACAAAAATTGAACAAAAGGAAAAACATCCTCATTATTCTTTATCATAAGGTGAAACAGAACGTCTCCTGCGTATGAGAATGTACAAAAATATTCTTTCCCATACTCATTTAATTGCACCTCACCAATATTTTTTTCTAAACTTTCTAAATATACAAAGTTTAGACTTTGTACTCATAAACCAGTACAATTAAAATAAAACCTACAAATTTCTGTTTGAAAATTAGATTTTTAGATTATCTTACACCCATATATAGAGTCCTGCAAAAATCTGTCTTCTGGTCTGTGCTAGTTTTCTGAAAACTTTTTCTTCTCATGGGATAGATTATTTTCCAAGTGAGCAATCTAACTCCTTAAAGAACAGTGTAATACACATTTATTGAGAGACTTTTGTATTGCTCTTGGTAAGACATTTACAAGAATTAATATCTGAATGTGGAAAAGTATTTTGAACTTTATTAAGGTCTAACTAATTTATATCTGTGGATTATTTTTGTGTGTATATATAACATGAGGAATAATTAAAGTCATCTTATATGAGACAATTCAAATCAATGGTTATCTATTATTATATTTATGTCTTTAAAATACTTGAGACAACATTGTTTATAAGAACATTGAAGCACACATATATAAGCAAAATGAAAATGACTTTATTTATTTTGAGAAAGACAGAGCAAGGGAGGGGCAGGGAGAGAGAGAGAGAGAGAGAGAATTCCAAGCAGGCTCCACACTGTTGGTACAGAGCCCAATGTGGGGCTCACACCCAGAAATTGCGAGATTATGACCTGAGCCGAAACCAAAAGCTAGACGCTTAACCGACTGAGCCACCCAGGCAATCCCAAATGAAAATGACTTTTATCAGTTTATTAAAAGAGATTTCTCAACTAATCAAACTGCTATTCATTTTATTTGACTTTTGATATTTACTTTAGAACAAACAACTATAATTTTGTAAGTTTATCACTAGTTAAAATATATTCATATTGATGGAGCACCTTAATATATGTTAAGTGCTATATTAGCTTTGAAAAGACACAGGTAAAAACATACAGTGCCTGCTATCAAGGAACTTATGTATAATGAAGAGGGACAAATAGAGCAGGTACCATATTTTCAAGCCATGTGCTCAAGGAGTGATACTTAGCTTTTCATTCCAGCCCCCATTTTGCTTAATGGCAGAAAATAAATTTAGTCCCTTAGAGGTAGACTGAGTCACTTGAGGCTTTCTCCAAAGCTTTCAAATTTATACTAAGCCAATGTACAGTCTTCCTCTTTCATTTCTCACACAAGGATTTATTTAAGTCCAGGAATGCTTACATGTGTGGAGAAAGCAGAGTATTATCCCCAGCCTCTCACTTTTCTATGTGGGCACCCAATGAAGTGTAGCATCCTCAGCACCAATGAGGTGTATGATCCTTGGGCACCAAAATCCATCCACACAGGCATCTAACAACGTGTCCACTTTCCCCTTTGGCCCAGAAACACATCCATCCAACTTTGCATGGCAACATCCCCTCTTAGTAAGCATTAGTTACCTCAGATTTGTCAGCTCTTTCTCTCAGTAAGTTTAGTTCTGGTCCTTGGGGAAGGAAGGCAGAAACACATGTAGCAGGTTTTCAGGGCCATGCTGCGCTGTAATTGGTTGATATAAGTCCCACCTCTGAGGCTCCCCACACCTCCATCTCTCTTCTACTGTTTCCATCTCATGGAGCATAAGGTGCTCTGTGAGCTTCAGACAGGTGAGGCACAGTCTCTGCTACATTAGAACATCTCAACTTCTCATCTCTCTAATACGTTACCTAGTTCTGGGTAAGCAAGCTATTCAGGGCACCCCATCAGAGACCCTCTTCAGTTGGGTTCCTTCGCCTCTTCACAAACTTCGTTTCTGGCCCACAAAAAGTTTTGCTTCTGTGCCAGTAGTAGACTGGACCCACAAGTTTCCCTCCAAAATCTTCCTATCTTTTACCTAATGTATTAGTTGTCTAATGTATTTGCTGTAACAAAATACTACACTGAGTGCCTCACACCAGCAGAAATTCATTGTCTCACAGTTCTGGAGGTTAGAAGTCCTAAATCAAGGTGTCAGCAGACCCGTGCTCCTTCTGAAACCTGTAGCGGAAGGATGCTTTCTTGCCTCTTCTAGCTTCTGGTAGCCCAGACATCTCCAGGCTTGTGGCAGCAGAACTGCAGGCTTGGAAAATAATAGCTTTGATATCTAGCCAGAATTTGGAGAGAGCCAGGGGGTGGAGAATTTGACGTAATTGTGAAGCAATTCATTAATAATAACACAAAAACCAAAACCAAAGTTTACTCAGTATTCTATGTCAGATACCTTCTAAGCACTTTGTGTATATTCACCCTAAACCCTCACCCATAGGAAATATTATACAGATTTAACAGATGAAACAAATATGGAAAGAAGTAAAATATATCAGTTAGTACTTCACATATCTTATCACTACACATGTGATACCAGTATGTACCAAGTCCTGAAGAAGCATGAAGGAAAAGAGCTCTTAGTAGATTAGACCACTGCTACACGCATTTTTAATGAAAACTCATGACACTTTACTATTCCATTGTGTAAGTTTTGTGTCATGAAATATTTCTCTTCTGGGAACTTTTACCATTTTTCTCTAGTCACAGCCAAAATATCCTTGCTCACCACTACTTTACTAAATGTTCATTAACTCTGCCAGTACCTAACACCCCATACTAATTTCTCTATTAGTAATAATACTTAGAAGTATATTCATTCTGATGCCCAGTTTAGGGCATATACCCAAAAGAGCATATCCATATACTCAAAAGACTTTTCTTATTGTGTTTTCTGCGGAACTGATTCTCTTATTCTTTTAGGCATATGCATCTGTGTATGTTTGTGTGTGTGTGTGTGTGTGTGTGTGTTGTTGTGTGCATGTGTGCGTATGTAATCTACTGAACTAATCTAGGGACAATGAGTTGAAATTATCATAGGATGAAATTTTGTGGAAGAAAAGGAAAATGCAGTTCTATAACAAATTTAATAGAATTATAGCAAATTTAATAGAACTGTTACAAATTTTATAGAATTATATATCTATAATAAACATCAATACAAATTAGAAATATAGATAATGTCAACTTTAATAGTATTCACATGTTATTATGGTAATATTAGTATCATCTGATTTATATATTCATTGCTAATATTTTTAATTGCTTCACTAGATCTTCCAATGATTAACAGTTATTATTCCAAGTATCCAAACCTAATTTAGAATTTCCTTTAAAAGTTTTCCAGATATCTCCCTCTCATTTCCATTCTCACCTTACATGTTGGAACAATGGTTCCCTAGGTCTATTCCAAATGCAAAAATAGTACAAATGTAAATATGAAGAATCAAGACAATGTATGGAACTAAGGTAAGTATATAAATACTATAATCCATATCCTGGAGAAATAAAATTATATCACATCTATAAAGTGGGAATGGAATATCTTGGAGGAATAACAAAGTTTAATAAAGCTTTCATAGATCACATATACCATAGATAAAGCAGAAAAAAGTCAGTAGTCTGAAATAAAAAAATTAAACATATCTTTTAGAAAGTTGAGCTAAACAAAAGGATATGAAGATATGATAGAAAAAAAAATAGAGAGCATAAATCCCCACAGTAAAAAAAGAAAAAGAAGTAGATGTATTACATGAAAAATTTCCAGAAATGAAAAGGCTCACCACATTCACTTGATGAAAAGGAACACATGTTGAGATTCATTATAAAATTTCAAAATATCAATAATAAGAAAATAGGAATCAGATCACCATTAGACTTACCAGCAACAGTAAATGATAATAGAAAATAAGGAAGGATATCAAAAGGTGTAGAGAACATTGTTTTGTAGTTTTGTTCCCAACCAAGCTGGCAAATCACATCTTATATGAGAACCAAATAAAGGTATTTCACATAATCCAACCCATAAAATTTTAGCTTCTCTTTATCTTTTTCTGGAAAGTTATTTGAGCATATACTCCAGCCCTCCTCCCCACTGCAAAAAAAGGAAAGAGAGAAGGAAAGGAGGGAAGGAAAGACTGAAGGAAGGAAGGAAAGACCAAAGAGAGGAAGTAAGGAAGAGAGAGAAGAGAAGAGAAGAGAAGAGAAGAGAAGAGAAGAGAAGAGAAGAGAAGAGAAGAGAAGAGAAGAAGGGGAGGGGAGGGAGGGGAGGGGGAGGGGGAGGAGGGAGGGGAGGGGAGGGAGGGGAGGGGAGGGGAGAGGAGAGGAGAGGAGAGGAAAGGAAAGGAAAGGAAAGGAAACCAAGAAAGAAAAAGACATGACATCCAGAAAACACTCAAATTCATCTAAGAATTTGCCTAGTAAGGAGTAACAACCTATCCTAGAATAGAATTTTTGTGGAGGCAGAAAATATAGTCAGTCCACACTGTAAAATGGAAACAAAGGATATCCACAAAGGAAATCTGATGTAAGTATCAAACATAAATGGGATGATTAATTCCTTTTTGTTTCCTGTTGATGTGATGGATTGCACTAATTCATTTTTGAATAGTGAACCAATCTAGGCCCCATTTTAATAACTAGTTTGAACAAAATAAGAAAAACAAATGATAATTATTGTATCAATATTCCTTATAGCAAAAAGAAAAATAAATAAATGTCATTAAAGAGATCTTTACGCTTGTTTTGCTAAAGAAGTTCATTTTGTGTGGGCAGGGTTTATCATTTTATTTTTATTTTATTATATTTCTATTTTTTTAATGTTTAGTTTTAAAGGAGAGAGAGAGACAGAGCATGAGCTGGAGAGGGACAGAGAGAGAGAGAGACAGAGAGACAGAGAGACAGAATCTGAAGCAGGCTCCAGACTCTAAGCTGTCAGCACAGAGCCCGACGCAGGGCTCAAACCCATGAACCTTGAGATCATGACCTTACCAAAAGTCAAACGCTTAACCTTCAGAACCACTGAGGCACCCCATATCATTTTAAATACAAAGGAGAAAGAAGAGAAGTGACCAGAAGGCTGATATAACTTACTCGCATTCTAACATCACTGTGACTTTTATGCTTTCCTTCTGCAGATGGAATGACAGGTGATTTTCAGGTCTTCAGGAAGTGGATCCTGAGGTTTAGGTAAAATAGTTATTTAAATAGTTATTGGTTACATGTGTAGGACTTCTAGAACCTTAGCAGTATTTGACAACACTTTGTAAACATATCAGGCATAAGTCATAGAAATTCAAAGTAAAATAAAGCCAACAACCTTCAGTTAGATCTTTTGAATTGGTGTCTTTATTCCTTCATCCTCTGGGTCCTCGGGATCTTAAAAAACTTTGTGGGTAGATCTCTAACCCTAATGACTCTGTTTCAATCTTATAAACTTTCATAGCCAAAAAAAAAAAATAATACTTCTTTATAACATCTATAAACTTTTTAATAAAATTCCCAGACCCAAGCCTCATTTCCCTGTTTCCTAGACCATTATTTCCAAAACAGTGTTTAGAGGAACTCTATTGTCTTATTGGAGCAGTGGTATATGATTACTTACCTACCAGAATGATTAAATTTAAAAGGCTAATAATATTAAGTATTGGTGAGGAATTAGAGCTACAGAAAAGATATATACCACTCATAGGAATGTAAATTAATACAATTACTTTGAAAAACATCTCAGTACTATCAGCTAAAGCTGAACTTAAATTTAGTCTGGAAGCAATTGAGTTCTACTCTTCGGTATAATACTTGACAGAAAATATGTGCATATATACAAGAATGTATTATACAAGAGTACAGCACTACTGAGAATCATTCAAAGAAATAGGAACCCAACATCTTTCCACAGGAGAATGGATAAAATAATTATTATTTATTCTTAATTCATAATATTTGTACATTGATGAAAATGAAGGAACTAAAACTACTTCCTGAAACATAATGAATTTCACAAATATAACATTGAGCAGAAAGAAGGCAGACACATATAAATAAGACATTGTGGTTCTTCTTATTAAATTTGAAAACAGGAAAAATGATTTCTAGTATTAAAAGTTAGAATAGTGCCTTCTCTTGAGATAAGGTAGACTTAGGCAAGGATTGGTTCACATTGAGGGTGATCTTGGAGCTGCTATAATCCTATTTCTTCACCTGGTAGAGATAACACAGGGATTCACTTCATGGTCATTAATTGAGTCAAACATTTATGTTTGGGACATTTTTTCATATATGGATTATACTGAGTTTTTTTAAAAAATGTACATTAAGAGTTTATCAGTTGTCACTTCTCATGGAAGAAAGGAAATGAAGGATGAAATGTATGGAGATTTCAGGATTTGCTCTGTATATTTTTGTTCTGTTTGAACCTTGTGAGGTTATATGTGTGTGTATTATTGGTATAATTTAAAAACATTTAAGAAATTAAAAAGGAGTCCCTGAATGGCTCAGTAGGTTGAGCATCCAACTCTTGGTTTAGCTCAGGTCATGATCCCAAGGTCCATGGGATTGAGTCCTACATTGAGCTTCATGCTGAGTATGGGCCTGCTTGAGATTCTCTTTCAGTCTCTCTTCCCCCTCTTCCCCATTATCTCTCTAAAATTAAAAAAAAAAATTAAAGACATTAAATATGTACCTTCTTGCCATTTACACTTATTTATCCCTCAGTTGTTCCCTTTTAAGTTGAGTCTAGAATGGATCCCTTGTGCTGTTTGAAGTGTTTCTACAATGTTATCTTCTAAAAGGCCTCATTCATGCTTATATTCCATTTTCATACTTCTGTCTTTAGTCACCTTGATAGCAAAGCTACCTACCACTTGCTTGCACTAATTGTCATTATTATCAGTTTAAGTAAACATAATTCATATTATGTTCTCTGTACCTTTACACCTTTGTAGTCCATTTTAGATCTTAATCTCCTGCTAATGAATACTAACACTAGCTCATGTTTGCCCAGTGTTTCATATATAAGGTGTTGTAAATTAAAAAAGGAAGAATGGTCTTCTTCTGATAAAATATAATACAATACTTTTACATGCATTATGTCTTTTTCCTTCATAATATCTCCAAAAGTTGAAAAGTATAGATATTTTTTCACATTTTTAAGGTGTTAAAAGTTGGTACAGAAAAGCAAATACATAGTGTTAAAAATTGGTCTAACAAACAGGATAACTGTCAATTTAAAGTCTACTCAGTAGACAAAGGGATTTTACATTAAGGACTCAAATATCTCAGATATAATAAGTGTCAAAATATTATCTATTAGGTGTGCTTTGATTCAGTAATATTAAAATATTTTACCCTTATATAAAAGAATCATGCAGTAAAAAATACTCCATTTTCAAGCTGTTTCCAGTATAGATTCTTCTCCATGTTTTTACTATAGAACTGCAATTTTCTGAAGGTACATTGGCCACTATACCTTTTTAGTTGCTATTCCCTTGGCTTGAAATTGCTTTCATTGCCCTTCTCATCCCCATTTCCCTCCAGCACCTGGCCAGTTGCTATTTATTCTTAAAGACTCAGTTAGGATAATGAACTTGATATCAATTCTCCCCATAAATGGTTTACAAATCCTCATCTACATTCATCTACATTCCCCAGAGTATATGGGTAGCATTATTCTATTGGGTTATATTTTATCATATTGTATAGTAGTATTTTTCATACTGCATTGTAAATATTGATTTATCTGTCGCCAACCAGCCTCTTCAACACTCTTCTATACAAGTCTCTGCATTTCTTGAGAGCAAGTATTATACCTTTATATTTCCTTTTCTTTATTAATACAATACCTGGCACATAGTAGGTGCTGAATAAATATCTGTTATGCATAGGATGGTATTGTGTGATGATAGATGCCTTGGTGTATAATTTACCTTTTACATTTAGAAAGCCAGTAATAAAGAAAGGGTTGTCATTTAATACCAGAGTTAGAACAAAATTTTACTGTGTTTTTAAAAGGTAGGCAAATTTATTCCACCTCACCAATAGTGTAACAACTGTGGTAACTTATACATAAGTTCAAAGTACCAACTTACCTACAACTTTTCAATATTACCTTTCATACTAATTGGAAGTAAGAATGTGTCATCCATTCAAATGACTAAATATTCTTAAATGCTTGAAAATCCCCGTGTTTACCATGGGGTTTCATTAGGAAAAGACAGATGCGAAGCAGATAAGGCCAAGAATTGGACATACACTTTTCTGCTTTTCTCAGGAAAGATCACTAGATAATCTGTTTACCCATATGTGCACATACTCTCCACTCTAGGGCTTTGTGACTAAGCAACAGTCTTTTTTTTTTTTTCCTACACAAACTTTGTTGGTGTGACGCTGTCAGAGTGTCAGATCAGCTAAGCTAAAGGGAAAAATGCAGTGTTGTTTTTTCCATGAGCTCTGATCATCTAATGCTAATTATAAGCAAGCACTTAGAAAATTCACTTATATAATTATAAGTGAATAATTATACTCATTCTGATGCATACAAGTAACTATGTAACTATATCCAAATCTATACATGATTAAGTCAATATGAGATTAATTAAATTATTAATTTAATATGCTCTTTTTTATTTTTTGAAAATATTTATTTGATGTTATATTAAACTTTTACTTTTTGTTTAACATTTTGCAACTTTACCATAATAAAATAGGAGACCATGCTTAGACAATATGTCTTCTGTCTAGAGAGTGTAACTCTTTGAAAAACTATTTTGTGTAAGATGCATTTTTATTTACATTATCAATTTAACATTTTCTTAGTGTTTGTTTATTTTTGAGACAGAGAGACAGAGTGCTAGTGGGGGAGATGCAGAGAGAGAGACAGACAGACAGAATCCAAAGCAGACTCCAGGCTCCGAGCTGTCAGCACAGAGACCGACGTGGGGCTCAAACTCACCAACTGTGAGATCATGACCTGAGCCTAAGTCAGACACTGAGCCACCGAGGCGCCCCTACATTATCTATTTTAAAAGAGGAATTTAGCCAAAAACCAATCCCTCACGGTTTGTATGTTTGCTTTATTAGTAAAGAAGTTGAAAGAATTATTTTTTAATCACTTTAGTCACAATTGAAATTATATATTCATATTTCAGAAAATCACTCTAGGTTTACAAAGGTAAATAGACTAATGCAATTTTCGAGTGTGCTATGGGCAGGGACAGTAGTTGTTAAGAAAAGCATGAATGTAGGGGGTAGGTTGGAGGAATTGGAGATGCTAATGAGAAGCAAGCTAGAAAGGGATCAAGGCACTGCATTATTAAGGCACTCCATCTAATAGACGGAGGCCAAGAGTAAAGGCAGAGAAACATAGAATGTTTCTATGTTTAGAAGATCCCTGCCTTCATGAAGCTTGCTTTTAGGGTGAGGAGATATAGACAATAAGTAATAATCATAATAAATTAACTATATATAATATGTTAGAAGATGATTAGTGCAGAGTAAAGAAATAGAAATTAAAATGTAGTGAAAGGAATTAGAATAGCTAATGGAGGGGTGACTGGCTGGCTCAGTGGACCATACAACGCTTGACCTCAGGGTTTTAAGTTCAAGTCCCATGTTGGACATACAGATTACTTAAAAATAAAATATTTTAAAAAATAGTCAGGGGGTGGGGGGTTATAATTTGAAGTTAGCTGATCATACAGAAAGGTTTATTAAGATTATAGCATTTAAGTAACGGCTTATGTCTTTGGCAAATTTTGTCCAAACATTTTATGAAGCTGGGAGTCTTGGTGCCTGTGTTTACATCTTTTAGATGTAAAAATCAGCCATTCCTATTTAAGTCTTGGGTCCCTCTCCAAGCTGCTACTAGAGAAGAGGGCCCAAATTTCTGTTTTTCAAATAGCTACTGCTCTAAATCTAAGCATCAGTTTAAGGGATCTCTGTTGAAATCTCTCATTTTCAATTGCTCCTCTAAATTTGTCTTCATTCCTTCAAGCCCTAGCCTCCCTTCTTGTTCCTTCACCCTGTGCTTTTATGACTTGTGATTTTCTACTTAGTTTTCCAAGTTTAGTAGTTGTGAAAAGTTTTGGGGAACATTTGCTGTAAACCTTGTGTGCTTGCTCAGAGTCCCTTGCAACTCTCCTTCTTACTCTTGCTTGATGTCTACCTAAGCCAGGTTTCCCTCCTTTGGACTAGAAACAAACACTATAATATTCAAGGTAAGGGCATATACTTTCCTGAGTGGCTGCTGAGTGACTAGAGGATGCAACACAGAAATGCAAGTAGTTAGCTTTCAATGACATCAACCTTGACCAAAAGTAGTAAATCCAACTAAGTGTCCACAACCAAGTCATGAAAGAAATACCACACTTCCTTACATTCTATGAACATGTTTTATTTAGACTATGGTGCCCCATCCCACTGAAGTGACAGGAAATTCAAACTGTTAATTTTAGGATTTGCTGTCTTCCTCCCCCATCACTCAAAAGTGACATCTCCAAGGCCTTAACCAATGTCATTAGCCTTCTAGTTAATCACTTTGCTTCTTAGGTTTTTATTGATCTGATTATCTATCCTTCAACCTTTCTGATACTTAGATATAAAATATATGACCATAAAAATACAATGGCTAATATTTTTAGTTGAAACAGTGACTGGCACTGTGTTAAGTGCTTCATGTGTATTATTTTCATTTAATCCTTACAACTCTATGTAGTAAGTGGTGGTATAGTCTTCATTCATTTTTAAAGATGTAGAAATTGGAGTGCCTGGGTGGCTTAGTTGGTTAAGCATTCAGCTCAGGTCATGATTTCGCAGTTCTTGGGTTTGAGCCCCGTGTCGGGCTCTGTGCTGACAGCTCAGAGCCTGAAGCCTGTTCCAGATTCTGTGTCTCCCTCTCTCTCTGCCCCTCCTCTGCCTACCCTGTCTCTCTCTTCTCTCTCTCTCTCTCTCAGGAATAAATAAAACATTAAATTTTTTTTTTTTTTAAAGATGTAGAAATCGAGGCTCTAGGAGGTCAAATAACTTGACCGAGATTACACAGCTGGTGTATTTGGGATAAGAATGTCAGTAGTTACTGACATTGATTCTTACAGTAAGGGATTTGGAAGAAGAACTCATTTGCTCTCTTTTTGCATGTATTATGTATTAACATGTGTTATAATTTTTAAATATTGAAATCACCTGGTAGATTTTAAGTTTCATGGAAGCATAAATATCTTACTTGTCCTTGTAATCTCTCAATTTTCTAACATAGTCCCCTGTACATAACAATTTATGTTTTAAACAATTATGGACACAAGTGGAACAAAACCATAAAATAAATTACAGATATCTATGAAGAAATTACTACTTCTTTGAAAACAAAAGTGGTAATACATTTTTTTTAATTTTTTTTAATGTTTTTTTTTAATTTATTTCTAGGAGAGAGAGAGAGACAGCGTGAGCAGGGGAGGGTCAGAGAGAGAGGGAGTCACAGACTGAAACAGGCTCCAGGCTCTGAGCTGGCAGTCAGCACAGAGCCCGACGCGGGGCTCGAACCCACGAACCGCGAAATCATGACCCAAGCGAAAGTCGGACGCTTAACCGACTAAGCCACCCAGGCGCCCCAAAAGTGGTAATACATTTTGTAATGCGGCAGCATTTCTCATCTGAGACCTAATTAAGGATCTTGTAAAAAAGGTGGTAAAATTAAAAGCCACAGACAGCAGGAGTGCTCATCTCAGAAATGTTTAATTGCTAAGTGTGGAGACAAATAATTCAAAAAATGGAGGATACAGAGTTTATGGATAATGATTCTCAAAACTGACCCAAATGAAAAGGGGACAATTGTTAACAGATTACAAATCCTGTAGGGAAATGCTAATTGTATTAATAGTATTTTAGCCTGTAGAACAGACAGAAAGACAAAGAATTAACTTTAAGTGTACAAAGTTTGGTTCTGTGAAGAGAAACTATAATTTACCATATATGTACTCAATTGTGTGGATAGATTCAAACCTTATCTCCCCCTTGATAGCTAATGCTTAGTATCTTTTAAAATCTTTTGGAGAACAACTGCATGTTTATTTTTCTTGCAATAGGTTATGTCTCTGGCAACACAAGTTTTTTTTGTTGTTGTTGTTTTGTTTTTTAGTCTCTAACTAGAAAATAATAGTACCTTTACTTCCCTTGCAAAGTGTTCCTCCAGCTAGAGACATTAATTTGCCCCAAATTGGCAATGTGTAGTCTTGTAGAAAAATCTTTCCTTCTGTTAACCAGCAAGACACGTGGCATTGGCTTTTTTCCCTGTTGCTATTGGTCACTGCACACCTGGACCCAATTGTTCAGCCTCAAGTAGAGCAGGTGGGATGAATGAGGGTGAGCTGTCCTACAGGACATAAATGGACTTAGTGCTTTGCTCCTGCGCTAGGCAGCTTCGCTGAGAGGGTGGGCGGGCACAAGCTCTGGGAGGCTCGAGAGGGAGCCAAATAGAAGGACTGATCATGCAAACACAGACTTTAGATTCTAAAATAATTCCTGGCAGTAAGTGGGGCTTGGCAGCCGCTTACACAGTAGTTAAATACTGGTTAACACCAAGGCAGGTGTTCTGCCTAGGCTGGACAATGGTGAGCACTTGGATAAATATTAGTTGTTGATTCATTCTCACTGTTTTAAGAGTGTCAGTTTCCCAGCCTTCAGGTAGATACTACTAATTTATTCCATCTAGCCTATTATTTATTTATTATTAATTTATTTACTTATTTATGCAGTTTTAAGAACGCAGCGGAGGAAGTAGCAGCAGGCTAAAGCAGAGCTGTGTGTCACTTGATCTGTGTAGGTTTGTAAACATAAATAATAGTGTAGAGCCTGACCATCTCTATCTCTTAGGGATAGCTACGTCAAGATAAGAATCACATCATTCAACATCCCCAAAGGCAAGGGAATCAAGGGCAAAAATAAACGATTGGGACCTCATCAAGATTAAAAGCTTCTGCACAGCAAAGGAAACAACCCACAAAACTAATAGGCAACCAACCGAATGGGAAAAGATAGTTGCAAATGACGTATCAGATAAAGGGTTAATATCCAGAATTTATAAGGAACTCACCAAACTCCACACCCGAAAAACAAACAACCCAGTGAAGAAATAGGCAGAAGACATGAACAGACACTTCTCCAAAGAGGGCATCCAGATGGCCAACAGACACATGAAACGATGCTCAGCATCCCCCCTCATGAGGGAAATACAAATCAAAACCACACTGAGATACCACCTCACGCCAGAGTGGCTAAAATGAGCAAATCAGAGAACTCTAGATGCTGGTGAGGATGTGGAGAAACGGGCACCCTCCTGCACTGTTGGTGGGAATGTAAACTGGTACAGCCCCTCTGGAAAACAGTGTGGAGTTTCCTCAGGAAACTAACAACAGAACTCCCCTATGACCCAGCAATAGCACTGCTAGGAATTTACCCAAGGGATACAGAAATGCTGATGCATAGGGCACATGTACCCCAATGTTCATAGCAGCACTCTCCACAATAGCTAAAACCTGGAAAGAGCCTAAGTGTCCATCAACGGACGAAGGGATCAAGAAGATGTGGTTTATCTATACCATGGAATACTCCATGACAATGAGAAACAATGAAATCTGGCCATGTGTAGCAACATGGATGGACCTTGAGGGTGTTATGCTGAGCGAAATAAGTCAGGCAGAAAAGGACAAATATCATATGTGTGCACGTATAGGAGGATTAGGAGGAACTTAACAGAGGACCAAGGGGGAGAAGAAGGGCGGAAATGGTGGGGGAAAGGGAGAGAGGCAAACCATGAGAGACTCTTGAATGCTGACAAAAACTGAGGACTGATGGATGTGGGGGGGAGGAGGGATGGGCATGGAGGAGGACACTTGTGGGGATGAGCACTGGGTGTTATGTGGAAACTAATTTGACAATAAACTATTTGTAAAAAAAAAAAAGAATCACGTCATTCATCTGTGCTGTTTGGTTATTATGATAGATCAGAGACATGATCAGTGTGTTTTACTGAAGAATTTAACATGTGATATCACTATTAGTGGGTACATTGAGACAGGAAATTCACCTTTGAAGTTTAAGGAATCATTTGCGACAGTAATTTTGATGTTTTGAAAATATTGTGGCTTACTCAACAAGTATTTATTGAAAGCCTAAGATATGCCACTCATCCTGCTTGATGGTGGCACATGAGTAAGAATAAAACCTGGCCCTGGCCCAACCTCAACGAGCTTACCAACAAGGGAGGGAGAATGATAACACAACAGTTTTAACATGATGCACATCTGAAGATGAAGGAATGCACAGGAGCTAAGGGACTCCCGACTGAAACTGCTCTGCAGAGAAAAGCAATTCCTTCTTTTTCATGTTAAATATAACTGGCTTCAATGGGATAGCAGGCTTTAAAGTGTGTAAATGTCCTGAAGTCAATCACCTTATACCAAATTCTCTCTGTGACAATTGTGCTTCTAGAAAACTGTGTCAAAGGAAATCATGTGACTGTATTACCACCATGTGCATTTTAGAGTTCTGTGGATTAAAAGTGATAGAACCCCAATTTAAAAGAATGAAGACAAAAGGGCAATAACAAGGTCATGAACTAAAAACTGTAGGAGTCAGAGGTGCTTTGGGCACATTTTTCTTCTATGGTGCATTCTTTCTTAGACAAGTTGTCTGCATACAGTGTACTCATGCAATTCCTGGCTCACATCCCACCAGATTCAAGAATAGTGAGAATTAATACATTTCTTTACCAAGTACACTAGCAGAAATCTCAAGATTAACCCAGATAACTTCTGATTGAGTCAGGTGCCCAACCCTGTCTAATCACAGGGATGCAGGAGAATGTGTTGCCCCAAGCTACCAAACCAGGATCACATGCCACCGTAGCAAAGGATAGTCAGCACACCTAAATCAGGTGGACTGAAAGCACATGGCAGGTAGTTGTCTGTGGGACAATGGGGAGCTCTTACTAGTAGTAAGAGCTGGTTGCTGGGCAAAGCAACTACTAAAACCCCATGGATTTCTTTCTCTTTCTTCCTCCCTCCCTTCCTCTCTCTCTCTTCCTTCCTTCTTTCTTTCTTTCTTTCTTTCTTTCTTTCTTTCTTTCTTTCTTTCTTTCTTTCTTTCCTTTCTTTCTTTTCTCTTTTTCTCTTTCCTTCTTTCTTTCTTTATCTCTTTCCTTCTTTCTCACTCTTTCTCTCGCTCTCTCCTTCTTTCTTTCTTTCTTTCTTTCTTTCTTTCTTTCTCTCTTTCCTTCTTTCTCAGTCTTTCTCTCACTCTCTCTTTCCTTTTTTCCTTCCTTCCTTCCTTCCTTCCTTCCTTCCTTCCTTTCTTTCTTTCTTTCTTTCTTTCTCTCTCTTTCTTTCTTTCTTTCCTTCTTTCTTTCTTTCTTTCTTTCTTTCTCTCTTTCCTTCTTTCTCAGTCTTTCTCTCTCTTTTCCTTCCTTCCTTCCTTTCTTTCTTTCTTCGTTTCTTTCTTTCTTTCTTTCTTTCTTTCTTTCTTTCTTTCTTTCTTTCTTTCTTTCTTTCTTTCTCTCTTTCTTTCTCTCTTCTCTCTTCTCTCTCTTTCTTTCTTAGTAGCCTTCATGATGAGCAAGGAGCCCAATGAAGGGCTTGAACTCATGACCCTGATATCAAGACCTGAGCTGAGATCAGGAGTCTCATACTACCAGTTGAGCCACTCAGGTGCACCCCCATCGGTTCCTTTTTAATTAACTTCTTTTTTTAAGATAATCATGGAGCTATGTATTTTTAAGTGTTAAATATTTTTCTCTGATTAAAAACAATTAACATTGATGGGGTTACTGGCTGCCTCAGTCTGTTAAGTCTCCGGCTTCTGCTCAGGTGATGATCTCACTGTTCCTGAGTTCGAGCCCCACATGGAGCTCTGTGCTGACAGCTCAGAGTCTGGAGCCTGACTTGGATTCTGTGTCTTCCTTTCTCTCTGCCCCTCACCTGCTCACACTCTGTGTCTCTCGCTCTCTCTCAAAATTAAATTAACATTAAAAAATGTTAATATTGATTTGCTCAAACTTCCTAAGCTACTCCTTTAAAACCTGATGTTTTAATACGTTTTAAAGGAAAATTCCAATTTGTATTTGAAATCAGCATGTCTTTCCAAACATAAAAAGAGCCCTTGGTTCCAGTCCTACCTTTGCTACCAAAAAACTGTGTGGTATGGAGCAAATTACTTGAGTTTTCTCTGCCTCGGTGTTCTAATCTGTAAGTGTCTGATCTCACCTCTTTCACATGATTGTTGGCAAGATACATGGAATGACAATATGGTTTTTAAACTGTAAACTACTATATTTCTTCACAAACTTTATTTTGAAGCACATATTTTTACTCAGCTTTGTATAAAGACATATTTTCTCTATATTATTTCTGCCTCTTATACACATGTAGAAAACATTTGAAAAATTAGTATCTAATGTGATAATTCAGCCTCCTATTCTATCAAGAAAACTAAGATTTGGATTTTGGATTTTTCATACTCCTCCAGTTCCTCTAGACTCTTCCAGTGGCTTTTTATTGCTTATTTGTTAATTATCTAGAAGTTAGCCATACTTATTCCATTGTTTTGAAGCCTTTGAAATTAAGATAATCATTCTGGTAGTTAGGTGGCTACTAAAATGCCTGAAGAAATTATCTGCAACAACTCCCATTCAGGAGATTTAGGAATAAGTATATTTATACACATAGTGACACAATAAATATGAGACCATGAATATGTTTACAGAATATTCACAGCCAAATAATACATTGAAAGCCATGGTTCACAAAGTATGATACGAAAGACAGATCTATATTTATCTAAATGTTTTTTTAAAAAGATATAGAGTAGAGGAATTTCTTCCCATGTTTATGATTCAAATCTTGAACATGGTCAATAATTTAGGGATCACTCTTAAGTAATTTAAAGTCTTGTAGTCTCATTTTGTAATAAACATATTCTCAATTCAGGAACTATATGTGTCTAGACCACTTAGAAAATAAAACTTTGAACTTGATTTAAGTTTAAAAGTTTCTCTTTCTCTGGTGGAAACAGAAATGTAGTTCTCTTTCCCCTCTTTATGATTCCACCTCTCCTCCAGCATGCCACACTTGGGTTTTAACCTTGCAGGGTTAGAAATGGAAGAGATGGAAAGTGGAAGGAAAGTTCTTACTTGGCTGTTAAGGCTGTAAGACTGCTTAATCATAACATATCAGGAATTGCCTGAGGTAATGTTTAGAGGTGATTCCTTCTTTCAAGAGTGATTCTTTAGAGGGAATATTTGAGAATATTTTACTACCCTTCCCTTCACAAGGACAATGCATCCCCTGGGGAAAGTTGCTTCCTCAGCTACTATTTTTCTGGTGACCCATTTCATACAGATTATTTATCCATATCTCATTGCCTTTTCAGGTGGACAATTGAAAAGGTTTAAAACTGATTCCACATTGATTCGCTCTACCATGTGGCAACTCTTAACTTTTTATTTTCCTAACAATTTACGGAGATAGATTTCTGCACTCCAAACCAGTGCAGAAATCACTTCTCGTGTTTTGCAAAAGCAGCATTTGCAAAGCAGTGTCTTAGATTTTTCTGTGCACTATGCCTGATTCAATGCTGGCAACTAGTATCAGCCTCCTTGATTCCTTTGAAATACCTATTCCTATGCTTGAAGTGAAGACAGGGTTGCCTCCCTCTTTCTCTCTTGCTGGAGGGTGTTTTGAGGACTTATCAGTAGAAGTTTCAAAGATAATTTTCTTCTAAACTCCCCTGTAAATCCCAAAGACAAAATTATGTTTCTTTGAGGTACAGGGCTGTAAGAGTCATAAAACTTCATTCAGATATGGATATCTGGAACCTTCTTTGGAATATAGCATTGTATGTATTTCTTTGGTTGAAATTCCCATTCTTTTTTTTTTTAATCAGAGAGAGAGAGAGAGAGAGAGAGAGGGAGTGTACAAGTAGGGGAGGGAGTAGAGGAAGAGATGAGAGAATCTTAAGCAGCCTTCCACATTGAGTGCAGAGCCAGAAAGTGACTCAACCCTATGACCATGAGATTAGACTGAGCTGAAACCAGGAGTCTGACTCTTAATGGACTGAGCCACCCAGGTGCCCCAGAAATTTCCAATTTAAATATTCTGATCCACCTACTTTGTTTAATCCACATTCATTTCATCTCCAAATCCTTTGCAGTGTGCTATTCATCTGTATAAAATCCTACCATTTCACTAATTCTCCAGTATATTCCTAATCCACCAAACTTTCACCAGCAAAATTGATTAGGCACTCCAACAGTTCTGTCCTTGTTATGTTCCTGTATTTGCAAAGTGTTCTTTTATACCAGTTGGCCTACCATTGTTTATATCATCACCGACAAACAGCATGACATAAATGATAACTGTCAATAATTCAGTTCATTTTTTAAGATTGACTAGTTTGAGCAATTTTTCTTCACTAATTAGTAGAAATTTGTCCTACAAGTTCCCAAATTTTAGTAATACCTTTAAGAACAAGTAAAGATTAAGGAAGTATATCTTACTTCATGAATTAGTTGATAGCTTTTAGCAATTGAGTTGTAAAGAGTATTAAACAAAAAGTAGAAAAACTCACCGGAAAGAAACAGCCATAATCATAAATCAGAGTTTTCATCTCTAAAAGTCCCACCTCCAAACTCCAGAGTCTAACAGAACTAAAACCACACAGTCAGTTAAATCAATTAAGTTTTTGATCACTCCTAGTGAACTATACAGAAAATATCTGCCAGAAAAAAAAAACAAAAAACGAAAAAATGCCTATTCTGATTATGATTGGCTGGTGACATGGAGAAAGACTAAAAATCCAAGTTGTAGACAAACTCCAGTTACACACTCACACACAACACACACAATTTTAACTAGAGAGAAACATTAAATAGCTTCTAGAAACCTTACTCATACAATTCTATGTGTTAACACAATAGCAAACTAGTCCCTAAAGAAGAAAGCATTGAAAAACTTCATTTTGTAAATCATAAACTTGGAGGGGAGTAAATGAGGTGACAAAAAGCAAGGTTGTCTGGCATATTGCTTTCACAAATTGCATGCATTACATTTAGGTAACACATTCTGTCTATTGGACAATCTTCATTCCATTCTGAATATGGAGGTCGATTACAGGAAGCATAGAAAACATTTTCCTAAAGGCTTAACTCACAAGGTGTGTCCTAAGCATTAGCAAAAGCAAAGCCCAGTGCATGGTAAGAGCAAACAAAATTAAATTGCCATTTAATAAACCAAATTTGTAATTGAGTACAAGAATTTAAAGTGCTAGAACTGGAACTACTTTCTGAGGGCTGTCACGTATCTGATAATGTTTTCCCTGAGCACTTGCAAATAAAAATGTTTCTTTAATATTGTGCAATTCCATTTATGTGTTTTACACAATTAAATCCATCAATATCATTTATAATTAATAATTATAATTTTTATAAAAATAAAAACATTAATAATCAATATCATTTAGAAAGAAAAGATGTTTGGTAAGCCAGCCTCAATTTGTGACTGATTCTTACATAAGGTCCTTAGCTGACTATGAAAAATACTGACCATTTTTTTGTATTTGTTTTTTTGTTTTAGTTTTTGCCAGCCAAAAACCAGGCATTTAAGAAGCACTGATATAAATCAGTCAGGGCTATTTGGCTTCAGGTGATAAAATACCCACTCATAATTGACCTAAGCAAAAAGACTTTATGGCTCAGAGAATTGGAAAGTCCAGAGGGTGCTATGGCTTGAGGAAAGCTTGCACCTAGGGGATCAATTGCAGTTGCCTGGACACAGTCTCTATTCCAGCTATCCTCTTTTCTTTCTTCACTATTGGCTTTATCCATAGATTATAGCCTCCTCTCTTATGCCAACATGGCCTGCAAGTGATCCATGTTTACATCCTCACAACTCTAGTCTGGTTAAAAAGGAAGTGTCCCTCTCTTCAGATAATTCCAAAACTTTGATATTTCAATCCACTGGCTCTGATTGAAATTTATGTTCAATCTTGAGCCAGACTTGGTGTCCAGAAGAATACAGGATCTTAACAAAGTCTAAGTTATAATACCCATAACCAGAAGCCAAAGGTGTTTTAGTATTCCAGGGACTACAGGTAACAAAAGTTTGGGCAATACAGATGTCTACAGAAAAATTGTGATTAAGATTGCATTAAATGTGTAGATTGCTTTGGTTAGTATAGACATTTTAACAATATTTGTTCTTCCAATCCGTGATCATGTAAAGCCTTTCCGTTTCTCTGTGTCCTCTTCATTTTTTTTTTTTTAATAAATGTTCTGTAGTTTTCAGAGTACAGACTTTTACCTCTTTAGTTAGGTTGATCCCTAGGTATCTTATTGTTTTTGTGCAATTTCAAATGGGATTGATTCTTTGATTTCTTTTCTGCTGCTTTGTTGTAGATGTAATGAAATGTAACAGATTTCTGCACTTTGATTTTATGTTGTACAACTTTGCTGAGTTCATTATTAGTTCTAGCAATTTTTTTGGCAGAGTCTTTCAAGGTTTTTACATGGAGTATCATGGCATCTGCAAATAGTAAAAGTTTGACTTCTTCTTTACTGATTTGGATGCCTTTTATTTCTTTTTGTTATCTGATTGCTGAGGCTAAGGCTTCCAGTACTATTTTAAATAGTAATGGTGAGAGTGGACATCTTTTATTGTTCCTGACTGTAGGAGAAAGGCTCTCAGTTTTTCCCCATTGAGGATATTAGCTGTGGGTCTTTCATATATGGCCTTTATGATATTGAGGTATGCTCCATCCATCCCTGCTTTGTTGAGTTTTTATCAAGAATGGATGCTGTATTTTGTCAAGTGCTTTTTCTGCATCTATTGATGATCATATGGTTCTTATCCTATCTTTTATTAATGTGGTGTATCACATTGATTGATTTGCAAATATTGAACCACTGTGCAGCCCTGAAATAAATCCCACATGATCAAGGTGAATAATGCATTTAATGTATTATTAAATTTGATTTGCTATTATTTTACTGAGAATTTTTGCATCCATGTTCATGAAGGATATTGGCCTGTAGTTCTCTTTTTTAGTGGGGGCATTTGTTTAGTTTTGGAATCAAGGTAATGCTGGTTTCATAGAATAAGTTCAGAAGTTTTCCTTATCATATAATGGCTTTCTTCATCTCTTTTTACAGTCCGTTTTAAAATCTGGTTTATCTGATATAAATATGACTGTTCCAGCTTTCTTTTGACATTCATTCGCATGATAGATGGTTCTCCATCCCCTCACTTTCAATCTGCAGGTTTCTTAAGACCTAGAATGAGTCTCTTGTAGGCAGCATATATATGTATCTTGTTTTTTCAAATCTACTCTGATACCTTGTTTTTTGATTGGAGCATTTAGTCCATTTATATTCAGAGTGACTATTGAAAAATATGAATTTACTGCCACGATGTTGCCTGTAAAGTTGGTGTTTCTGGTGATGCTCGCTGGTCCTTTCTAATCTTTGTTGCTTTTGATCTTTTTTTTTTTTCCACCACTCAACGAGTACTCCCTAAATTTCTTGTAGGGCTGGTTTAGTGATCACAAACTCCTTAAGTTTTTGTTCGTCTGGGAAAGTATCTCTCCTTCTATTCTGAGTGTCAGCCTTACTGAATAAAGAAGTCTTGGCTGCATATGTTTCCCATTCAGCACATTGACTATATCCTGCCACTCCCTTCTGGCCTGCCGAGGTTCTGTGGACAGATCTCCTGTCAACTGGATCTGTCTTCCCTTGTAGGTTAAAGACTTTTTTCCTTGCTACTTTCAGGATTCTTTGTTTGGCTGAATATTTTGTGAATTTGACTATATGTTTTGGCAGTGATTAGCTTTTTTTGAATTTAATGGGTATTCTCTGTCCTTGGATTTTGAGGTCTGCATCCTTTCCCAGATTAAGGAAGTTTTCAGCTATAATTTGTTTGAATAAGCTTTCTGCCCCTTTATCTCTTTCCTCATCTTCTGAGCCTCCTACGAAACAAATGCTACCATGTTTTAAGAAGTTACTGAGTTCCTTAAGTTTATCTTCAAATCTGTTACCTTTCTTTCCCTTTTCTTTTTGGCTTCATTATTTTCCCTAATTTTATCTTCTATATCACTAATTTGCTCCTTTGTCTCATCCAACTTGTTTTTATGGCCTCCATTTGAGTTTGCACCTCAGTTACAGCATTTAAAGTTTCAGCCTGACTAGATTTTAGTTCTTTTATCTATGCAGAAAGGGATTCTCTGGTGTCTTCTGTGCTTTTTTAAAGCCCAGCTTGTATTCTTTTAATCATTGTTTTAAACTCTAATTCAGTCATCTGACTTATATATGTATTGATTAAATCCCTGGGCATTTGTCCTATTTCCCATTCTTTCTTTTGGGGGTGAATTTCTCTGCCTTGTCATTTTGTCCAGAAAAGAAAAGTAGAAAGTAAAAAAAACTAACAAAACAAAACAAAAAACACAGGAAAAAACCCCCACAAAAATAACCCTTAGATCCTGGGTGTGTTTTGGTTTGCTTGTTAAAGAATCCAGATTCAATAATAATAATAATAATAATTAAACAGAAATAAAAATATAAAATATATTTTAAAATAATAAATGATAAAAAAAGGAATTAAAAATAAATTTAAAAAGAATTTAAAAAACAATAAAAGTAAATAAAAAGACAGAGCCTTTTTCCGTAGAGCTGGAGCTTTGTTGCACTCTTTGATCAGAAGACTTGCCGGGAGCAAGTTGTTTGTGTTGTTCTTCCAGTGCAAGGGCCTGGGGCGCAGATTTTCAGGCTCATTAGTTTCAATGGAAATGCATCTTCAAGGCGCAGTGGGGCGGGGCTTGGTGTAAAGCAGCTCTGGCCTTCACTAGGTGGAGCTGTTTTGCTCCCTGAAGGCTTTTCAGGATGATGGGTAGGGATGAATATTCTAGCCCCTGAGCTAGAAGATTGTGCCTCCCACTCTTCAGGGAACCCTCACAGACAAGCAATCAATCATCCCTCTAGTGTCCCCACTTTTTATCAGAACCCTGCATTCACCCTGCCTGTGTCTGAGCTTTTTTATCTCAGACACATGACTAAATTTCAAACCTCCAAATTTGAGGGATTCCCATGGCACCCACTGCACTGTTCCTCTGAGGAAGAGTCTCCCCATGCTTTTGCCAGCCAGTGCAAGTAAAGCAGTCACACAAACCTGCAGCGGCTCAGAGTTTACAGCAAAACAGAGAAGAAAGCCAACACCCTGGCTTGCTGGTCTCAGCTCTTATGGCTGGGAGCAGTGCAGCAGCCCTTGGTCCCACCCTTCCTTCTTGCACGACCCAGGGGATCCTCAGAATACGTTGTCTGTCCTGGGATTCCACCCTGCTTTGCCATCTGAGCACCTTTCAGCCAGGCACATCTCCCATGGTAGCAAGCTTCTAAAGTTCAGACTTAGTGCTCCACTGCTTATAATGCTTTGCGGTAGTCTCCATAAGCAGGCTCCCTCCTCACTGCCTCCTCCACAGCTATATCTCCCCCAAGTCAACTCTTCGCACCTGGTACCTTCCAGAAGATGGTCACTTTTCTGTTTGTAGACTTGCAATTTTTGTTCTCTCAGGCCTCCAATTGATGTTTTTGGATATTCAGAATGATCTGATAACTATCTAGCTGTGTTGGAGAGAGGAGACAATCTTAGTGTCTCCCTGCTCCTCCTCCATCTTATCCCCTCTGCCTTGTTTTGTTTTTAATTGTCGACTTGTTACAGTTATATATATATTCTGGGTACAAGTTCCTTATCAAATGTATGGTTTTCAAATATTTTCTTTCATTATGTTGGGTTTTTTTTTTCATTTTCTTGATAGTGTTCTTTGAAGGAGAAAAGTTTTTAATTTATTTATTTTCCTTTTGTTACATATACTTTGTGTTGCAGCTAAGAAATCAGTGCCTAACCCAAGGTAATCAAAATATACTTCCGTGTTTTCATCTAAGGGTTTTATAATGTTCAGAAAGAAGTGACACTCAAGCCAAGAGGAGATAAAGAGAGAAGGTGGTATTCTACCATAAAGAATATCATGGCACAAGAAAGTAGTCTCTTAGAACATCCAATCTGGACTTTGTAAGAGGTAGCTTTTTTTGGTTTTTGGTTTTTGGTTTTGTTTCTTTTTTTTTTTTTTTTTGATTCAACACTTTGGGACAAATGTTCTTGCCTGATTGAATAGAAATGGTATTTTTTCTGCAGATACCTTTGAGCCATACTGTGAAATACATAGATATCTCTTGTCGGAACCAGCTCTGCCAGCATGCTTGAATAAGCAGAATTATTCCTCTAAGCTATCTGAAATGGAGCTGAGATTCCAATAAGCAAATCATAACACACAAGAATGGAAAAGACCAACATTTATTCCATCCAAATAGTGCTTACATTAATCTGATTAATTAAAGCATGAATGAAAACTATTTACTTGTGAAAGAACACCATTAAATTAGCTCTTCACCCTAGGAGACATACTGTGATTGTTGGATCTCATTCTGTTTTTAGCCTCATTGCTTTCTTCTTTACAAGCAGTTCCTTACTATATTTTTCTCATATTTCCTACTAGTTGAAGCTGGGCCAGTGCATTTGCAGACAAGAGTTTTTACTTGTTTCACTGGTGACCAGATTCAAACAAAAGCAGGGTCTTTATATTGAAATTAGTCATGAAATCTGTTGTCAGATAAGCTTATATGCACAACAAGGCAGCTACCCAAATAGAAGCAACAATATAAGGATCATCTTAAATCTTTTTGAGGATTTTTTTCCAAGGAGGCTTAGTTCCCGCTTGGGTTCTATATCATTTCTTTTTCTAAAAAATTTTATAAGCAGCAGGTTTATTTCCATTGCATTTTAATGGGTTTCAGTGGAATGGGTTTCAGTGGAGATACATTGTTTTTATTGACTCTGTTCTGAATAAAGATACTTCAAGATTCCTTGAAATACATAAGAAGCTTAAGAATCTAGTCAGAATTGCTCATAAAATTGCCACTTACTCAACTGATAACTGACTTATGGCTTTGACTTTGTAATATCTGTTTGGGACGGCCTTATTGAATACATTAGTGGGCCTTAATATGATGCTCTGTGTTTATAACTGGGTCTCCAATCTATTCAAAAGACCAGAAAGTATTAATAGTTTCATAAATGCAGAAATGAAAATAGCCAGGTATAGGAAGTTACTTAAAATTAAAATCAGCTTAAAATAAAATCTCAGTTGTAAATAATTGATTAAATTTAATGCCATAGAATTTATAATATTTGACTATACAAAATTCCTTGGTAAGAAAAGAGATATGCAGAGTAATGGCTTAAATGTAACATTAGGTTATGATTAAATAAATATCAAGGATATTTAAGATTCAGATGAGGTGGAAGGCAAGAGAAGAAAGTGTTAACTGGTAATTCAAAATGTATATTATAATATATCTCCAAATTTAGAAGAATTTGACCAAGTGATAAAATCATAGAACATATGTAAAGAGCTAGGCCAAACAACAAATTAGGTTTACATGGAATGTTGTATAAATACTCTAGAAAAAATATTTTTGTTATTTTTTCACCTGAGAAACATTTCTTGGTCTTCTCCTTGCTTCCAACCTCAAGTTTGTTAGCTCTGTCATCTGCTATACTTATCTGCATTGTGAAATGTATTTCTCACTCTGTGCTAATCTTGGTTTCATTTTCCTTCTTACCTATTAGAAGGTAAACTGCTTGAAGCAGAGATTTTGCTTTGTTTATCTTTGGATCCCTAGCATCTAACACAGGGTCTGATAATAAACATTTATCCAATTGACTGGATCTACACAATGGTCTGGATATACTCACACATTTAGGATTGTCTTTATTTAAAGAGACAGGACAGGTTTGAATTTTTTTGTCCTATCTTTTTAAATCCACATGACTAACACCTAGAGGTGCAAATGAGGTGGAGGAGAGCCCAGGAGCTATTTCTAGGAAGAAAGCATTTCTCTGATCCTTTGCTTCTGCCCACAGTGTTAATAACACTTTGTTCAGCACCCACACTGTCAATTTCATTCCAGCTGGGACTCTTCTGATTAGCAGCCTGCTCTTTGTGTTCCCAGAGGCCAGCTAAAAGGAGGGGCTGCAATGACAAAATTAAATAAATAAAATATTACATGTGACAGCATCTTACGTCAATACCAGAGAAGGAAAACAAAGAAGCTCAAAGGTTCTCTTGGGATTGTTATCCAGCACTGCCTACTTATAATTTCAAAATAATTTTGTAGTAGTTTGTTGTTTCAGAAATAACTTCACAGCTTTATTCAACTGATCTTTGTAACAACCTTGTGAATTTGGGTGATAGAGGGAGCTATAATACTGTATCCAAGATAAGGGAGAAGGGAGTGATGAATCTGCTCTAGATGGGAAAAGAGTGATGAATTTGCACAGGTCCTGAGATTTATAAGATTAGTAGATTATCAGGAAGATGATGGAAAAGAAAGAAGGTTCACAGTGGAGATAACAATTTGAAGGAGGGAAGAGACATGAAAATGTATGCTGTGATTGGGAATATCCAGTAGTATGGAATCTAATGGCACATGATAGAGGGGTGGAAATAAACTTGAAAAGGTAATGCAGGCAGAAATTACATCACAAAGGATTTTGTTTGCCATCCTCAGGGGCTGGGACTTCATACCTGGAGATTAGTGAGCCATTGAATGCTTTCTAGCAGGGGATCATAATTACTTCTGTGCTTAGTAAAAATTTTTTAGAAAGTACAATTGCTTATAGTTGGAACAGAGATATGCAATATTTTTCTGCTTCAAAATATATGTTCTTTACACTTGAGATCCAATTTAATGGTTACACCCAAGGTGAAGTACTATTACCAAACTGCCAAGTGTAAATCTAACTTTCCTCCCCTTTGAAGAAAGCCTCTCTGAATGACAGTAAGTGCGACCCATGGTATTATAGAGATAGTCTCAGATACACTTTAAATGATATTAAAAATTAATAATTTTAAATGTTACAGCATAGGGAAGATAGTCGATGGTATTGTAATAGCACTATATAGTGACAGATAATAGCTACACTTGTGGTGAGCATAGCATAACATGGAGATTTGTGGGATCTCTACCTTGTACACCTGAAACTAATGTGATACATTGTGTATCAACTATACTTCAGTTTTTAAAAAGTAATTATTTTTATCTATGAGACTATTATGATTATTAACAAATTAAATGTAATATTCTTTATCATTAAAACACTGCATCAGATCAGATAGAAATGACAGTAGGAGGAAGGCAAAAGAGCAATCAGAATGCTAGATAGAGAACCAGGAGAGAGACTTAGAATTATTGGCACATGGCGGAAAACCTGAGTTTTGTTGCTGTAACTACAACTGCCATTAAATTTGTCCCAACAGCAAAACTCCCACTCTTATATTTTAAGCCTTCTGTGCTGGTACTCTGTTCTAAACTTATAAGGCTGTATGAGTCCTAACTAACAAGTGTTAAAAATACTGACTGTAGTCTGTGGATAATATTTTAATGTGTGAGTAAAGTGTTTTTCCCCTTCAAAAAGTTCAATTGAAGGAAGCCTTTTATGTTTATTTCCAAGCTCATATACAAATTTGGGAGCTATGAGATAAGTTCTCTACAGTTATTTTTATTTTTGTTGTTTCCCTTTTGGAATCTATGGATAGAAACTGCTATATTAGGTTCTACATCATTGGTGGATTCCAATAGAACTCTAGAAGTGAGGCTGGGGGATTGGAGCAGTGGTCTCCTCCAGAAACCACTCTTTTATGCTTTCAGGGGCAGGTGAGGTAGATGAGTCCCCACTCTGGCACTTATAGAAGCTTGATACGCCTATGTCTCTCATAGTATGTTCTATAGAACACTAACCACAGAGATATTCCAAGGGAAAAATAGCTCTATAATCCAGTATTATGGCAAATGCTTTTAATAAAAATCTCTTTGTGTAAGATTCACAATACACATTAGTGCTTTAAATATCTTAAGATAATTCCTTACTTAAAAAAAAAAAGAATTTGTTTAATATTTTTAATCCAATGTGGTAGATTGCTAATTTTCCTCCAAAAATGTATTCTCTCTTTTTCTCATAGTAATTGAGTTTAACCTGAGAACATGGCCACCAAACCTCTTCCCTTGCAATTAAGCATGGAGATGTAATTGAGTTCTCACCAATGGATTGTAACTGACTAAATGTACAATTTCTGCATTGTTTGGTTAGAAAAAAATTGGTTGTTCTCCACCAACCTCAACCATGAGGAGGGAGAACAGCATAATGGTCTGTGATGTATAAGCCTGCCTTTATACTCTAGACTCTTATGGGAGAGATAATTTTCTGTCCTGCGTCAGGATATAACTTTGTTACAATGTCTCAGTATATACCTTCTTATACTCAACATTCTTTTTTTTTTTTAAGTTTTCTTAATGTTTTTTTTTTTTAATTTTATTTTTGAGAGAGAGATAGAGACAGCATGAGCAGGGAGGGTCAAAGAGAGAGGGAGATACAGAATCCGAAGACAGGCTCCAGGCTCTGAGCTAACTCTCAGCACAGAGCCCGATGCGGGGCTGGAACCCACAAACCATGAAATCATGACGTGAGCCGAAGTCGGACGCTTAACTGACTGAGCCACCCAGGCGCCCCTTATGCTCAACATTCTTTAACCCATTTTTGATTCTAGAAACTGACTTCCCCCTTTGTGTGGAAAATCTATTAACATCTTGCAAAGCTAAACTTCTATGGGACACATTTTAGGTAATATTGGACTGTGCCAAAGGATTCTTTAATTCTCACTTGTTAGTCAACACTACATGCTTTGAGGCATGACTTACTCCATGATTTTCCTTACCATTCTCTGTCTCCTTATTGGCACTACTATAATTGATGACTCAGGACTCAATTCCATATATCTAATAGCTGTTCAGAATCATTTACTGGACCTGGAAAGGATGTAAGGAATAAAAGAGATTATCAAGAATCACATGAAAAGATTGAAGAGCCACCTGAAAGGGATGCACATCATTCTTACTTGCATTGAAGTCACAAACTCCAATAAACCGCAGGAAACTGAGAATTTATAACTTAGTTGTATATTAAAGAGGAAAACGTAATGGTTTGGTGAACACTGCGAATTGTCTCTGCTACCCTGGAGTTTGAAAAAATGCCAGAGACTTACTTCCTTAATTCAACTCTTTCTAGTTGCATTCTTTTTTAGAAATATATAAAATGCTTTCATACTGAGCAAGGTGAAGCAATGAAACCACTCTTACTGTAATTCACACAAGAAAATGCAAATCCTTTCCATGGGAAGGACTGTTTGGTTTACTGAAAAGAAAACAGGTTGAAAGATAAGGTGGTAGGTCTTCTAGTTCTCTTTCTTCAAGTGATACCTCTCTTAAGTCACCTACCTTTGCTGAGGTATAAATTCAGGGAGATATGAGCCAGTTTCCTAACTTGTAAAACAAGAGAGGTATTTAGATATTTGCCTTAGTCACAGTGTCTTGTTATTTAAGAGGCAAAATGGATCCTAGGAGCCTGTATTCCTACATCAATGAGAAATGCTCAGTACAAAATCCATTTAACATTTCTGACAGGGTTCAAACTCTGGTGGAATTCAAAGAAATTCCTTTCTGCAGGGCAGCTCTTTCCATTGTCACGCAGCTATCATTAAGTTCTTTCCTGTACTGAGCCAAAGTAATGATAATAGCAGGTGGAACTTAAAGATTTTATTACCTTCTCTCTACCTGAGTTACTTGTGAATCTACTGACAGCCCCTTTGCACTACTCACCATTTCAGTGAACCATGCCACCTATCTTCTTCATAATTGTTCACATACTATAGCTCATCATTTGGTTCTCTCATCTGCAAGTGTTTGTTCCACTTTTGGTCCACACCTGCAACAACTCTGCCCATCAATCTTGGAGAACATTAAGAGGCACTACCGATTGCTTGATATCCTCTAACGGCTTTATCTCAACACCGTATCTTTTACTCTCGGCTTGCCATCCTCATCTACTCATGTTATTCATGATAATGTGAATTTTATTTCAGTTATTAACATGGCTTTTACTATCTGTCAATTTTGCCTCTTCTTGTTCCAAACTCACAAATGGAATCTTGTCCTCTTTGCTGAGCCTTTATTCTCCTTTTATCCAGGAAGGAGAGAGGTTAAATGTCTCCAGATATGCAGACATTTCCCCAGGTTTTCCACAGACCTCAACCGGTAGGGAAATAAAGATCAAAATGGGAGTTTCAAGCCATCTCTGGCAGTATGATAGGACCCTCTTGTGTAGATGACCACAAAGCGTATAGACAAGCCTAGATGAGGCATTCACTCTGGGAGATCTTGGTTTGATTAATGTACTTTGTCGTTTCTAGGGTTTTGTGGTTACTAATGATGAGTCACTAGTAGTGATCTCAAGAATGTAAAGACTTTCCTATCTACACTCTTTTTCTAGAACTGAAGACTTACTCACCCAAAGATCCTGTTGACTTCTGCTCTGCAAGCTGGCTTGGAAGTAATTATTACTCCAACATGCCAGGAAGATATTACTCACCAGAAAAACTCTAAACCATTTATGTCTTTCTAGGTAACTGATCCTGTTCAAAGAGTAAGATCAACTAACCAATGAAATCTCCTCTGAAGCCTGAGCACTTTCCTTTGAGATCATCTTCTTGAACTCAGCCTGTATCACTAACTGACCATAGCTGGTCACAAGAGCAATTGTACCTACACAGCTGTTGAGGACCTGAATGGCCTGTTCAAGGGCCTCTATACCCTCCCCCTGCCACTGTTCTTACATTATTTATTTTGGATAATACTATGCTGCTGGTGGTGTTCCATTCATTCAAAGGAAACATTTAAACTACTACTCTGATTTCAATCCTCTCTACTTTGACATCTCAGTGACTGAATACATGCCTAAAACAATGTTTGTCCATTCAGAAGATTCTGTTTCCAGCTAATTTTGAGATTAAGGAAATGCCTCCTGGAGCCAAACCCAAGGGAAAAAGAAGCAGTCTCTGTACTGGACTTATATGCATCATCCAATGATGGTGGATGCTGCAAAAACGCCACTGATGCCCAAGTAGCAAAGTTATTAATTCTGTGGTATTTCCTTTCTAGGTGTTCCCTCCATTTCTGACATCCCCTATCTTCTGAGTCAGTGATTTGCCTAGCTCAAGAAAGCACCTTCCCAGTGAACTGAGATATAATAGAGGTAGCTTTAAGTAACTTAAAGGTGAATATGAGCATGGGTCAAGAGAAAAGGTGTGCAGTGCCACCTTTTATCTCTAGAAACTTACCAGAGAGTGTTTATCCTCACTGTATGGTGAACCTGGAGACACTCATATTTCTCTAGATTTCATCTTTCTCTGTCCACTTCATTTACAAAACAACTAGTATCTGTCAGGCCCCATCACCCTAGGGTTTTATTTTGAGTTTACTTTTCTCACTTGCCATGCTAGAATGTTCTCATGTGACTTAGGTCTCTATAACTTGCTATGGTGCAATAAATACAATAAGGGCAAAGGCTACTTCTATTGATTAAGGCTTCTCCTGTCTGTCTTCCCCAGTTCTGCCTTCATATTTCATACAAGTGGGGACCAGGGCTGTCTGTTCCATGAAGCCCCCCAGAATCTAATTATCTCTGACCTCTCCAACCCATCCAATAATTGATCCTGGTGAGCTCCTCTTAAAATTCTTTGTGTGCTGAATTAAGAGTGTAGTTGTGGTTCTTTACCTTCTGTTATTTACCCCAGAGAGGTGAATTTGTCAGAAAATAAAATTAGGAATTTACCAAATGCAGTTTTTAATCTAAAATTTTAATCTAATAATTACCATTACTAGTAATAATAATGATGATGAGGTTGGGAAAATGAAGCACTATGAAATGACTGCCATAAGAACCAATTAAAAAAAAAAGGATTTAGAGTTTATGATCAGTCTTCTGCCTATCAAGAAGATTTTTGCAGACACCAAGTGAACCTACTTTGTCATAGGGTTCAGAGAGTGTCAGTGTTTTCAGAGAGTGTTCATCATGTTGGCTGAGTTTTTGCTTCAGGACAAAAGCACGCCTCCTGATTAGTGATGTCAGGATAACCTGATTATACTTTCCATTATCCTCAGCAAGGAACCACCAGCCAGCATTCATGCATTTCTGGTATCAGTAACAGGATTGTGTGACACTTTTAGCATGTCTGAGAACTTCTCATTCAGTGGATCATGGAAAGCTGCACTTTCTTTCAGAGAACTATCTTCTGGAAAGAGAAGATGCTCTGGCAGAATTCCAGGAGTCCTATACTTCTCTTCTTCACTACCTTTCCCTCTTCTCTCACTCACTAATCTCTTGACAATTTCTTTTCTTTTCTTTTCTTTTTTTGTGACAATTTATGTTCTTTAATCACTTTGGCTCCTTCTGTTTCTCTTCTTGCATTCTCTTCCTGTTTTCCTGTATTAGTCCTTCCATCACTTGCCAACCCATCACCTGCACAGTCAAGAGAAGCAAACCTAAAGATCATCCTTCTTTTCCACGTCCAGATCCTGCCCTTTTGGCTCACATAATTGGCAAGGACCTGGAGTTGAGAACAAAAAGCATGTAAATTCCAAATCTTACTAGAATATTTTCTTCAGTGTTTTTATCTCCTGAGTCTGAAATTAGCTCAATTAGAAACTGAACACTGGAGGTCTGAGTTGGAGGTCAAGACATGAAACAAAGACACAGCTAGTAAGCTGAGGGATTTTTAGTTTTATTTTCATCTTTATGAGGAAAAGAAAAAAAACCTTAGTTCATAGGCCTGTTGCGGAAATTTAATGAGAAATCTATGCAAAGTCTCCAGCACACTGCTTGACACATAAAAAGTACTCAATAAACATTAGCTATTGTTAAAATTACATAACACCCCTCTTTCAAAAGACTGTGACAAATATTCTGTCATATTTTGTTTATGGAAGTTATATGCCTTTGACAGCCCAATTTTTACTACCTCTTTATTTCTTTATCCATCATTTGATAACATATTGGTAAGTGTCAATTCATACTAATTCAAAATAGTGTGCCAAGCTATTCTTATTTTATCAGTATTAGAAGTTTTTGAATATGGTATTTAAAAAAAAACCCAACTAGCTTGAAGGTCTGTGATGCCCTAATGATAAGGCTACAGGAAAAACATTAGATATAGAGTTCAACTTTATAAAACTGTCTTGAAGTTGGCAACCAATAATTTAAAAGAGGCTGGCATGTTTCAAGGTAACTAAAACTGTACAAATTAAATGGTTCTTTTCAATGGTTTCCTTATGGAGTTCTTCAATGCACATATTTTATATTGGAAGAATTGATGCAAGAAAAATGTAAACAAATATTAGGCACTAACTAGACTGTCTTTCTCTATTTCTTGAATTATACAGATGTTTAAAAAATTGAGAAGTGGTTAAAGTGACAAAATCAAGTTTTGATCAAGTAATATGTTATTATCTAATAAGTATTATAATCATACCATTAACATATAGCTATATAATGCATAAAATATATAACATAATACATGTAAGTATGTATTATATATAAAATATATTGCATGCATATGCATATTTTATGTAAAATATGCATGTTTAAATATGTAAATATAAAATATATATAATACACACACACACACACACACACACACACACACACACAGAGCCAGAAACCCAGGAAAGCCAGTGGAGTAATTCAGTCTGAGTCCAAAGGCCTAAGAACCAATGGAGCCAATGGTGTAAATCCCAGCATGAGGGCAGGAAAAGATGAGATGTCTCAGCTCAAGCAGAGAGACAGAAGAAAAAGGAATGAATTCTTTCTTCTTTTACCTTTTGTTCTATTCAGGCACTCAACAGATTGGATGATGCCCACATACCCACACTGGAGAGGGCAGTCTGCTCTACTGAGTCCACCAGTTCAAATGCTCATCTCATCCAGAAACACTCTCACAAATACACCTAAAGATAATGTTTACTCTGGACTCCCTTGGCCAGTTAAGTTGACACATAAAATTAACCACTAAACTTTCTTTTATTCCCTAAAGGTTAAAGTAATTTTGCAAATCAAGCGGCCAAAACAAAATTGTAAATTTTATGATTAAAGTAGTGCCATAATTTAATATCATTAAGAAATTATGCTTTCTTGGTTTATTGTTGCTAGCCAAAAGAATCTCAAGTTGATTTAAGAATATGTATATGTGAATATATGTATATTCTGCCTCATATATTTCTCTATATATACATATATGTTCTAAATTAGAAAACACGTTTTAAATAAAAATAAGGTAATAATCTCCTCAAAGTTGTTCAAAGTCTCTTTCAAAATGACAAAAAAAATGTTAACACGAAATAAGAGTTGTTAAATTATATTTTGCCAGAATTATTTTAGAACTCCATTGAAAACAATTGTAGAAAATAGTGGTCTACATTTAATATTTGTATAATTAACCCAGTATATTTGCTGAATACCTACTATAAATTCATCTTTCTGTGGGGCGCCTGGGTGGCTTAGTCGGTTAAGCGTCCGACTTTCGCTTGGGTCATGATCTCACAGTTTGTGGGTTTGAGCCCTGCATCAGGTTCTGTGCTGACTGCCAGCTCAGAGCCTGGAGCCTGTTTCAGAGTCTGTATCTTCCTCTCTCTCTGACCCTCCCCTGCTCATGCTGTCTCTCTCTCTCTCTCTCTCCTAGAAATAAATAAAACATTTAAAAAAATTCATCTTTCTGTTCAGATTTTGGATGATAGTTTACTCAAAGGACATGCTATTTACCACATTGATTTCACATTCTATGACAGACACATTAATGAAAGCATGAATATTACATGTAATGAATACTACAAGAGATGCAGAAGCTCATTTTAGACATGTTAAGTTAATAGAGAGTGAATATGTTGAATGGCATTTGATTTCAAGTCTGTAGTTCAGGAGTGTGGACTAGGCTAGAACAATAATTTGGAAGTTATCAAAGACTGTTTTCTAGTGAAGTCAATGCTCAAAGGTAAGAAAATGGAAAGGAAAACCAGCAAAGGGCACTGAAGAGAAGCAGCCATGTGTAGACGAAGTAGACTATAGAGTGGTGCCAAGCAAAGGGAAGTGAGGGAAGTATTTCAAGAAAGAGGAAGTAAGCAAACCTTTCAAATGCTTTTAAATATTATGGTTGAAAAATGTATTATTGGATTAAGCATGAAGAAATTGGGTCTGGCACATTACAAATGAACATTTAGTTGCTCCTTGGTTTTTGGTTCTGCTGATCCTGGTTAGACTTAGCTGATCTTAGCTGGATTTGTTCATGCATTTGCATCAGCTGCTAGGTCTTCTCGGAATTTCAAGCAAGGAAACCTGTCTTTGCTCCATGTGGTCCCATGTCTTTCATCAGGCAGCCCAGACTTGTTCACCTGGTGGTCAAAGAGGGTTCCAAGAAAATAAGTAGAAGCATGCAAGAAATTTTGAGGTCTAGACATGAAACTGGAACAGTATCACGTCCATTATATTCTTTTGCCAAGTATAACCTGTTAATATTGAGCTATATATTTTGTGATTTGTCAAAACTGAAGTGATATGCTGGAAATGATTAAATGAAAAATATTTTAGGTAATTACCTATTTTCTGAGATAGACTGATTTTATGTCACTTAATTTCATGGTCCTCAAACTGGAATATTGTATCCTTAGGAGCATGTGGTGGCATGCTTGGAGGTACACAAAATCCCAGGATAAGTTAGACACATCTTCCTAATAGGTAAAATTTACCCTCAAAATAATAGGACAAATGATTCATATTTTTTAAAAAATTATCTAAATGTTATATAAATTCTTATAAAAATTCTATGATTTTAAAGATAAAGTGAAACTTTAATGATATTTCATGGTTGTGGCATCTCAAGCTCCAATCTGATGAGTTCAAGCTCCTCGGCCATTAGCAGTGATTTGCTAGAAATTTTGAAAACAGTATCATGATTTATGTCCCTTGAGAATTTACAATGGTATGTTTTTGCAGAAAACTTATGAAGTAGTTGAGTGTACGTATTTAAGTAATGTGACCTAAGTCACGTTATTTATTTGTGCAATGTTAATAATGTATCTTCGAAACAATACAAATATATCTTACTGATATTGTAGAAATAGGAGTAAGATAAAATTTAGAGAAGTAGATTTGTTCTTCTTATGTGCTTATCAATTAACTCTGGACAAATTATTAAAGAGTGGGCTTTGGTATTCTCATCTATTCAATGAAGGACTAATGGTGGACAATTTACATAGTATGACTTCAGCAAGGATAAAATGAAATACTAAAAAAAGATAAAAAATATGTGACTGATAATCATATATTTTTTAAATAGATTCATCAGCATGATGGCTTCCAGTCAACATGTATACTACATATTTTGTGGATAAAATATTACTTAGATATTTGTGTCTTGGATACTAACACTTATTCTGGGTAAAATGTCAAATCTATATCAAATATTTTATCAATATTTTAAAATAAATAAAATTTATATTTAAAAAAATTAGATGACATGTATCAAATATATCAAATATTACAATGACAACATTTCAGGCCAGTTTAAGATCTAGAATCCTTTAAGTTCTGGTATTGTTTTTCAGCACCACGGATAGCATTACCACAACAGCAACCAATGATTAACGCTTTGGGATATCAAAAGATTTGAGCAGGGAAAATTTTAGTTCTTATACCTGTCCCCAGATTTGAATGGTATTGTGAAGAAGTAGAAAAAAAGGCTGTCTATCTTTTTATTTAGAATGAACCAGATCTTCGTAATTGATGATAGAAAAATTAAGTAAACAAATATACATTGGACACATAATATGCTAAGTATAACTGATGTTATTTACCAAATCCATTCTCATAATAATTTAATTTTTCTCTCATTCTGGTAAAATGTAACTTCACACTTACTACAATTATCAAATTTCATATAGCATGTAATTTGATATCTGTATATTTTGAAATAATTTAAAAAGCTTGGGTTGTCTAAAGATTCTCTAGTTTGTTTTTTAGTAATTTCATTGCCTGCATTAACTTTAATCCTCCAAAATTGCCCCCAAATAGCAAAAGTAACAACTTAACAAAGAATTTCTCTAGTACCAAAAACTTAAACAACTTCTCCACAAAAATGTACCAGTAAAGATAAATTTGGAATCTAAAATTATTTTATAGGAGATACATGTTACTTTTTCAGGTTGAGTTGAGTAAGTCTTAAGGTAAACATTAGGTTTGTAATGCTATGGAAAGCTTTCATTTAGTTTATACATAATGTAAGTAAACTTAACTAAACCCCAAAGGTAGGACTACAAATTTTAAAAATGTAGACTCTAATGCTTTGTAAATGTTTAATTTCTAATTAATTAAGGTAGTTGATTTCAACTACAGTGGAATTATGTGCTATATACACCATTTAATCAAAATTGCTAAATGTGGCATTGCCAAAGATCTCGAATGAAGATAGTTCTAGTTCTGGCCAGAAGATGGAGCTGTCATGCAAGATGCAGGCTTATATTTATTTATTTATTTATTTATTTTTCAATTTAGCATGCTGCTTTCTAACAGACAGTGGGTACCATCGAGTGAGCGTCAGAACAGAAAGCTAAGGCAGAAGCAGAGAGGATGCTGCGGTCGTCCTTTCTTGTTTTTTCTTCTTCAGTGAGGATGGAACACATGTGAGACTGTACTTTCTGCTTCTGTCGAAATTCTAAAGAACTGTATTGAAGACTATTATATTCACCGCATGTATGGATTCTGTGCTGTGATTTACAATTACCTTTATTTCAGGTAAGGCAACATGATTCTATCTTTGATCTATCTGTGAATTGTTATCTGTGTTAATGATAATTAAAATAAGGTGGTGGTTCGTAAGCTTGGATTTAGAGCTTAAAGATCAAAAAGCCCTAATTCTAGCTGCCCTGGATCTTTAAATCTTCCTGCATTGAAATGAGATTCGACTCTGACATGCTGTATTTTAATATTTCTTCGGTTTTCTGGCCTTTATTGCCCATCTGTGACTACATCTGTGTACCTTTTGAGGGTAAAGCTTTCAAAGTGAAGGATGGGTCTTCCTCTCACAAGGGAAATACTGCTCCTTAATGCAGTGAACAAATTGTAGAGATGTAATGAAGCAGATTAACATGGCAGTGGCTTTGCCAAACCCTAGGGCTGAGCCTTGTGATAGACGACTCAAAGGCACACCAGCATTCTGAGCCCAAAGGTTTTCTGAACAATTCCTGCTGGCAATGATGGTATCGATTATTTATTTGTTGTTGTTGTTGTTGCTTTCTATTTTAGAAAAAATACGTAAGTCATTTCTCCCATGAAAGATTTGTATAATGTGTTTAACAGACTTGGAATGATAGTATAGATCCCCTCCCTCTCCTCATATGGATGTTAGGAGTAGACTGAAAACAAATTAATTGCTGAGAATATGGATTTTTCTTAGATTTTGGTGGATTTGTGATGATAGGACTGTGGCCATAACTAGCTGATATTGTATAAGGTGCTCACATTTTAAATATTTTTGGTCATGTAGCATTAGCTGTGCTAAAAGATGGAATGACTCAGGAGCTGGAAATTGCATGCAATAGCCTTGCATTTCTCTGCTGCTTCTCATGATTTCTCTCTAAATCCTCTTTTTATTGTTATCAACTTAATGGGGAGAAAGCAATTGAGAAATCCTGCATTTAAAAGTCCAAATTGTGATTTATATCAATTTTAAGTGAAATTTTATAATGAATTATTTTTGTGAGATTGTTTTAAGTGCCTCTTTTTCTTTTCTTTGGGAAGAGTAGTGTGTGTGTACCTTAGTGTGTGTGTGTGTGTGTGTGTGTGTGTGTGTGTGATGGTGGTGGTAGAGGTGACAGGTAGTGGGGGTACATTGGTATATTTCTATCTTACTCATCGTTTTTCTATAAAGAGGTAGTGTGCTGTGTCAGAGGTTGTGCAAGATATGAGGAATGATTTTATAGAATGGTTTGAACCACCAAGGGGAAAAAATCCATTCTTTTGACATATGAGGCCTATAAGGAGATTTAAGTTCCACATAGTTCTATACACATAGCAATTTTTAGAACCACAGATTTTTAGCACTTATTTATCTCATCGTTTTAAAATAACTGTGGCTGTGAGATTCAGTTTCCCATAGCCACATACGAAATTAGATTCAGAGGCAAGGCTAGAACACAGATTGACAGTTTTCAGTGTCTTTCATAGCAGTAACACAATTTACCTCTAATATGGGCGTATCCAAATGGCATATACCAGGTGTGCTGATATTGACTATATATGTGTGTGTGTGTGTCTGCTAATTCTATGAAACAGAGTTTCTGTCAAGGTACACATTATGTTATTTAATGGCATATTATATGCATTGCTCAATTGTCTCAGGGCTCTTGACAAAGCACCAAGGAAAACTAAAACAATGACTATGGAGACTGTTTCTTGGTATTCTCCTTTCCCATTCAATGGGGGTATATTCTATTCTTTGACCATAAAGATATGGATGGTAACATACCAACTCACATTTCTATTCCTCCTACCTAATAAGAGTGGACTATACATATAGATTAGTCTATTGCCCGTTAGAAAAACATCATCTCATGCTCTGGCCTTTTCTCCACTTTTTTTTTGTTTCACTTACTGAAAGCACAGACTGTGTCCTACTTTTGCAATATCTTGAGAAAGGAAAGGGATTAAATAAAATGTGTCACTTCCACAAACAATATTTACTGAGTACCATTGATCTACCAAGACATATCCATGGTAGAGATTGAGACATAAACAAAGGTATGGAGTTTTCTTCCTGGAATTTAGCATGGACCTGTGTATGTACAAATAGTACTATCACTCAAAATATTATCATCAAAATAAGAATGAAGAAAGGTGAGAAGATGAACAGAACAGGTATATAAGCACCTATCTTATGCCAGGCACTGTGTTACATCCTGAAATTCAAAATATGTTAACAGTTAAAATTTCTGTCCATGGGTAGCTTAGAACCCAGAGAAAACAATTTTAAGAGGATATGATAGTTAAATTAGATCTTTAAGACTGAGTGGGATATAGGGAGCACCCGAGTGGCTCAGTTGGTTAATCATCTGACTCTTGGTCTCAGCTCAGGTCATTGTCTCATGGTTCATGAGTTAGAACTCCAAGTCGGGCTCCGCCCTGAAAGTGGGAAGCCAGCTTGGGATTCCTCCTCCCTCCCTCTCTGTCCCTACCCTGCATACTTTCTCTCTCAAAATTAATTAATTAATTAATTAAAAAAAAAAAGAATGAGTGTGTTATAAACAAATAAAAGTAGAAAGTTGCTCACTCTGGGCACAAAGTTGGTGAGGCAGGCAAATACAAGACAATAGAGAACTATAGGACATTATACAGGGAAATTTCAGAGAAGGTAAATGTTCCAATCTGAATGAAGCCTGAGAGTGTTGTGTTGTTCTCCACCCCCAACCCCCACCGTTCCGGGGCAAGAGAAGTAAAGATAATGAATTTAGGTTTTGATGATATGCAATTGGCATAATAACACATACTCTAAGATAAAGATGTTCTATAAGAGGGTAAAAACAATTTTTTTAACAGTGTGAAAATTTTATGTCCACATATCAGATTAGAAAGAAAGCTAAATATATGGGTGTGTATGACGCTGTGGCAAGAATTAGACCACACAGAAATAAACATCAGCGGGCAATAAAAGTGAAGGAAAAATGGGGCACCTGGGTGGCTTAGTCGGTTAAGCGTCCGACTTTCGCTTAGGTCATGATCTCGCGTTCGTGGGTTCGAGCCCCGCGTCGGGCTCTGTGCTGACTGCCAGCTCAGAGCCTGGAGCCTGTTTCAGTCTGTGACTCCCTCTCTCTCTGACCCTCCCCTGCTCACACTGTCTCTCTCTCTCTCCAAGAAATTAAAAAAAAAAAAGTGAAGGAAAAATGATTTTGGTATAACTTTAAGATTAGGTAGAGTGGAGGTACCTGCTTGGCTCAGTCAGCTGAGTATCCAACTCTTAATTTCAGCTCAGGTCATAACTTCCCAGTTTGTTGTCAGGCCCTGTGGCAGGCTCTGTGCTAACAGCATGAACCTGCTTGGGATTCTCTCTCTCCCTCTCTCTCTCTGCCCCTCCTCTTCTCTCAAAATAAATTAACAACAACAACAAAAAAATTAGGTTAGGACACCTGGGTGGCTAAGTTGATTGAGCCTCTGAGTTCTGCTAAGGTCATAATTTCACAATTCTTAAGTTCAAGACCAGCATAGGGCTCACTGCTCTCAGTATACAGCCCACTTAGGACCCTCTGTCCCCCTCTCTCTCTGCCTCCCACTCCCACTCACATGCTCTCTCTCAAAAATAAATAAATATTTTTTTAAAAAGATTAGGTGGAGTGAAGAGAGTCCAGAAAGAAAATTAATTGTGGGAAAGTAATGGGAGAGATTGGAGGAATAACAATTTCCTAAGAAACAAAGCAAGTAAACTGACTACTAAAATAAGAGTCAGAAACATTAGCAAACCCACAAAGAGGTTGATTAACATGAGAATAGGGTTGGAGGTGATGGACTCCACTATTATTATTAGGTAATGGATGAGTTTTAAAAAGAAGAGGTTTAGTACATTTGCAGAGACAGGGGCTCAGACTGAGGACAAAATGGGAAATGAGAAAGCTGGAGTAATTTTAAACTTTAAGACATCTACTACTGAACAGCGAGAGAGAGAACATTTTCTCTCTTGAGCGGGAAGGAACTGTGGAATGAAATTTGATATTATTTAGAATTAGAAAACTTAACTAAAAAATTAGAAAAAATAAGGATATAAAATCAGTAGAAAGAAATTTAGGAAAGAAGAAACAAAAAATTGAATTGAAGTCCTACAGGTGACAAAAGAGGGAAGGTTCAAGAATGCTTTTTCTTTGAGATAGGAAGAAGGGACAGAAGGTGGCATAAAGGAAAGCTGATGTAACTCACTTTAGGTGCCTTGTACTTGGAAATTAAAACCTTGCCTGTAAGATAAAATATCTCTTCTATTTAAATCAGTTGGTTTCTCATTAAAGGCTATTTGAGAGATGTGTGGACTTTCTGGAAGAAATAATTAAATCTCAGTAACAAAACACTTTCCAACAGAGCAGTTTTTAGTTTCATTAAGCCTCAAATAGGAAACTAACACTCTTCCACATTAGACTTGTTATACATACTTCAGTTGCCTATTTCTCACAGAATGACCTGTTTAAAAACAGATTCTATTTTAAACTTTCAGGAGATTAGATCAACATATATCTCTTATACATCTCTAATTTGATTATTTTCTTAGGTATAATTAACATACAGTGTTATATTAGTTTCATGTGTGCAACATGTTGATTCAGCAAATCTATACATTACTTAGTGCTCACCATGATAAATGTGATTACCATCTGTCACCACACAATGTTATTACAGTATTATTGATTAATTTCCCCTGCTATACTTATCCATGCTTTTTCCAGCTTATAGAAGTAGCTCATTTTCCTCAGCTTTTGACCAAATCACTCTGGCCTCTGACTCCTTCCTCACATCTTCTTTTCTCTAATTTGATTATTATAAATGGGCTGGTTTGCTAGCATCAGAATTAATTATTCAACCTCATCATGTCTTTTCTTCTCTGTTTCATTTGTATTTTTACAAGAATATGTGTGAAGAGAAAGAAAGTAATGACAAAGTTCCTTCCCTTAGGTGAGCTAACCTCCTTTATGAATCTTCCTACCTGAAGTCCCTCCTCTCTTTGTACTGACAGTTGATCTTCCGTAGATCTCCTCCAGCCATTCCGTTGCACTGACATGCCCTGGGACGGCAATGTAGAGCCTGGAGGAAGGTGCAAGTATGATGAAAAACTCCCATCCTTCACACAGAAAGAAGCCTTTCAAATAGCTGCTTTCTCAGTCTAGATTAATGCAGAAGTTTAATTTAGAAATGATGGGACAGAAATATCACCTTTTTGTTTCTAAACTTGATTTTATCCCACTATATGGCAAGCCTGGCAGGCCAGTGAAAAGGGCAGAAGTAGGTGTTTAGGTGGCAGGACCTACACCGATGGCTTCTCTTCCCTCAGGGCTGACCTTGGGCGACACTGTAAAGGTAGCCGAGCCCCACCCCCATGGCAACCCCACCTGTCGGGGCCCTCCTCTCCCTTCCTCTCTTTGCTTGTGGAGGTCACCTCTAGACATCCTCATAACTTCCTCATTCAGCTTCTAAGCTTAATAAATGATTTCATCTTTATTTAGCTTCAACTCCCAGGTGTTAGAATATTAAGATAGAATTTAGCTTTCATCTGAGTTCATTTTTATTCTGTTGTTATTAAGAAATTGGGGTTATTATTGACAGCTAGGGAAGTGTACATTTCAGAACAGTGATGTTTATTTTTCTCGATCTTTTCTTCACTAACAGTGCAGACACTTTTGAGGGTCTGGATGGGATAGCTGATACTTTGAAATAGAAACCCTAACTCAAGTGTAATTCCATAAACAGCTGTTGTGCACCCATAGGAGGTCATGGCTAATGCTAATCATACAGCAAACTTAGATTATCATTTCTTAGCTCGGACTTTCACAGGAATTAAATTTTATATTTGGATTTGTTGTTAGTTTCCTTCAAAAATTATTTATTTTATAGTATTATAATTTTATAATAGGTCATACAAAAATACAAAGCAGGTTGGAATAACATTTTTCAAATTTCTGCTCTAAACAAACATCCTGGAAGGTATATACCAAGGTCTTCTAAAATTTTCATTGAAAAACTTTTCTAACAAAGGTCACAAATGCTTTCAATATCAACTCCAAACCACTTTTGGATCCTACAATTAGGGGGGAAAATGCCCACTGTATTCCCTGATTTTATCACTTTTGGCTTTATGAATTTTTAATGCATATTATTCAGTGTTCTTTAAATACTGATGATAGTTATAAACAAATATATATCAAAAGGAAACCAATTTGGGAAAAAATTCAAGAGATTTAATATAGGCTTTGCATTTTAAAATACTGTGGATTTGGATTTTGCAAACAGTTACTTCACATGTCTCTTACATGTAGAATACAAGTTTAGTATGATCGTCTCTAATTTTGTTTAACTGTAGTAAAAGTAAGATTTATGAAAAATATGGCTTGCTTATGTTGGTAAAAGATATTTCTAGGCTCAAAAAGGAAGTCATAATGCCAGTGAAGGCAAATAAGATCTTTAATTATCAAAATGTAATTTCATATTATATTGATTTAAGAAACTTTCAAATTTTATATACGTTTTGATGATAATGATGAACACCATTAGCAATATAATAGTGCCTATTGAAATATTATTTCCATGTAGGAAGAGATAACCAGCATCGAGAACATAATATGAAATCATACTAAATCTCAAATGCTACTCACTTGTGTCCCTATAATATTCATCCTCATTGCATTTCGCCTTAGAGAAATTAGAGGTAGATGGAAGCTGAGGTGGAGGCAGACTGTGCCAATCAAAAGGGTAGATTTTTCCTAGTAATATTCCATTAAATTTTTGAGTCAATACATTTATTTGGAAAAAATATATAACTATACTAATAATGAAAAAAATTGGGGGGGGGGGACCTGGTTAGCTAGTTGGTTGAACATCCAGCTTTGGCTCAAGTTATGATCTCGTGGTTCATGGGCTTGAGCCCTACGCCTGGCTCTGTGCTGACAGCTCAGAACCTGGAGCCAGCTTTGGATTCTCTGTCTCCCTCTCTCTCTGCCCCTCCACTGCTCACACTATGTGTGTCTTTCTCTCTCTCAATAATAAATAAACATTAAAAATTTTTTTAAATAATAAAAATAAACTTCTCTATCATGTAAGGAGCTTTGATTATTTGTGAAATTCTGGAGAAATAGTTTAAGAATCAAAGGCATTTAAATATGTTTCATTTATCAGAATGTGCTAAAAGATTTTTGAAAGTAAGAATATCATAATTTTCGTTAACTTTGTTTTTGCTTCCTAAAATATAATTTTTTACTGGATAAAATGATCTTAGGAAGCAGTCATCCTCAAGGAGTATTTTGAATTGTTAAAATTATTATTAAAGTTTCAAATGATTAAATCTTGTATTGGTATCTAGGTTCAGTTGGGATTATAATATGCCTTCATCATGAGCATGTCTTGGTGGTATTAGCAAATAAGTATGAAATTACGTGATTGCATAGTTATGCCCTGTTACAGCTTCTGTTGGTTGGCATTGTATGGGAGAATGACAATGAAACAAGAAAGTTCCTATTAGGCTTTGTAAAAAGAATAATGGTCTTGTTGGAATATCATGAAAAATCAAAAGTTTATGATAAGATTATGGTAAAGGAAGACTGACACTATGTCCCTTCTCTGAATAACTGACATCAAAAGGTGAAATATGTAAGGCATGAAATAAGCCAGCCAGAGCTGAACTGGATAATATCTCTATCAACCCAGAATTAAGAGCTAGGACGCTTTCCTCTTTTTGTGTCTCAGCTGGATTGAGCAACAGTTGTGGCCCAGAAGTTGTCGGGCAAGTAGGATAATGCCAGAGAAGTACCCAGACTTACTCTTGCTATGTCCTGCATCAACAGTCCCAAAAGACTGAGGAGCCTAGTTATTTAGACAGAATGACCATAGCATATCATCTTAACTCGAATGTAATCTGTTAATTTCTCAAGAACAACATGTATATTTCAGAGCTATCTTAGGCAAAGTGTGATATATGGTCATCACATTTCTAACAGTTGGAAAAGAGGAAAGCCAAAAAAGGACTATGCCATGTTTTCTATTTAATCAGTCTACATAAATTTATTGTCTATGATTTAGGTGCTTAGGTATCAGAAAATTAAAATGTAAAATGGCCCATCAATTTAGATAAAAGAGCATGAAGATGAGCTGCTCAGTTACTGGCCTTGCTAAAATCTAGCAACTCATATCTCTAGTGACTCTTACTGAATCCTTAGCTATATCACCAGAAATGACATAATTTTATGAATTTTGAGTCTGACTTTCTAAGGAAGTTAGTTGTTTGCAGAAACAACAGTGTTAGAAATACATTCTTTTATTACCAACCTAGACTCAGCTGAAAGAAGCAGAGTATAGGAAACTCTTTTGCACTTGATATAGCTTATTCATAGGTTTTCAGGAAAAGATCTGTATGGATGGCTTCCAGCATAAGTCCTATATCCTCAGAATCAGAACTGCCTATGGCACAAAAACAGACACATAGAACAATGGAATAGAATAGAGGACTCAGAACTGGACCCACAAATGTATGGCCAACTAATCTTTGACAAAGTGGGAAAGAGTATCCAATGGAAAAAAGACAGCCTCTTTAACAGATGGTGCTGGGAGAACTGGACAGCGACATGCATAAGAATGAAACTAGATCATTTTCTCACACCATACACAAAAATAAACAAAATGGATAAAGGACCTGAATGTGATAGAGGAAACCATCAAAACCCTAGAGGAGAATGCAGGAAACAACCTCCTTCACCTCAACCACAGCAATTTCTTCCTTGACACATCCCCAAAGGCAAGGGAATCAAGAGCAAAAATGAACTACTGAGACCTCATCAAGATAAAAGCTTCTGCACGGCAAAGGAAACAATCAATAAAACTAATAGGCAACTGACAGAATGGGAAAAGATAGTTGCAAATGACATATCAGGTAAAAGGCTAGTATCCAAAATCTATAAGGAACCCATTAAATTCCACACCCTAAAAACAAATAATCCAGTGAAGAAATGGGCAGAAGACATGAACAGACACTTCTCCAAAGAGGGCATCCAGGTGGCAAACAGACACATGAAACGATGCTCAGCGTCCCTCATCATCAGGGAAAAATACAAATCAAAACCACACTGAGATACCACCTCACACCAGTCACAGTGGCTAAAATGAACAAATCAGGAGACTCTAGATGCTGGCAAGGATGTGGAGAAACAGGCACCCTACTACACTGTTGGTGGGAATGTAAACTGGTGCAGCTCCTCTGGAAAACAGTATGGAGGTTCCTCCAAAAATTAACAATAGAACTCCCCTATGACCCAGCAATAGCACTGCTAGGAATTTACTCAAGGGATACAGGAGTGCTGATCCCTAGGGGCACATGGAGCCCAATGTTCATAGCAGCACTCTCCACAATAGCCAAAACATGGAAAGAGCCTAAGTGTCCATCAACTGACGAATGGATCAAGAAGATGTGGCTTATCTATACAATGGAATACTACATGGCAATGAGAAACAATGAAATCTGGCCATTTGTAGCAACGTGGATGGAACTTGAGGGTGTTATGCTGAGCGAGATAAGTCAGGCAGAGAAGGAAAGATACCATATGTTTGCACATATAGGTAGATTAGGAGGAACTTAACGGAAGACCATGGGAGAGAAGAAGGGGAAAAATAGTTGGGGGAGAGAAGGGGAAAAAAAAGAAGGGAGGCAAACCATGAGAGACTCTTGAATGCTGAGAACAAACTGAGGGCTGATGGGAGTGGGGGAGAGGAGGAGGGGGGTGATGGGCATGGAGGAGGGCACTTGTTGGGATGGGCACTGGGTGTTATATGGAAACTAACTTGACAATAAAGTATTAAAAAAAAGAATAAAGTAAATCTAAGGGAAAAAATACAAATAAAATGTTATCCACTGTTTAGTATATGATAATATTTTTCCTTTTATGTAAAAATGTTGTAATTTATATCACCGTATTTTTAAAATTACAAATCCATGCTGCTTGCATATAGTTTAATAATATTTATCCTAAATGAGATTTTTCTGTAGGGGTATTATTTTGTACTTTATTCTTTCTCTTTCTTTTTAACATTACAAAACTATTCAAACTTAAAAGCAAAACCAGGACAAAACACTGATTGAGAATATGTGTGCATTTGGATATACACCTTCTTAGGAATTTGCACAAATACGTAATTCTTCAAAAATAGGAATTCACTGGCATGATCTCCAGCATGACTCACCCTACCCAAAATCTTTGTAATTTCAGTTTCTGTGTAGATGATCTTTCTATACACAAACCTAAATTACCAACTTAGTTCTCTAGGTTTCTTATTCCTTTCCTCCAATGGTTGTATTCTTTACCCTTCCTCAGACACTCATCCCCATGGTTGTACCTTAAACATCTTCTTTGCCAATAACTGTGACCATGATCTACTTTATGAATTCTGTACCACCTATCTTTCCAGTTCATTTCATCTTGAATCCCAATTTGAACAATCTGTTAACTCAACCGGGACTCCAGTGTATTGATCTTATCACACTTTCACTCTCTCTTACTTACTTAATGTCCTCTTTACTTTTATTGAATATATTAAATTCCATGGTCATTCATAATAATCACTCCTTACATACGCATACACACTTAACTACCCCCTTTTTAAAGTTTATTTATTTATTGCGCACATGCACAAAAGTGGGAGAGGAACAGAGAGAAAAGGAGAGACAAAATCCCAAACGGGCTCCTCACTGTCAATGCAGAGTCCCGAGTGGGGTTCAAACTCACAAACATCGAGTGATATCAAGAGTTGGAGGCTCAACTGATTAAGCCACCCAGACACCCCTACCCTTTTTAATTGCCTGGCAAAATCTCCATCCTAGTTATATCCAACTCTCCCCTACTCTCCTGCTTTCATGCAGCTAGACACAAGCACAAACCTCAAGTGGGCCCTTGATGCTGCCCCGCAATCATACCACAGTTCCCCCAACCCCCCACTGACCCAGTTTCCTGGACTTTCAGATCACCATTACTGCCTGCCTCATTTTCATTCTCAGTCGACATCTTTGTTTCCTACATCTCTAATAAAATTGAAACAATGAGAAGAGATTTTTCCCTTCAGGCTTTTATCACTACATGTACCTCCCTACCAAGTTCTACACACACATAATCCGACTTCCCACCTGTTACCTTAAATCAACTATCCCTGCTTCTACGTAAAATAATTCCTTTGTGCACCTTATTTCTCTATTTCTTCTTACCTATATAAGGGTGTCACTTCAACAATTTTTTTTCTCTCTCCTACTTCAATAATTTCAGCTCTTTAAAGTATCATCATGCAAGCATTTTATTATTTTGCCTATATTTAGATAATCTTTCTTCCCTCACCAACTACTTCTTGATTTCTTTCCTCCTCTTTGCAAAAATACTTACGTGTTCACTGTATTCTCTCTTTCCCTTTTTCTCCCTCATTCCCTTTTAAATCCACTTTAGTCAGGTTTTCATTTCTACCATTTTACCAAAATGAAACAATTCTTGATAGGAATCCAGTGACCACCACACTATTAAATTCAGTGATATACTCTCACTCTTCATCTTATTCGATTATCCAGCAGTTCAGACACAGTGCATTGCTGAATTCCCTTGATATGCTTATTTCCCTCAGATTCCAAGACCGCCTACCATCTTGGTTCTTCTGCTTCACTGTTCCACTTCTTCACACACATTTTACTCTTTTCTCTGCCTTTCCAGTCAGTAATTGGGAGTGTCCTTGGTGTAGTCCCCGATTCTCTTTTCTTCCATATCTTCATTACTTTCCTTTGGTCCCACTGATTCTCAAGTCTTTAAATCTCATACAAATAATTATGACTTCCAAATACGTTTATCTCCAGTTTTCTGCTGAACTAAAGATTTATGTGTCTGACTGCTTATTTGGCCTACTGATTTGGATATTTAATAGACATCTCAAATTTAACATGCCCTAAACCAAATTTCCAAACTTTTCTCTTCCTGGTCAACTTGCTCCAACCCACCCCCCACCCTCGGCCTTCCCCATCTTAGTTGTTAGGGAGGTATCTCCATTCTCTTATTCCTCAGGCTAAAAACTTCTAGAGTCACCGTTGAGTATTATCTTTCTCTCATATCCCATATACTACTGTATAATCTCTGTCTCCTCTGTCAGTAATGTAACCTCCAAATGGGCAGAGATGATTATCTCTTTGGTGTACTGATATATCACAAGAGCTTAGAATATCTTCTGACATAAAGGACTAAAATAATATTTATTTCATAAATGAATGAATTTTAGTAACTTAAAGTATACCATTAAGCATGCTAAGAAGTAACCTGTTTCCCCTTTTCATTTTTTATTGAGCTGATTCACATTTACAAATGCTTAGAACAGTCTGATTTTTGCTCAGTATTTCTGCGAATATCAGTGAAATGTGTATTAATATAAAATCTGGCCTTCCAGGAAGATATACACATCATTAATACTGGCTACTATCCTATTTCTGATTTATATTCAGTATGTTTCTCATGGGACCTTATTTGCTTATTTGTCATTGTTCTGGATTAATAGCTTCTCAGAGTCAGAAATTTAACTTTCCTATGTGTTTGCAAGCACCTAACGCACTGCTAGCACATAAGGGTTTTTTTAAATACTGGTTTACCCGTAGAATCTTTATTCCATTTTGGTACAGAGTAATGCTGGTCTCACAGAATGAGATTGGATGTTTTCTTTTCTATTTTTCTTTTGGAATAGTTTGACAAGAAGAGGTATTAAATCTTTAATTTGGCTGTGAAGCCAACTTTTATTTGTTGTGAGGATTACTTTTTATTACTGATTCAATTTCTTTGTATTTGATCTGTTCAAGTTTTCTATTTCTTTCTGTTTGAGATTTGGCAATTTATGTTTCCTAACTTAAACATAGAATGAAATACACACAACTTAATATTGATCCAGCATATGATATGTGTCCTGAGCTTTCTCTGTGTAGATTCCTTTAATTCTTACATCAATCCTGAGGAAAGTATATGTGTCATTTTTACAAATGTGATAAAGATGCTCTTTCAGCTGAGACTCCATTCTATCTCAACCATTGCAGTATCCTTGCTGTCTACTTTCTAGGGATTATATCATAGATACTAAATCTACTTCCTTATTTAGAGATGACTGGAAAGAATGTTTACAATGCCAAATTTTGGGGGAATGTTTTGTTTTTATTTATAGCTGGAAGCAAATCTTTAGTTTTGTGAATAATATGCAATTATGTGCTATTTATTTTGCAGTTGAGTTGGGAAAATTGACCTTATATTTTGTGCTTTTAATTCCACAGGTCTTATGATATTATTTACTAAATTTACATATACCACCAGGATTTTTATATAGCTTTATTGAGATATAATTGGTATATAATACTGTATCAGTTTAAAACATGAGATATATTTTTTAAATTATTCCTTCTTTTTTTTTTAAGTTTTATTTTTATTTATTTTGAGAGGAGGGGGAGAAACAGAGAGAGAGGGAAAGAGAAGAGTCCCGAGCAGGCTCTGTGCTAACAACGTGAGGCTCAAACTTCTGAACCATGAGATCATGACCTTTGCCAAAGTCAGAGGCTTAACCAACTGAGCCACCTAGGTGCCCTGAGATACATAGTATGTTGCTTTGATATGCATTGCAAAATGATTACTACTGTAGTGTTAGCTAATGCTTCAATCATGGCACATAATTACCATTACTTTTTTTGTGGTAAGAACATTTAAAATCTATTCTCTTAACAATGTCCAACTACATAATACTTTATTGTTAACTAAAATCACTATGTTGTACATCAAATGACCCCCAGAACTCATGCATCTTTTAAATGACAGTTTATACCCTTTGACCAAAATCTCCCCCATTCCCCAACCTCCCCAGACCCTGGGAACCACCATTCTAGTCTCCTTTTTTCAGAGTTTGCTATTTTATTTTATTTTTATTTTATTTTATTTTTTTTAATGTTTTTTTAAAATTTATTTCTAGGAGAGAGAGAGACAGCATGAGCAGGGGAGGGTCAGAGAGAGAGAGGAAGTCACAGACTGAAACAGGCTCCAGGCTCTGAGCTGGCAGTCAGCACAGAGCCCGACGCGGGGCTCGAACCCACGAACCGCGAGATCATGACCCAAGCGAAAGTCGGACGCTTAACCGACTAAGCCACCCAGGCGCCCCCAGAGTTTGCTATTTTAGATTCCACATGTAAATTATATCATATAGTATTTGTCTTTGTCCAACCTATTTCCCTTAGCACAATCCTCTAAGCCATCCATGTTGTTGCAAATGGTGGTACTTCCTTCTTTCTCTGAATAATTTCAGTGAATAATATTCCTCTATGTGTGTGTGTCTGTGTGTCTGTGTATAAAATATATATAGCACATCTTTTTCCATTCATCCATTGATGGACACTTAGGTTGTTTTCATGTATTGGTTTTGTGAATAATGCTGCAATAACAAGGAAATGTAAATACCTTTAAAAATTCTTTTTCCATGTCTTCTGGGTAAGTGGAATGGTAGTTCTATTTTTAGTTATTTGAGGAACCCCCATACTGTTTTTCATAGTGGCTGTACCAATATATATTCCCACCAAGAGTACATAAGCATTTCCTTTATCCACATCCTCATCTGCATTTGTTATATCTTGTCTTTTTGATGATAGCCATTTTAACAGGTGTGAGGTGATATCCCATTGTCATTTTGCCTTGTATTCCTTGATAATTAGTGATGTTGAGCACTTTTCATGTACTTGTCCGTTTGGATGTCTTCTTTGGAAACGTTGCTATTCATGTTTTTGCTCATTTTAAATCAGATTGCTTGTTATTGTTATTGTTGTTGAGTTGTAGAAGTTCTTTCCATATTTTGAATGTTAACCCCTTATTCAATATATGGTTAAAAATATTTTCTCCCATTCCGAAGGTTGCCTTTTCATTTTGTTAATTGCTTCTTTTGCTGCACAGAAGCTTTTTTAGTTGATGTAGTCTTGCTTACTATTTTTTGCATTTCTTATTTGTGCTTTTGATGTCATGCCCCAAAAATGTTGCTGAGACCAATGTTAAGATTTTCCCCTGTTTTCTTCCAGCAGTTTACAGTTTGAGGTCTTATGTTTAAATCTTTACTCCATCTCGAGTTAATTTTTGTAGATGGTATAAGAGAGGAGTCTAATTTGATGCTTCTGTGTGTGATTATCCAGTTTTTTAAAGACCATTTTTTGAAGAGACTATTTCCCCCCATTCAGTATTCTTGGCTTCCTTGTCAAGTATTAATTGACCATATATATGCAGGTTTATTTCTAGGCTCTCAATTTTGCTCCAGTGGTCTATGTGTCTCATTTTATGCCATTACCATACTGTTTTGATCTCTGTAGTTTTATAATATAGTTTGAAATCAGGAGATGTGATTCCTCTAGTTTTGTTCTTCTTTCTCAGGATTGCTTTGGCTCTTTGGGGTCTTCTGTAGTTCCATACAAATTTTAGAATTTACTCTATTTCTATGAAAAAATGCAATTGGAATTTTGATAGGGATTGCATTTAATCTATAGATGGCTTGGGGTGTCTGGGTGGCTCAGTCAGTTAAGTGTCCAACTTCTGCTCAGGTCATGATCTTGCAGTTTGTGAGTGAGCCCTGCATCAGGCTCTGTGCTGATAGCTCAGAGCCTGGACTCTGCTTCAGATTTTGCAACTTCCACTCTCTCTGCCCCTCTCTTACTCCCTCCTTCTCTCTCTTTCTCTCTCTCTCAAAAATAAATAAACATTAAAAAAATTAATCTATAAATGGCTTTAGGTAGTATGGACATTTTAGCTGTATTAATTCACCCAGTCCATGAACACAGGATATCTTTCCATTTGTTTGTGCCTCCTTCGCTTTTGAATATAGTTTGCTAATATTTTGTTATGAATATGCACATATAGGGATACCGGTCTATAGTTTTATTTTCTTGTAGTGTCTTTATCTGGTTTTGGTGTCAAGATAATGCTAGCCTTGCCAAATGAGTTTGGGAGTTTTCCCTCCTCTTCAATTTTTTTGGAAGAGTTTGAGAAAGATTGGCATTAATTCATATTTAACCATCTGGTCTTGGGTTTTTCTTTGTTGGGAAATTTTTGATTCCCGATTCAATCTCCTTACTTGTTACTGGCTTGTCCAGATTTTTTATTTCTTCATGATTCAATCTTGGTAGTTGTATGTTTCCGGAAATTTATCAATTTATTCTAGGTTATCCAATTTGTTGGCATATTCATTGTAGTTTCTTATGATTCTATGTATTTCTGTAGCATCAGTTGTGATGTCTCTTCTTTCATTCTTTTACTTTATTTACTGGGTCTTGTCCCTTTTTTCATAGTCTAACAAAAAGTTTACCAATTTTGTTTATCTTTTCCAAAAAAGTATTTCTTAGTTTCATCGGTCTTTTCTATTACCATTTTGGTTTCTATTTCATTTACTTCTGCTCTGCTCTTTGTAATTTCCTTCCTTCTTCTAACTTTGGACTTTTGTATTTTTGTACAAGTTTGTACTTTTTAAACATCTAATTCTTTAAGGTGTAAAGTTAGGATTTTATTTTAAAAAATTTTAAATATAAGTATTTATCACTATGAACTCCCTTCTTAGGTATACTTTTGCTGCATGCCATAAGTTTTGGTATGCTGTTTTTCCATTTTAATTTGTTTTAAGATTTTTTGACTCATTGACTGTTCAAATGTCTGTTGTTTAATTTCCACATATTTGAAAATTTTCCATCATTCATCTTGTTATTGATTTCTAGTGTCATACCATTATGGTTGGTAAAAGATACTTGGTATGATTTGAATATTCTTAAATTTGTTGAGACTTGTTTTGTGGCCTAACATATAATTTGTCCTAGAGAATGTTTTGTGCACGCATAAGAAGAATGTGTATTCTGTTGCTGTTTGATAGAATGTTCTATGTTAGATCCATTTGGTCTAAAATATGGTTCAATTTCATTGTTTTCTGGTTGATTTCTGTCTGGATGATCTATCTGTCATTGAAGTCAAGTATTGAAATCTACTATTATTGTATTACCCATTTCTCCCTTTTGATCCGTTTTGCATAATATAGTCAGGTGCTCTGATTACAATTGTTTATCTTCTTAGTGAATTGACTCCCTTATCGTTATATGATGACCTTTTTTGACTCTTGTTACTGTTTTTGGCTTACAGTCTATTTTATATGATATAAATTTAGTGTTATCCCTGGTTTGATTTCTACTTGCATGGATATCTTTTTCCATCCCTTCACTTTGTGCATATGTGTGTCCTTAGAGCTAAGTGAGCCTCTTCTTGGCAGCCTATAGTTGGGTCCTCTTTTTTGTTGTTGTTTTGGTTTTGTTGTTGTTGTTTCTGTTTTTGTTTTTATCCAGCCACTCAATGCCTTTTAGGCAGGGAATTTAATTAATTTACATTTAGAGTAATTATGGACTTACTGATGCCATTTTATTAATTGTTTTCTGGCTCTTTTGTAGTTCCCTTGTGTCTTTATCTCTTGCTGACTTTTGTGAATTCTCTTGCTATGCTAAGTGCATAATGTTGTTATGTTAAGATTCCCTTTAATTTCTGTGACTCTACCATAGGTTTTTGCTTTTTGGTTACCTTGAGGCTTACCTAAAACATAATCTTTGTTAACAGTCAATTTTAAGCTGGTAACACCTTAACTTCAAATGCATACAAAAACTCTACCCTTTTACTTCCCCCTTTTATGATTTTAATGGCATAATCTATCTCTTTTTATAATGTGTATTCATTAACAACTTATAGTAGCTATAGTTATTTTTAATACCATTGTCCTTTAACTTTTACATTATAGTTAAGTAGTTGACATACTACCACATTACAGTATTAGAGTGTTTCAAATTTGACTATACATTTAATCTTACCAGTGTTTTGTGATGAAAGTTCTTGACTGACATTTTTTTTTTTTCTGTCAGCACTTTGAATATATCATCCCACTTTCTTTTGGCCCCTTTGCTGAGAAGTCTGCTGGTTGGCTAATGGGGGTTCCTTTGTAGGTTATAATTTTTCTTTTCTCATTCTGCTTTTAGGATTTTGTCCTTGTCTGATTTCGACTGTTTTATTATAATGTTTCTTGGAGATCATTTTAGATTGAAATTATGGGGTGACCTATTATGGCCATGGACTTGTATATTCAAATCTTTCCTCAGGTTGGGAAATTCTCAGCCATTATTCCTTTAAATAAACTTTCTGTTCACCTCTTTTTTTGTTTTTTGGAAATCCAATAATTCACACCTTGTTTCTTTTTATGGTGTCTCATAGATCACAGAGGCTTTCTTTATGCTTTCATTCTCTTTTCTTTATTCTCCTTTAACTGGATAATTTCAAGTTTCTTACTTCCTAACTCATAGATTCTTTCTTCTGTTTGGTTCAATTGACTGGTGATGATCTTCATTTCATTCACTGGTGAATTCATTTCATTGAATTCTTCAGCTCCAGAATTTCTGCTTTGTTCTTTTTTGTGTACTCCTTAGGCATCTATGAAAGCTTTCTGCTACTGCTGATTTTGGAAGTTCACACAAGGAGCCAGCTGCAGAGTGGAAGTGGTGTGTGGGTGAGACATTCATGGCAGTCATAGAGATCCATGGGTGATGCTTTCCCAGAAACTCATGAGTGGACTTCTTGATAGAGTCCACAATGCAGCCATCAGGAACCACATCACTTTAATGCCCTCTAATTATTTTATCTACCACTCTCCCAATCACATCCCCCTATCTAGTCATGGAACTTCCAGCTAGGAGCCTAGATTCTTCAAGATAGAAAGGAGTCTCTTTGAAAGTGTCCCATACAGTTGGGGAAGTCAAGCAAACACTTACCTGGTCTCCCCTTTCCTCATGGGGAAACCATGGCTGATAATGTCTTAGCCATAAGCTATGCCATCTTTGAGGAGAGGTGGTGCAAGCAAAGTCAAACTGTTTCTCTTACGACTCCAGTGCCTTCCAAAGTTTTTTTTTTCTTCACTGGAGTGCTAGAAATTCTTTTCTAGAAACCTGGACTTTCACACATAGGCTTTCTTGTCCATAGGGAACTGCCAAGTCAGTGTTCTTCAGGTATTTTTGGACTGTGACTGGCAGGGACCAGAATCAGCTCACAGGTTTCTGCAGGGACTGCAAGTGATACAAAAGTCTCTCTGCTATTACCTGATACAGTAAGATTACTCAGTAAGACTACTGAGTCCCTTGCCATATGATCTGCATCCCACAACTCCCACGGAGGCACTTTTGTCCAGGGGTGGATGTCGAATTTTTGTTGTGGAAGTTGGGGAGGGAAATATGAAGGATGTCTTATGATGCTGACATCACTTCACTAAACCATTAGGATATAATTGAAATTCTGGGGCGCCTGGGTGGCTTAGTCGGTTAAGCGTCTGACTTTCGCTTAGGTCATGATCTCGCGGTTCATGGGTTCGAGCCCTGCATCGGGCTCTGTGCTGACTGCCAGCTCAGAGCCTGGAGCCTGTTTCAGTCTGTGACTCCCTCTCTCTCTGACCCTCCCCTTCTCATGCTGTCTCTCTCTCTCCTAGAAAAAAAAAAAGGATATAATTGAAATTCAGTTTATCTCTCCTAAAATTTATCCATGCATGCCTTCTAAGTCTCAGATGAGATATTTGTTTTTGTTAAACACCTAATGTCTTTACTACTTTATATATAGAAGGTTTCCTCTAACATAAATATATGAACTAGTTATTAGAAAATACATCACTTTCCAATTGATCATATACTGAAAATAACCTCCACTGAATATATTTCTGTCTTCAGTAGATTTCAGAGTAAAGTAAAGTAAAATTTTTAAAAAATTTATGTGAACTTTGTCCTAATTAGATCTAACTCAAATGTCACTTCTTTTGTAATACTCTCTCTGATGTTTTCATAGGCAATGTCACATTTTCCTCTGTACTTCCACTGCATCCTGCAGCTGCCTCTCACCTGTCATAATGTGGACTAGTCAGATATATGCACACCTGAATCATCTCTCATGAAATTGTACACTGTTAAAGAACAGACGTTATGTATTATAGTTCTACTGAGTTACCCAATACCTGCATATACTGCGTTCTGTAGGAGGTGATCAATATGTCTGCTGAGCTCTCATCATTTAAAACTTCACTTGGGATACTATTTGAAATGTCTTACTTTCACAGCATAACTGTATTCTACTTCAAGTGACTTCTTAAAATGTTTCTCTGCAGTTTGCTTTATTATAACTGCTTTAAATACCTTTTAAATTTAGTGGTTTGGTAGACTACATAGGGATTTGCAAAAGGATATAGATTAAGCATATATTAAATTTTCAGAGAGAACTAAATGAAAATATAATTGTTGGGCGGTAGCTCTCTCTCTCTCTGTGTTTCTCACACATACATATGCACATATATACACACACACAATCGCAATTTCCAAATCTCATTCATAATGAATTCTATTACTCAATGAGTAATTAATTTTTATAACAAATAAGAGAATCAGTCAACAATAGTCACACACACGTGTACACACAAACACAAAAATGCCCATAGTCTATTCCTTCCAGTCATCATATCTATCTTCAAATATGCAACATAATAAGTAAAATGACCTAGCCTCTAGAGGAGTTAGTGAAATTAGATTACAATACTCTTCTGACATCATAATAACAGAGTTTGTGTATTTTGTAAGGTATTTCAAATCCTTGATTGCAAAATTGTTTAAGATAACCCCTTACTCAGCCTATATATTTAATCTCTAATCCCATGTTGATCATCATTTTCCCCTGAGCTTCTGGTTTCTCAGATTTCTGACCATGGCTAACTCTTCAAAAAAATTCTGCTCCTTATTAAAGGTTAGAAAAAGTTATAAATGAAACAAAATATAATTTAATAAGTCAATATAATATCATTTTACAATTCAAAACATTCTAAGATGTGAGCTGATTTGAGCTATATTTCAGTATATGTTTTAGTTTTCCTGACAATGTTTCTAGCAAATGAAGGGAAATGATATTTCATGAGCTTATGTTCATTACAGCAAGTAACAGAAACAGACTAAGGAAAATGTTAACCAAAAAAGTTTAGATATTGGTTAGCTCATTGGCATCAGAAAGGACCTGTATGGAGATGTTCCAATATAGAGATGATAAGAACCAGTGGAACTTTAGTGATTCCAAAATGGGGTATCAAAAAAAAAACAAAACAAAACAAAAAAAAAACCACTACAAACCACCACAATAATAATAGAAAAAAAATCAATGGAAGTATATTTTTACATTTAGACTTTTAAAATGACAACACTCTCATCTCAGGAATTTAATGAAAAGTGTTGCCTATAGTTGATGTGTTGAGTATCTTCTAATCCCGTGATTCTGTTACCTTGCGTGGCATAAAGTTCTCCATGATAGTTTAGCAAATGAGAATTGATTAGAAAAGCCTTAATTCCTTTGGACCAGCCACTGATAATTCCATCAGAGTCAATAGAAAGATTAATATCTCTACTGCATTTCTTTTGAATTGTAATGTAAATATGTATGTTAGCTTTACACTTAGTGGTTTCTGGGAGTAAAGGGACAAATTAAAAATTGGGGGAGAAAGAAAAAGAAAGAGAGAGAGGAGAGAGAGAGAGAGAGAAGGAAGGAAGGAGGGAGGGAGAGAGGCCGGGAGGGCAGGAGGCAGATTGAAGATATGTTTTTTGTGTGTACAGTTTTTAATTTGTAAGCTAAGAATTTTCATAGCCTTTTGTAGTGGATTGTACAATGGCCCCAAAGATATCCATGCCCCAGTAGTCCCTAGACTCTGAATGTTATTGCACATGGTGAAAGAGACTACAGATGTGATTAAGGGTCCTTTTTCAAAAAAAATTTCTAAAAGTTTTTATTTATATTTGAGAGACAGAGAGAGAGGGAGACACAGAATCAGAAGCAGGCTTCAGACTCCGAGCTGTCAGCACACAGCCCAACATGGGGCTTGAACCCACAAGTAGTGAGATCATGACCTGAACCAAAGTCAAATGCTGAACCAACTGAGCCACCCAGGCATCCCAAGTCAAGGATCTTAATATGGGGAGATTATCCTGGATGGGCCCTAAATATAATTACAAGAACTTGTATAGGAGGAAGGCAGGGAAGATTTAAGTACAGAAGAAGTAGGAAACGGGATGACAGGATCAAGAAGTTGGAATAATGCAAGGGAGGGTTCACAGACCAGGGAGACATGATGACAGAAGCAAGAGGTTGGAGTAATGAAAAGGAGGATTTATGGAGCTAGAAAAAAACTGGGAAACATATTACACCTCTTAAGAAGGTGTGGCTCTCCCAACACTTTGGTGGCAGCCCAGTAAAACTCAATACTGAATTTTGACCTCCAGAACTATAAAGGAATAAATTTGTTTATTCCTCTATAGTTTAAGCCACCAAGTTTGTGTTGACTTGTTATAACAGCCATAGGAAACTAGTACACTTTGTTATTAAGTAGAAATAACTAGGGCATTCAGCAAATTAGAATCCTTGATGCCAATAACCTGTATTTTTTTCTATGAGTCAATTTTTGATGATTTAAAGGAAGGGAATACATAATATTACGAGTGAGCATCTGTTATTTATTCTTTAAGAGCTAATTTGAGAAGCATGTTGTCAATTTTATAGTCAAAGGAAGAAGACCAATTTTCAAATTTATTGATGGCTACCTGGTGAATTAAAGCATAGGTTGAATTTTGTCTAATTAAACTCAAATTTCTTATCAGTGTCAAGAAATGTATTTGGAGTATTTGTACTTTGGAGTAGCAAATAGACATGTTAATGAAAGGTTATAGTCATACTTTTAAACAAAAAGATGATTTGAAAAATCGTGATGGTAGTAGCTGTGCTAGATACATATAATTTGTTCCTGTTTTTCTACATCATACTCTGAGACCTGGGATGTTCCTTGCTGGCTATGTATCAAGAGACACAAATGGGTGGGATGGCCAAAGATAGGCACCAGTAGGGATTAGAGGATTGGAGGGTTGGAAGAGAATGAACTTTGGGTATTTATTTCTCACATTCTTCCTTTCCAGATTGCCATGGTAGAATGTGAAGGCCATGTTTTCTGCCAATCAGCTCTTGCTCCCTCCTGATTACAATAATCTTTTCTTCCTCTCCCTTCTTACTGCTACATGCCCTGGGGTAGTGTAACCTCACTAGCGGTTTATTGGTTTTCCTTAACTGTAGCATGCATTGTAAATCGTCTTTTTGTGTTTTAATATCTTCAATTAAATTCTTTTGTGTCATCTATTTTTCCACCAAAAATATTTACTGTAATGCAGGTACTAATGAAACAATTGACATGAATCTGATTATTTGATTTTTATAGTGACCTTGTGAGTTAGGTATTATTCTAACCAAATTTAAAATATGAGAATATTGGGGTGCCTAGGTGGATTTGTCGGTTAAGCATCTGACTCTTGGTTTCAGCTCAGGTCATGATCTCACAGTTTGTGAGATCAAGCCCCTTGTGGGGTTCTGCACTGAGTGTGGAGCCTGCTTAGGATTCTCTTTCTGGCTCTCCTGCTCATATTTGCTCAATAGATAGCTAGATAGCTAGACAGACTGAAAAACAGAAGGTTTAAATAACTTGATGGTCACATAGCTAAGAAATGTCTAAGTCAAAAATGAATCCAGTGAGTTTGACTCCAGAAATGATCCTAGATGTGGTTGTAAATTAGCTAATATGCTTTAAAAATTAGTTTCATATTTTTAATGTCTATATAAATCTCATAGACAAGACTTAAGTCTAGAAAAAAATAGAATAAAAAGAAACATGTTAGGGAAATTTAATTCATAGGTAATAAAACTAACACATAAGACACAGAGATCTGAATTTGTAAATAGTCTATTACATTCGAGGCGCCTGGGTGGCTCAGTCAGTTAAGCCTCTGACTTCCGCTCAGGTCATGATCTCATGGTTCGATTCCTATGTCCGGCTCTGTGCTGACAGCTAGCTCAGAGCTTGGAGCCAGTTTCAGATTCTGTACCTCCCTCTGTCTCTGACCATCCCCTGCTCATGCTGTCTCTCTCTCTCAGAAATAAATAAAACATTAAAAAAATTTTTAAATAGTCTATTACATGCAATCTTCATATCTGAAAGCTTCAAGATGTTATTTCGTATCAAAATTCTTAAGAAAATGGAAATGAGAGGAACATTTTCTTCGATATACAAAGAAAGCCTTTTACTAATACAAATATGTCATACAAATTAATTGAAATAATCTACTTGCTGTCTGTGATCATTTTTCAGTGACTAGAAACAGATAAATTAATTAGTTACTGTGAAACCAATAAGTGCATTTCACTTTCACTTATCTCCCTGAAAATTCATATTCATTGCCTTTTTTAATCAGCTTTTTTTAAATTTAAAAAATCATGCAATTAAAACAAAATGATGAAAATACTATACTATTACTGAGAGACTTTTGCTAATCTCACATAGGAGTATGGCAACGATGACACCAGAGTTTATTCTTATTCCATTATAGAAACTGGAAGAGAAGATGACAACTATTTTTTTAAACCCCTCATCATCTCTTACCTGCAATTCCTAACCTTTATGTTCGAAATACTCTCCCCACCTATATAACTGGTAGTAAAAAATCTTTCTTCCATGAGATTTATGAAATTCTTCCTGACATGTAGGCTTCAATACTGCCATTTTGATCTGCATAATATACTTATTACTAATAGGCCACTTATAGCCTATATCAAGGTCAGCAAACTATGGCTTTTTGTAACCTCTTTTGTTTAAGATAGTTGGGAAATAAGACTATTTTGTGGCACATAACAATGATATGAAATTTGAAATTTAGTGTCCAGTAATAAAGTTTTATTGAAGGACCCATGCTTATTTGTTAATGTATATTTGTCCATGGCTTTTTTTATTCTAATAGGACAGAGTTGTATAGCTGCAGCAGAGACCATTTGGCCCACAAACCCTAAAGCATTTAGTAAATGGCTCTTATAGAAACTGAGCTGCAGACCTCTGGCCTGTATACTCACATTGTACTGTAATTTCAAAGTGTAAGTATTTGACAGTATTTAAACATCTGGATGAATGAACTTAAACACTAAAATGTATAGGTATGTATATATATATATATATACACACACACACACACACACACATATATATATATAGCTTATTACTTTTACCATTTTTTGAGTTAATTCTTTTAGTTTTTCTATGTATATTATTTTGCTTGTAGATAATTATGCTAATTATATCTTCTATTTTCTAATACTTATCTTTTTATATTTTTATTTTAATTCCAGTTAGTTAACATACAAGTGTTATATTAGTTTCAGGTGTACAATGTAGTGATTCAACAATTCCATCCATTCCCTGGTGCTCATCACAACTGCAGTCCTTAATTCCCATTATCTTTTTAACCCATCCCTCTGACATCTCCTCTGGTAACGATCAGTTTGTTCTCTAGAGTTAAGAGTCTGTTTTTTAGTTTGTTTTTCTTTTCCTTTGTTTGTTTTATTTATTTAATTCCACATATTAGTGAAATCATATGGTATTTGTCTTTCTTTGACTAATTTATTTCACTTTGCATTATATTCTCCATTTCCATCCATGTCATTGCAAATGGCAAGACTCCAATCCTTTTGATGGCTGAATAATATTCACACACACACACACACACACACACACACACACACACACACACACACACTATACTTCTTCTTTATCCATTCATCAATCAATGGACACAGGCTGCTTCCATATCTTGGCTATTGTAAATAATGCTGCTATAAATATAGTCATACATATATCCCTTTTAATTAGTGGTTTTATATTCTTTGAGTAAATACCCAGTAGTGCGTTTGCTGGAACATAGGGTAGTTCTATTTTTAACTTTTTGAAGAACCTCCATACTGTTTTCCAGAATGGCTGCACCAGTTTGCATTCCCACCAAAACTGCAAGAGAGTTTCTTTTTCTCCACATCCTCAACAACACTTCTTTCCTGTGTTGTTGATTTTAGCTACTCAGATAGGTGTGAGGTGATATCATATTGCAGTTTTGATTTGCATTTCCCCTATGATAAGTGATGATGAACATCTTTTCATGTGTCTGTATGTCTTCTTTAGAGAAACCTCTGTTCATGTCTTCTTCACAATTTTTAAATTGGATCATTTGTAGTTTGGATGTTGAATTTTGTAAGCTCTTTATATGTATAGAATGCTATATGTGTGTGTGTATACATACACTATACTATATACTTTCTTTGGATATGGCATTTGCAATATCGTCTCTTATTCCATAGGCTGCATTTTAGTTTTGTTGATTGTTTCCTTTGCTGTGCAGAAGTTTTTTTATTTTGATGTAGTCCCAATTGTTTATTTTGCTCTTGTTTCCCTTGCCTCAGGGGACCTATCTAGGAAAAGTTGCTGTGGCCAGTGTTACTGCTTATGCTGTCTTCCAGGATTTTTATGGTTCAGGTCTCATACCATTTTGAATTTATCTTTGGGTATTGTGTAGGAAAGTGGTAAAATTTCATTCTTTTGCATGTTGTTGTCCAGTTTTCCCAACACCCTTTCTTCAAGAGAATTGTCTTTTTTCCCTTTGGATATTCTTTCCTGCTTTGTCAAAGATTAATTGCCCATATAATTTTGGGTTCATTTTTGAGTTTTCTATTCTGCTACGCTGATGTATGTGTAGTTTTGATCACTAAAGCTTTGTAATCTAACTTGAAGTCCAGAATTATAATATTGTCCAGCACAAGTATTTTGCTGCTTTGGTTAGGTTTATTTCTAGGTATCTCATGATTTTTGGTGCAATTATAAATGTGATTGATTCCTTACTTTCTCTTTTTGGTATATAGAAATACAACAAATTTCTGTACATTGATTTTTGTATGCTGCCACTTTACTGAATTCTTTTGTCATAGGTTCTAGCAGCTATTTTTGATGGGACCTTTAGAATTTTCTGTATAGTATCATGTCATCTACAAATAGTGAAATTTTTAAGTCTTTATTTTTTAATGTTTTAACATTTGAGAGAGAGAGACAGAGAGTGAGAGAGAGAAAATCCCAAGCAGACTCCATACTGATAGCAGAGACTGAAGCAGGGATCAATCCCATGAACCATGAGATCATGACCTGTCCCAAAATCAAGAGTTGGATACTTAACCAACTGAGCCACCTAGGTGCACTGAAAGTTTTACTTTTTCCTTATCAATTTGGACACCTTTTATTTCTTTTTGTTGTCTGATTTATGTGACTAGGACTTCTAGTACTATGTTGAATAAAAGTAGTGAGAATGGGCATCCTTGTTTTGTTTCTACCTTAGGGGAAAAGTGCTCAGTTTTTCCCCATTAAAGATGATATTAGCTGTGGGTTTTTTACATATGGTCATTAGTATGCTGAAGTATGTTCCCTCTACACCTACTTTGTTGAGGGGTTTTTATCATGAATGGATACTGTACTTAGTCGAACGCTTTCTCTTTATCTATTAAAATAATCATTTGGTTCATATTCTTTCATTATTGATGTGATGTATCACACTGATTGAGTTATGAATATTGAACCAATCTTGCAAACCCAAGAATAAATCCCACTTGATTGTAGTGAATGATTTTTTAAAATTTATTGATAAATTTGATTTCCAGTATTTAAGTGAGGATTTTTGTATCTATGTTTATTAGAGATATTGGCCTGTAGTTCTTTTTAAATACGATGTCTTTATCTAGTTTTGGTATCTGGGTAATGCTGGCCTTCTTGAATGAATGTGGAAGTTTTTCTTACTTTTCTCTTTTTTGAAATAATTTGAGAACAATAGGTATTAACTCTTCTTTAAATATTTAGTAGAATTCACCTGTGAAGCCATCTGGTCCTGGACTTTTGTTTGTTGATAGTTTATTTTTTTTTAATTACTAAGTCAGTTTCTTTGCTTGTAATTGGTATATTCAAATTTCTGTTTCTTTCTGTTTCAGTTTTGATAGGTTATATGTTTAAAAGAATTTATTTATTTCTTCCAGGTGGCACAATTTGTTGATATATAGTTTTTCATCATATTCTCTTGTAACTGTTTCTATTTCTATGGTATTAGTTGTTATTTCTTCTCTCTCATTTATGGTTTTATTTATTTGAATCTTTTCTCTCTTTTTCTTTATAAGTCTGGGTAGAGTTTCATCATTTTTTTTTTCCAAAGAACCACATCCTGGTTTCATTGATCTATTCTATTGTTTGCTTAATTTTTTACTTTCGATATTACTTATTTCTACTCTAATTTTTTTATTATTTCCTTCCTTCTACTGACTTTAGGTTTCATTTGTTGTTCTTTTTCTATCTCCTTTAGGTATAAAATTTGGTTGGTTGAGATTTTTCTCACTTCTTGAGATAAACCGCTTTTACTGTGTCCAAAAGGTTTTGAATGGTTGTGTTTTCATTATCATGTGTTTCCATGTACATTATATTTCCTTTTTTATTTCCTCTTTCACCCATTCATTGTTTTTGTTTTTGTTGTTTTTGTGAGAGAGAGAGAATGAGGTGGAGCATGAGGAAGGGAGGGACAGAGAGACAGGGAGACACAGATTCTGAAGCAGGGTCCAGGCTCTGAGCAGTCAGCACACAGCCTTATGCGGGGCTCAAACTCATGAGCTGTGAGATCACGACCTTAGCCAAAGTCAGACGCTTAACCGACTGAACCACTTGGGTACCCCAACCCATTCATTGATTAGTAGTATGTTATTTAAGCACCATGTATTTGTGGTCTTTCCAGATTTTTACTTGTGATTGACTTGTAGTTTCATAGCACTGTGATCAGGAAAGATGCATGATATGACTTTGATCATTTTGGATTTGTTGAGGCTTGTAGTTTGGTCCCATGTGCATTTGAAAAGAATGTGTATTCCACTGTTTTAAAATGGAATGTTCTAAATATATCTGTTAAGTCCAATTGGTCCTGTGTGTCATTCAAAGCCATTGTTTCCTTGTTGATTTTCTGTTTAAATGATCTGTCTATTGATGTAAGTGAGGTGTTAATGTTCCCTATTATTATTGTATTATTATCCATTAGTTCCTTTATGTTTGCTATTAACTGTTTTGTGTATTTGGATGCTTTCATGTTGAGTACATAAATATATTTACAATTGTTATATTTTCTTGTTGGATTGTTCACTTGATTATTACGTAGTGTCCTCCTTTGTCTCATGTTACAGTCTTTGTTTTAAAGTCTACTTTATCAGGAATAAGTTTTGCTACTCCAGCTTTCTTTTGACATCCATTTACATGATATACGATTCTCCATCATCTCAGTTTCAATCTGTAGGTGTTGTTACATTCAAAATGGGTCTCTTATATGAAGCAGATAAATAGGTGTTGTTTCTTCATCCATTCTATCACTGTGTCTTTTTTTTGGAATTTTATTTTATTTATTTTTTTCTTAGATAGTTTATTGTCAACTTGGTTTTCATATAACAACCAGTGCTCATTCCAACAAGTGCCCTCCCCAATGCCCATCACCCACCTTCCCCTCTCCCCTACTCCCACCTGCCCTCAGCTTGTTCACACCATTCAAGAATCTCTCATGGTTTGCCTCCCTCCCTCTCCCCAACTGTTTTTCCCCTTCTTCTCCCCCATGGTCCTCCGTTAAGTTCCTCCTAATCCACCTAAATGTGCAAACATATGACTGACTTATTTCGCTCAGCATTACACTCTCTACTTCTATCCATGTTGCTACCCATGACCGGATTTCACTGTTTCTCATTGCCATGTAGTATTCCATTTTATAGATAAACCACATCTTCTTGATCCATTCATCTGTTGATGGACACTTAGGCTCTTTCCATGTTTTGGCTATTGTTGAGAGTGCTCCTATGAACATTGCAGTACATGTGCCCCTAGGCATCAGCACTCCTGTATCCCTTGGGTAAATTCCTAGCAGTGCTATTGCTGGGTCATAGGGCAGTTCTACTGTTAATTTTTTTGGAACCTCCACACTGTTTTCCAGAGGGGCTGCACCAATTTACATTACCCAACAACAGTGTAAGAGGATGCCCGTTTCTCCACATCCTCGCCAGCATCTAGAGTCTCCTGATTTGCTCATTTAGCCACTGTGACTGGCGTGAGGTGGTATCTCAGTGTGGTTTTGATTTGTATTTTTCCCTGATGATGAGAGACGCTGAGCATCATTTCATGTGTCTGTTGGCCACCTGGATGTCCTCTTTGGAGAAGTGTCTGTTCATGTCTTCTGCCCATTTCTTCACTGGATTATTAGGTTTTTTGACTGTAGAGTTTGATGAGTTCCTTATGGATTTTGGATATTAGCCTTTTACCTGATATGTCATTTGCAACTATCTTTTCCCATTCTGTCAGTTGCTTATTAGTTTTATTGATTGTTTCCTTTGCCGTGCAGAAGGCTTTTATCTTGATGAGGTCCCAGTAGTTCATTTTTGCTCTTGATTCCCTTGCCTTTGAGGATGTGTCAAGTAAGAAATTGCTGCAGTTGAGGTCAAGGAGGTTGTTTCTTGCTTTCTCCTGTAGGGTTTTAATGGTTTCCTGTCTCACATTCAGGTCCTTTATCCATTTCAAATTTATTTTTGTGTACGGTGTGAAAAAAATGATCTAGTTTCATTCTTCTACATGTTGCTGTCCAGTTCTCCCTGCACCGTTTGTTAAAGAGGCTGTCTTTTTTCCATTGGATGCTCTTCCCTGCTTTGTCAAAGATTAGTTGGCCATACATTTGTGGGTCCAATTCTGAGTTCTCTATTCTATTCCATTGGTCTATGTGTCTGTTTTTGTGCCTATACCATACTGTCTTGAAGATTACAGCTTTGTAGTAGAGGCTAAAATCTGTGATGGCGATGCCTCCCGTTTTGGTTTTCTTCTTCAATACTACTTCGGTTATTTGCGGTCTTTTGTGGTTCCATACAAATTTTAGGATAGTTTGTTCTAGTTTTGAGAAGAATGCTGGTGCAATTTTGATTGGGATTGCATTGAATGTGTAGATAGCTTTGGGTAGTAATGACATTTTAACAATATTTATTCTTCTGACCCATGAGCATGGAATATTTTTCCATTTCTTTGTGTCTTCTTCAATATCTTTCTTAAGTTTTCTATAGTTTTTATGATACAGGTCTCCTATATCATTGGTTAGGTTTATTCCGAGGTATTTTATGGTTTTTTGTGCAATTATGAATGGGATCAGTTTCTTGATTTCTCTTTCTGTTACTTCACTATTAGTGTTTAAAAATGCAACAGATTTCTGTACGTTGATTTTGTATCCTGCAACATTGCTGAATTTATGGATCAGTTCTATTAGGCTTCTGGTGGAGTCTGTCAGGTTTTCTATGTAGAGTATCATGTCGTCTGTGAAAAGTGAAAGTTTGACTTCTTCTTTACCAATTCTGATGCCTTTTATTTCCTTTTGTTGTCTGATTGCTGATGCAAGAACTTCCTGTACTATGTTAAACAACAGTGGTGAGAGTGGACATCCCTGGCATGTTCCTGATCTCAAGGGGAAAGCTTTCACTTTTTCCCCATTGAGGATGATGTTAGCTGAGGGCTTCTCATAGATGGTTTTCATAATGTTTAGGTAAGTTCCTTCTATCCTGACTTTCTTGAGGGTCTTTATTAAGAAGGGATGCTGTATCTTGTCAGGGCTTTTTCTACATCTATCGACAGGATCATATGTTTTTTTATCTTTTCTTTTGTTAATGTGATGTATCACAATGATTGAATTGCGAATATTAGACCAGTCCTATAACCCAGGAATGAATCCCACTTGATCTTGGTGGGCAATTCTTTTTATGTGCTGGTGGATTCTATTTGCAAGTATCTTGTTGAGGATTTTTGCATCCGTATTCCTCAAGGATATTGGCCTGTAGTTCTCTTTGTTTGCTGGATCTCTGTCTGGCTTGGGAATCAAAGGGATGCTGGCTTCATAAAATGAGTCTGGAAGTTTTCCTTCGATTTCTATTTTTTGGAATAGCTTGAGAAGAATTGGTATTAATTCAGTTTTAAATGTCTGGTAGAATTCCCCGGGGAAGCCATCTGACCCAGGGATCTTATTTGTTGGGAGATTTTGGATAACTCTTTCGATTTCCTCACTAGTATGGGTCTGGTCAGGTTTTCTATGCCTTCCCGTGTGAATTTTGGTAGTGAGTGTGTGTTTAGGAATTTGTCCATTTCTTCTAAGTTATACAGTTTGTTGGCATATAATTTTTCATAGTATTCCCTGATAATTGTTTGTATTTCTGAGGGATTGGTTGTAATAAGTTCTTTATCATTCGTGCTTTTATCTATTTGAGTGTTCTTTCTTTCCTTTTTGAGAAGCCTGGCTAGAGGTTTGTCAATTTTGTTTATTTTTTCAAAAAACCAACTCTTGCTTTCATTGATATGTTCAACTGTTTTTTTGGTTTCTATATTGTTTATTTCTGCCCTGATTTTTATTATTTCTCTTCTCCTACTGGGTTTGGGGTGCTCCTGTTTCTCTCTCTCTCTAGTTCCTTTAGGTGCACTAAAGGATTTTGCATTTGCACTTTTTCTAATTTCTTGAAGTAAGCCTGGAGTACAATGTACTTTCCTCTTAGGACTGCCTTTGCCACATCCTGTAGAGTTTGGATTGTATTTCCGTTTTCATTTATTTCTATATATTTTTAAATTTCTTCCCTAATTACCTGATTGGCCCATTCGTTCTTTAGTAGGGTGTTCTTTAACCTCCATGTTTTTGGAGGTTTTCCAGACTTCTTCCTGTGATTGATTTCAACTACCATAGCATTGTGATCTGAAAGTGTGCATGGTATGATCTCCATTCTTTATATTTATTGAGGGCTGCACTATGTCCCAGTATGTGATCTATCTTGGAGAATGTACCATGTACACTTGAGAAGAAAGTGAATTCCATGGCCTCAAGATGTAGAGTTCTAAATATATCTGTCAAATCCATCTGGTCTAATGTGTCATTCAAGTCCATTGTTTCTTTAATGATTTTCTGTCTAGTTGATCTACCCATTGCTATAAGTGGAGTGTTAAAGTCCCCTGCTACCAGCACAGTCTTATCCATAAGACTGTTTCTGTTTGTGATTAATTGTTTTATATGTTTAGGTGCTTCCATATTCAATGCATAGACATTTATAATTGTTAGCTCTTCCTGATGGATTGACCCTGTAATTATTATATAATGCCCTTCTGCATCCCTTGTCATTGCCTTTACTTTAAAGTCAAATTTGTCTGATATAAGTATAGCTACTCCAGCTTTCTTTTGACTTCCAGTAGCATGATATATGTTTCCCCATCCCTTACTGTCAATCTGAAGGTGTCCTCAGGTCTAAAGTGAGTTTCTTGTAGACAGCAAATAGATTTTGGTTTTTTATCCATTCTGCTATCCTATCTCTTTTGATTGGAGTATTCAGCCCTTTTATATTCAGTGTTATTATTGAAATATATGGATTTAGAATCATTGTGTCGTTTGTGGGATTCATGCTTGTGGTGGTGTCTCTGGTATCTTGCTTTCCTTGCAATGTTTCCCTCAGAGAGTCCCTCTCAGGATTTCTTGTAGGAGGTTGAGTGATGACAAATTCTTTCCATTTTTGTTTATTTGGAAAGACTTTTTTCTCTCCTTCTCTTCTGAATGACAGGCTTGCTGGATAGAGGATTCTTGGCTGCCTATTTTTTCTGTTCATCACATTGAAGATCTCCTGCCATTCCTTTCTGGCCTGCCAAGTTTCAGTAGATAGGTCTGTAACCACTCTGATAGGTTTCCCTTTGTATGTTAGAGTCCTTTTCTCTCTAGCTGCTTTCAGAATTCTCTCTTTGTCCTTATATTTTGCCAGTTTCACTATAATATGTTGTGCAGAAGATCGATTCAAGTTACATCTGAGGGGAGTTCTTTTGCCTCTTGAATTTCAATGTCTACTTCCCTCCCCAGGTTGGGGAAGTTCTCTGCTATTATTTGTTCAAACACTCCTTCAGCACCTTTCCTCCTCTCTTCCTCTTCTGGAATTCCTATGATAAGGATATTGTTCCCTTTGAGTTTGATCATATCATTGAGCTCTGGAACTCTCCTTTCATGTTCCTGGATCAGTTTATCTCATTTTCTCAGCTTCCTCTTTTTCTATATTTGTGTCTTCTAAATCACTTATTCTCCTTTCTGCCTTTTCAATCCGTGCCTTGGATGCCTCCGTTTTATTATCTATCTCATTTATAGCATTTAAAAATTCATCACAACTATTTTTAAGCTCCATAGTCTTTGTAGCAATAGTTTCTCTAATGCCTTCCATGCTTTTTTCAAGCCCAGCAATTAATTTTATGACTATTGTTCTAAATTCTTGTTCAGTTATGTTGCTTATATCTGTTTTGAGCAGTTCTTTAGCTGTCATTTCTTCCTGGAATTTCTTTGGAGGAGAGTTCTTCCATTTCATCATTTTGGTTAGCCTTCTATCTCTTTTTAATTTTAAAAGCTTGTTATGCACTCTGCCCCTGAAGTGCTGCTGTATTAAATAGGGCTCTTTGACTGTCTAGGGCCTGTCCGTTCAGGAAGTGTTCTTTAAATAGTGTCTCCTGGTTTCTCTTGTTGAGACTTTTGTTATTTTGTTTGCCTACTCGTAGTGGTATTTGGGACTCTCCACCATATGTACTTTGGCTTGTTTCTTAAGGTAGCCCTGGAAAAGAAAACAGATAACCACACAGGGAGCAAAGGTACACAAACACACAGACAAATCCAATAAACATGCAAACTAAAAGGAAAAAAGAAAAAGAAAAAGGAAGGGACAAAAAACAAAACAAAAAAAAAGAGGAAGGAGGGAAGACAAATAATAAAAATAAAAATTAATAAATTGAAAAAAAAAAGAAAAGGAAAGAAAAAAGAAAAAAACCCAAAGGACAAAAGACAGTCTAAAGGCATAAAACCAGAATTCCTAGCTGCAAATAAAGAGCCAGGTGTATGCAGTGCTGATGGAAGAGCATATATAAAGAGAGAAATGACAGGGTGGGGAGGAAGTGAAATTGGAAATGAAATGACTAGACACAGAGACTAAGAGGCTTGATTCAGAGGGAGACATTGTAGAATATGTTTACAGACGATGAGAAAGAAAGGAAGACGTTGCTAAGAGAAACTATATAGTCTGATTACTCCATAAAGAGAGAGAGATAAAAAGATAGTGATGGAGATCTAGAGTATACATCTAGAGAATGGAATAAATGTGACTGTTTAAGCAAACCAGTGACCAGAATGCCCAGACCAGCAGAGTGGAGGGTTATGAATGACAAAAGGGAGATTATATGTGAATAGAAAGAATTATCTAGGATTAATCATGGCATTGCATCCATGTTGGTCTTGCCCAGGCTCAGGTAAAGAAAAAAAAAAAAAGCAGCTCTCTGGGGGGGATGGGCATGGTTTGGTGTAGGCGGGTCTCACTTCCACTGTGTCCCGCTGGCCGCTCCCTGAGGCTCCACCTTGGTGATTGTGGGGAGAGAAATTGCATCTTCCCAGGCCTTCTCAACCAAGTATTTCAAATCACTCCTTTTGTGTCCGATCTCCCTGTGCTTAGGGTGTTGCCAAGGTGGGCCGTGTTCTATGCCCCATGCCCTGCCTCGTATCCAGGTCCCAGTCCGTGCACTTTGTTCATACCGCGGAAACACAGTCTACAGGTCGCTGCTTCCCTGCTGCCCTGAGTCGAGTGAGTGGGGGACGGGGGGGTGAAGTGTCACAGCCTCAGGTCTGGCCAGGGTCAAGCGGCGGCACAACCTGGGATCCGCCGCCTCCACCAGGGGGTCAGGTCCGGGGAACTCAGCCTTGGCCACCGCCTCTGCGTTTCTGGAGGGTCAAGCCCGGGGAATGCAGCCTCAAGCCCACAGTGTCCATGCCACCACGGAGGATAGTGCCAGTGAAACGCCCAGAATTCGAGAGAACCCCAAAATCAGACCACCAGAGACCAGAGTCAAAGCCAAGCGGCAAGGGTTGTTTATTTGCAGGTTCGAACCCGGTCCTCCGCGCACTCGTTGCCGGTGACGCTGAGAGGCCCCGAACAAAGCCTCTGCAGCCTTTTTATAGACAAAGGTAAACAAGTCATGGGGAGGGACAGGAGATTTCCATGGTTACAAGTTTGCCATTGGTTAACATTAAAATGTGAACATATACCGCATCTGATTGGTTCCCACCATCAGGTTTTTGGCGGGATCCAATTATAATATTTGGGGTACCTTTGAATTCAGCCTATCATAGAGCGAGTTTGAAGTCTTGTTTGGCGACTAACAGGTTAACATCTCTCTCTCCAGGCCCTTCCCTCAGCAAGGTATGGGGTGGCCGCTGGCCTTTTCGGATTGGCTTCTGCCAAGGTGGGGTGATGGGGTGACAGGGGGAACATGAAGCTAGTCCCTTGGGCAATCCGGCGGCGGGGAAGCAAGGCTTAAGCATTGTTACAGAAGCAGAGAGAGCTGGTTAGGTGTTAGCTTCCCATAGCGCAGGCATCTGTTCAGAAGCGGAAAAGCTGGTTAAGTTTATTTAGGCCTCTCACCAGGAGTGCAGCAGAGCAGTTTTTCCTGGCGCCCTCTGGGACCGGGGACACCTAGTTCAAAGCCAGCACCCCAGCCAGCACCCAAAACACTCTTTCCAAGACAAGGTTTTTCTCTTCTCCAGGGATGGTTCTTATGAGCAGTCTCAGCTTCTCTCTCCTTTCCCCTGGACTCGCTGCCTCTCACCACCCCTTGTCGATTTATCACTCCCTGCAGCTGCATGGAAGCCGGGGTCCCTCCCCTCCCTCCGTGTCTCTGCGTCCCATCCCACTTTTATCTTCCCCAGTTCGCACTCATGCACTTATGAGGTTTCCTTCCCAGTGTGACTCAGTGTCCTATGGCTTCAGGCCTTCTCTGTTTGAGAGATGGGTGCAAGTGAAATGCACGGAGCTCCCTACTTTTCCACCATCTTGCCCCCGCAAGGGGGCTGACTTGTGTCTTTTGATTGTTTAGTCCATTTACATTCAAAATAACCAATAATATATATGTACTTATTCCCATTTTATACCTGTTTTGTGGTTGTTTCTGAAGACTTTTTCTGATCCTTTCTTGTATTTCATTCATGGTTTGCTGGTTTTCTTTAGTGATACATTTGAGTTTTTTCTCTTTAAAATTTGAATATTTATTAGTGGTTTTTGATTTGTGGTTACCATTAGGTTTGTATATAACACTTCTGCGTATAGCAATCTATATTAAGTTGGTGGTCATTTAAGTTTGAACCCATCCTTTAGTCCTCTACTCCCCGCATTTTAGATACATGTTGTCATATTTTACATCTTTTAATTTTGTGACTTCCTTGACGGATATTTTACAAGAATATTTGTTTTTTACTGCTTTTTTGTTTCCTACCTTCATAGTGTCATTTTTGGTCTTCCTTTCCACTCTAAGAGTCCCTTTAATATTTCTTGCAGGGTTGGTTTACCGGTCTTAAACTCCTTTACTTTTTGTTTGTCCAGGACACTCTTTATCTCTCCTTCTATTCTGAATGATAGCCTTGCTCATGTATGCAGATTTTTCCCATTCAGCACTTTGAATATATCATGCCACTCCCTTCTATCTTAAACATTTTCTGCTGAAAAATCTCCTGATAGCCTTATGAGGTTTCCTTTTGTATGTAACTGTCTTCTTTTGTCTTGCTCATTAAAATTTTTTATCACTATATTTTGCCATTTTAATTATGTCTTGGTGTGGATCTGCTTTTATTGATCTTGTTGGGGGTCCCATGTGACTCTTGGATCTTGATATCTGTTTCCTCCCTTCGATTAGGGAAGTTTTCAGCCATTATCTCTTCAAATAAATTTCCTGCCCCCCTTTTCTCTATTCTTTTTCTTCTGGGACTCCTGTAATATGAATGTTATTACATTTGGCGGAGACACTGAATTTCCTAAGTCTATTCTCATTTTGCATAATTCTTTTTTCCCTCTTTTATTCATCTTGATTACTTTCCATTACTCTGTCTTCTAGGTCATTAATTTGTTCCTCTGCTTCTTCCAGCCTGTTGCTCATTGCATCAAACATGTTTCTAATCTTGTTTATTGCACTTTTCATCTCTTGTTTCTTTTTTTTATCTTTGTGTTAAGACATCACTGATGTCTTTCACTTGTTTCTCAAGTCCAGTGATATCTTTATGATTATCTCTTTAAATGGTCCATTAGGGGGGCGCCTGGGTGGCTCAGTCTGTTGAGTGTCCAATTTTGGCCCAGGTCACGATCTCATAGTTTGTGGGTATGAGCCCCACGTTGGGCTCTGTGCCGACAGCTAGCTCAGAGCCTGGAGCCTGCTTAAGATTCTTTGTCTCCCTCTCTCTCTGATCCTCTCCTATTCATGCTCTCTCTCTCTCTCAAAAATACATACATACATACATACATACATACATACATACATACATACATTAAAGTAATTTTTTAAAAATAAATAAATGGTCCATTAAGCATGTTGCCTATATCTGCTTCACTTACACCTCTGGCTGTGGCCTTATTCTGTTCTTTCATTTGGGACAAATTTATCTGTCTTCTCATGTACTCTGAATCTGTGTCTATTTGTGTGTATTAGGCATGTCAGCTATGTCTCCTGCTCTTGATGATAATGGCCTTATGAAGACGAGGTCCTGTAGTGCCCTACTGTGTAGTGTTCCCCTGTTCCCCAGACACTGGTGCTTCTGGGAATGTCTCCAGTGTGTGCTTTGTATGCTGGGCTGTTTGCCCTAGCTGCTTCATCCTTCAGGCCAGTCATCAGCAGAAGTTTTCTTTGCCTGTTGTGGGCAGTGTTTCATCCCTGGCCTGAATGTGGCACATTTTAACTGGGTAGGCTCTGGTCTGCTTGTGAAATGAAATGTGTTACGACTGCCACCAGGACCAAAGCCCCACAAAACTCCCAGGTCAGGAGACACAGTGTTGGCAGGAGTTTGGGCCCGTCTTCTGGGATAGAGGGTCCACCATGCTGGGACTGAGGCAAGGTGACTGGGAAGCTCAGTTCCACCAGAGTGAGGTGGGGATGAAGTTTGGCATAAGTAAGCTTAGGTAGCAAGTGCTGTGCTGTGCCCACAGGTGGCCCTCTGCTTATGTTGGGGAATGGTAAGGGAAATGACACCGGTCAGTTGCTTTGTTTCCGGAGGGGTCTCTCCATGAACACTGTCTCCCTGGGATACACTCCAAAATGATCAACTAACCTCCCCGGTGGGTGCCCCCGGTGCTTTTCAGATCACGGTTTCCAGGTTGTATGTCTGCAGGCTGTTTATCCTTCCTTTTTTCCAAGAGCAGCCTTGAAAATGTCCTCTGAGCTCTCCCAGAGGCAAGCACACTCACTTTTAATACTCCAGACTTAAACCCCTTCTAGTTTTAAGAACTCACAGGGGCGCCCCAGTGATTCACTTGGTTAAGTGTCCAACTTCAGCTCTGGTCATGATCTCATAACTTGTGAATTGGATCCCCGTGTCAAGACCTGTGCTGACAGCTCAGAGCCTGGAGCTGCTTTGGATTCTGTGTCTCCCTCTGTCTCTGGCCCTCCCCAACTCGCACTCTGTCTCACTCTCTCAAAAATAAATAATAAAACATTAAAAAAAAAAAAAAAGAACTCACAAAATCTGGGCCCTCTAGCTTTCCAAGCCAATTGCTATGGGGATTCATTTTTTCCACGTGCTCTCCTGTGTGTTAGTCTGTCTCTCACCCTTCTCTGTGACCAGGGCTCACACTGGAGCAGCCACAATCTGTTTCTCTCCCAAGCTGAGTTTCAGTGCTTCCAAGTTTCTTTCTTACCTTTAGTTGTGGAATTTGTTCTGCTGGTCTTCAGATTGATTTCTGGAGCATTAAAGATGATTTGATATTTATCTAGTCGTTTTCATGAGACAAGGTGAGCCTGGGATCCTCCTACTTGGCCAACATCTTCCTTTTTCCCAGTTTTCAGTTCTTCTTCTAATCAGTGTTTGCTCTGTTTATATCTAACCAATGCTTTCTCCTAGTTACATTGGCAGATTTTCCTGGAAAACTTAATAGTGAAAATGTCTGGGTTTTGCTAACTTTGATATAAATATTTATAATGTTTCATCACTAAAACACATTTATGTCAGTACCCATAGTGATATAATTGGATCAAAGTAAATTTTATTTGAGACAGATAGACTTTATCATGTAAGGAGATTTCTTTTATTTCTCTTTACAGAGACCTTTTATAATAATTTGTAAATAAATTTAAGACTCATTAAATGCTTTTTCATATGGATATAGTTTATATTCTTTATTAACCCATTGACACAATATATTTCATGAATATATTTTCTAATACTGCCTCATCCTTCAGTTACTATTTGGGGTGGGTTTTGGTGCATTATTTGACTAAGTAGCTGATGAATTTTATTTCAGATTTTTATGTCTGTATTCATTAATGACATTCGTTGTAGATTTAATTTTTGGTAGTTTTACTATCAAATTTAATTTTTTTCTGAAAATCTTTTGGGTAATATTCTATTTTTTCTATGCTTGAGCCCGTTTTTTTTCACAGTTTTCTTTATTACTTTTGGAATATAGTTTATGCACAGTGTTACATTAGTTTCAGGTTCACAACATAGGAATTGTACAAGTCCATGCATGCAGTATGCTGAGTCAGTTCTTAAAATGTGGAAGCAAAGTGTTTCTAGATAATGTCAATACTTCTTTTCTAGAATATATCAATAACTCATCTATAAAACAACACCTTATTGTTATTTTAAAGTAGTTTTACATTTTTCAATTTATTTTCTTATAATTTGCCTGCTCAGTTTATTCTTATGCCATTTTGACAATTTCATTTTCATGCATGTTAACCATTTCTTAGAGAAATGCTAAGATTTATTTATTTTTATTATTTTCTTAACAGAATAGACTTTTAAAAAATGTTTACTTATTAATTTTGAGAGAGAGAGGGAGAGAGAGTGAGCTGAGGAGGGACAGAGAAAGAGGGAGAGAGGGAATTCCCAGCACCGTGAAGCCAGTCGCAGGGCTCAAAATCACAAACCATGATATGACCTGAGCTGAAATCAAGAGTCAAATGTTTAACTCATTGAGTCACCCAGGTACCCCAAGAATTGCGAAGATTTAAAATTTTCAAAATAAGTTTTATGTGCTTCGTGTATTATGGCCAAAAATATGAGTTAAGTCTACAAATTCTACTTTCTAGAATTTACTGAGGTGGACATTTTTTGTTTGTTTAATTGTTTGTTTTCCTGCTGCTTTGTTATCATTTAACTGATTAGTTTTATAAATTACAAAATAAAATTTTCTCTGTACAGTACAAAGCCTGGTGTATAGTTAAAATCACAGTAATAATTATTTTATACATATCTTTAATGTTTTTACTTTATTTTCCTATTTCATCTCTGAAAAACTGAGACAAATAAGTTTATATCTTCTATAATTATTGAATTTCGAACAGTTTTGAATAATAATGAATTATTCTTAATTTTATAAATTTATGACCAGTATATTTTTATTGAAAGATTTATCTTTATAAGTATAAAATTACCTTATTTATCCACTTATGTAATTTTTGCCTTGAAATATATTTTGTCTCTAATAACATTGCAAGCCTCACATTTTTGTTTGTATTTGCCTGATATATTTTTGCCCATTTATTATTTTTAATTTTGGCAATTTGTTCCATGCTTCCTTTAAAAAAACAGCATCTGTTCAACTTTTGCTTTGTGATCTAATTTAGTACTTTTTGTTATTTAATGTGAATAAACCAATTCACAATTTGTTATCATCAATGTTAGGTTTATTTGGGCTTTTTTCTGACAACTTGTTTTGTGGTTTCTACTTTTATTTTTTGGTATCTCTCCTGATTTGCTTATGGACTACATCAACTATATTGTTTTCCTTTCTTTCTTTTTTCCTCTTTTTTTTCCAAGTTATTTAGAATGCATACACAACTTTGTTTTTACTGCATTATTTTCAAAAAATATTGTCAGCATCATAAATTAAACTATCACATGGAAATATATATATATATATAACTTTTTTCTTCCCTGTCCAAGTATTTCCTAGGTTTTAAAAATATTTTGGATATTTCATATCAACTTAAGGAAATGTTCTTTGTAAGTGTGTTGTGTTGTTACCATGCTTCCCCCATGTCCTGAGTTATTTTATATTACAATTCCTCCATTCTTTTCATTATCTTCTGTAGAGCTGAAGTATACCTTAGAATCATCTTTTTATGAAGGATACATTGATGATATATTTCTTAACCTCTTGCTCTGTGAGAATGTTTCTCAAGTACCCTCATTTAGGAATGGCAGTTTCAGGTAGAAAATAATATACAGCCAGAGTTTTGTTTGTGTTTTTTTGCTTCGTTGGAACTAACCATTTTTTCCCTACCAGAAATTTGAAGGATTTGAATCTTTATTTAAATGTTTTGACCTTCTCTGTATTAGTAGGATACGTCTAGATTTGGGGTTATTGTCATTAATTTCAAAAAGGGTATTTGATGACCCTTTTTGATTTCAGACTCAATATAAAGATTCCATTCTTTCTTGAGACTAGAAATTGTTGCAACTACTATGTTGGCTTTAGTTTCTACTTCTGAAATTGCTATCTTTAACTATAGCATCTTCTGGCTTTTGCCTCATATATATATTTATAATAGTCATTCTTATGTTTTCCCCCTCTTTTTCCTCTTAAATCTGTGGAAACGTCTTGACTTTGCCTTCTTTTTATCAGATTTAATTTTCTGCATTTTCAAATCTGCTGCTTGCTGCTTATATTGTACTATGAAGTTACCCATGCAGTCCAGTTGGACCCTCTTACTAATTGCTACCTTTACTTTCACATTTAAAATCTCCTCTTAATCTTAGGTATCAGGGTATATTTATATATTAAAATGCCCTCTTCTTTTTGTAGTCATTCTGTTTTATAAGGAGTTATCTGCAACATTATTAATTTTATGCCCCTTATTTTGAATAATGACCTCTTTTTACATGTCTGGTAATTTTTTTCTGCTTATTCATCGTTACAGACGATATTCTGTGGTGTATAACATTGGGATTTTAGATGAGTCTATCAGGGACTGGTGTCCTATGAACATCTAAAAAATTTTTAAGGAAAAGAGAAAGCTTTAAATTTCCAGTTGTTTTAATTTGCCAGTTCAAAGGTCCAGTGGCCTAAGGAAAATAGGAGAGATCACAGCAGGGACTGTGTAGATTTGGCAGCCAAGACTAATCTTATTTCCTGAATTCAGTTGCCTTCATGGGGAGCAGTATTCCTGTTGTTTGTGTGGCATGGCTATTGCACCTGTTGTAATCTGGGCATAGATTTTGCCATCTGGCAGACATCTCAGAAATATTGGTGATATTCTCAGTGTCCTACTGCTGCTGCAAACTTACTCTTACTCCAGCCCTTGCCGTGGGATCCAGTTGTGATCATGGTGCTCTATGGGCACAGTTTTAAATTTATTTCTGAATCAAATTGATCTTCTTTATGCCCACAATCTTGGATGTATTTGGTTTTCCTGCAGTCAGCTCCTGTGGATTATTCTAGAAAAAGACACTTATGGCATGTGTAAATCTTTCTTCCTAGTTTTGACCCAAGTTTTCCTTCCTCAACTCATTTCAGAGCATGCAATGCTCTTTTCACTTGCATCTGGCAAGTGGGAAGGTGGTGGGCTGGAAGGAGAGTGATTAGATGCTTGTGTTTGACAGACTTTTACCCAAAAGTAAATGCCTTCAAATCTAAGACTATTCATGAGTAAAGAGATATAATAGAAATATTCACTGACTCTAATAAATAGATATTTTTATTTACTTCATAGAAAACAATTCCCATTTTTATAATCATTCAGTTCAAATTTCTTCTATTATCTCTCTTTTTAAAAATCTTATAACTTTTTCTTTTCTCCAGAGACAACAAATTTATTACTGGTAGAAAGAGGACTGGACTAGGAGCCAGAAAACAGAACTCTGGTCCCAGATCTAATGCTAACTATCTATACTCTGAAATTCTATAAACTTCCATTGTATCACCGTTAACATGAAAGAAATGGACCACAATCTTTCTTTTTTTTTTTTTTTTTTACAAATAGTTTATTGTCAAATTAGTTTCCACATAACACCCAGTGCTCATCCCCACAAGTGCCCTCCTCCATGCCCACCCCTCCTCCCCACATCCACCAGTCCTCAGTTTTTGTCAGCATTCAAGAGTCTCTCATGGTTTGCCTCTCCCCTTTCCCCCACCATTTCCCCCTTCTTCTCCCCCTTGGTCCTCTGTTAAGCTCCTCCTAATCCTCCTATACGTGCACACATATGATATTTGTCTTTCTCTGCCTGACTTATTTCGCTCAGCATAACACCATCAAGGTCCATCCATGTTGCTACACATGGCCAGATTTCATTGTTTCTCATTGCCATGTAGTATTCCATGGTATAGATAAACCACATCTTCTTGATCCATTCATCTGTTGATGGACACTTAGGCTCTTTCCAGGTTTTAGCTATTGTGGAGAGTGCTGCTATGAACATTGGGGTACATGTGCTCCTATGCATCAACATTTCTGTATCCCTTGGGTAAATTCCTAGCAGTGCTATTGCTGGGTCATAGGGGAGTTCTATTGTTAGTTTCCTTAGGAACCTCCACACTGTTTTCCAGAGGGGCTGTACCAGTTTACATTCCCACCAACAGTGTAGGAGGGTGCCCGTTTCTCCACATCCTCGCCAGCATCTAGAGTTCTCTGATTGGCTCATTTTAGCCACTCTGACTGGCGTGAGGTGGTATCTCAGTGTGGTTTTGATTTGTATTTCCCTGATGAGGAGCGATGCTGAGCATCGTTTCATGTGACTGTTGGCCATCTGGATGTCCTCTTTGGAGAAGTGTCTGTTCATATCTTCTGCCCATTTCTTCACTGGGTTGTTTGCTTTTCGGGCGTGGAGTTTGGTGAGTTCCTTGTAGATTCTGGATATCAACCCTTTATCTGATATGTCATTTGCAACTATCTTTTCCCATTCGGTTGGTTGCCTATTAATTTTCTGGGTTGTTTCCTTGGCTGTGCAGAAGCTTTTAATCTTGATGAGGTCCCAACAGTTTATTTTTGCTCTTGATTCCCTTGCTTTTGGGGATGTGTCAAGTAAGAAGTTGCTGCGGTGGAGGTCAAGGAGGTTGTTTCCTGCTTTCTCCTCTAGGGTGTTGATAGTTTCCTGTCTCACGTTCAGGTCCTTTATCCATTTTGAGTTGATTTTTGTGCATGGTGTGAGAAAATGATCTAGTTTCATTCTTCTGCATGTTGCTGTCCAGTTCTCCCAACACCATCTGTTAAAAAGGCTGTCTTTTTTCATCGGATATTCTTTCCTGCTTTGTCAAAGATTAGTTGGCTGTATACTTTTGTGGACCACAATCTTTCTAACGTGACTTCTACCCCTATATTTCTTCAAGTCTATATTAATGGAACCATTGTGAGGCTGAATCCACACTTAAAAGTCTATGTAGAATAGAACAAAGAGGGACAAAGTTAATTCTTTGTTTAACAAACAAGAGGTGGTTCAACATTCAATAATTCATTATAGATTACTAGTAAAATGGAGAATTTATAGAATAGCTAACTGGTGTGCTATTCGATGGGTTAACCTTGGCTTTACTTTATTAACTTTCTCTGTCCTATTGACGTTATATTATTTGCAGAAGTAAAATATGCCGGCTACCTCAAGTTAGGGGTACACTAGGGAGAGTGATTTGGGAAATGTATCATCTGGATCTTTTCTGCAGCACATTGTCTATCGCAGAGAGTATTACTCCAGTCCTATTACCTTTGCTCACACTTTGCCCGACCACCACTTTAGTCACTATGCATCACTGTGTATGATATTGAATGTGTTTAGGATTTTTGAAAAAGAGTAAAAGAGATTATCTTTCAGTCTTACTTAAAAGTGATGAGTTGTAATAAAAAGTAATTTACTATTACTACTACTGTTTCTCTAAGTATTTCTTAATCTATACAATGAAAAGTAGTTTTTGAGTACTTTGGTTATCTCTTAAATGGAATAGTCTTTTTTTTCCAATTCACAATTAGTGGGAAATGTTGCAAGCAAAATAAAGTTCCAATACAGTTTTAAAGCCAACTGGTGTTTTTATCTAGATGTCTCTCCTGCCTGGAAATAGTAGAAGGATACAGTCTAGGCTTCATAAAAGACCAAGGTCTGTACATTTTGATCTTCTGTGTATGTGTGTTTAATGCCCATCTCTAATAATGATTGAGACTTTTTTACCATGCACTGCCACCCTATTCCTTACCAAAGGAATCTTTAAATTTTTCTTTGTGTTGAATCTTTAAATACTGATGGCTTTTTCTCCCTATTATTGGCCTCTTTTGTGAAGCTATAATTCAACTTTCCTTTGAACAAAAATTCCATTCACATTTTATATTCATTGACAATTTCAAATATCAGGATGTTTTTTCTTAATACTATTTTCATGTTTAGCCAAACTAACAAATTTAAATAAAGGAAGATGGTTATTTTTTTTAATATTTCATTGCATTTCTTTTTACTGAAGTAATTTTAAAATATTTTATTTTAGTTAATAATGAATTTATTTTTCAATTCCCTTTCCTGAAAGATTATTATATTTCTCCTTATTCTAAAAAGAAGTCTGGAAGTATTTACCTACTCTTAAAAAGCATATACCTGTATATCCTTTCATTTAAAATAGTGTTTTTAGCCATTCAAACTTCTCCATTTTTTCCTGTTATGAAATAATGAGAAGTATTCATTATTGACTCCTCACCCCCAACACACCAACTGAATTTCCAGATGACTTGACTTTCTTACACAGATTCCCCACTAACATCCCTGATTTTAGTTCTCTTATTGCTTCAGTATTTCAGGGAGAATAAGTTGTTTTGTTTGTTTGTTTTTGTTTTTGTTTTTTTTTTTTCATTCTGTCTTCCTCCATAAATTTGGGTGACTTCATATGGAATTTGACTTCACAGAACATGGAGATCAGTGGGGACTGTGAAAGACAGACAAGATGTCTATCTCCTGTGCTTTATGTCCCCCAGACAAGAACCTTGGAGTCCTCTTCATCTTACACAGTTCCGTCTCCACACATGTTCACTCAAACTTCAAATTTTACTAAAGCAACTTCAGAAATGCTCAAATAATTTTCTCCTCATTCCATTGCTTCTGCCTTTGGCATACATTGTCTCTTGGCTGGACTCTTATAATAGCTTTTTATCTTATCTCCTCTCCTAAAAAGCTTCACATTTCAGAGTTCTTCCATAGTATCAGAATAATATCTAAGAAATAAATCTGATTATATTGCTTTACTGAATAGTGTTCCCTGATATTCCTTGTATTCTTACTATAAAATTGAGATTGCTTTACTTGCACATGAGGTAACTCCACCCCATGGATTTCATACTCCCTATGAGGTTCTATTGGATATAAAGCCTGGATAAGTGGCAGTAGTCATAATCTGACCTGTAATGGTAGACCTAAATTAAATTTTGAAATCTTAACACTATAGCAGACAGTGGAGTCATGACTAATATTTTACAGTCTATATAGGTGATTTTAGTCACCATGAAAACATGGTGTTTGCACCAAGTTGTTAAGAACTTGGACATGGACATCAGCTTGCCCCAGGCCATATTTTGGCTTCTCTATTTACTAATCTGTCCTTGGGCAAGACATAAACCTCTTTGGGTCTTCTTGTGTATGATAAGTTTAATAATTGTCTTTACTCAAGAAATTATCATGTAGATGAATTAAATAATAAGTTTGAGGTGATTAGGTGAATTTTATCTTTTTGTTAACCTCAATTTAAGAGTTTTCTTCCATGTACTCTGACTTTTCCCCACACTCAGTATTTCTTAAGCAAGTTTGTGCACCTAATTCCTTTATTTCTTTATAACCCACTTATTGCTCATCTACTTGCACCAGTGTACTAAAATTGTAATCTTGGTGTATTATTATTTTCATATTAACATTTTCTAATACTCAAGATATTTTATAATATACACTTTTCTTCTTGATAGTTCTCTTTTCTTATTAAAAACTTCAGCAAGTTGCCATTGACCTTTGACATCCTATTTGACATCTCCACTTTGGCCTCTATCATTTTTCCCTAATTAGATTTGCAACATCATCTAGGCAAGAACTTCCACTCCAGTCTAACTGATCTTTTGCATTTACTATTGTCCTGACCTGCTTTGTTTTCTCTTGTAGGGCAGAGCCAGGTCCTGCTTTGGGGCTGGGCCTTTGCTCATTATTTCCTTTCCAATTGGAATGCCCTCCATTTCTGGCTCAGCCTTTAAAACTTAGGGACACCTGGGGGGCTCAGTTGGTTAAGGGTCTGACTTCAGCTCAGCTCATGATCTGACTGCTTGTGAATTTGAGCCTTGTCTCAGGCTCTGTGCTGACAACTCAGAGCCTGGAGCCTGCTTTGGATTTTGTGTCTCCATCTCTCCTCTGCCCCTCCCCTACTCATGGTCTCTCTCTTTCTCAAAAATAAATAGACATTTAAAAAAAATTTTTTTTAATGTTTTATTTATTTCTAAGAGAGAGAGAGAGAGACAGCGTGAGCAGGGGAGGGTCAGAGAGAGAAGTCACAGACTCTGAAACAGGCTCCAGGCTCTGAGCTGGCAGTCAGCACAGAACCTGACGCGGGGCTCAAACCCACGAACCACGAGATCATGACCTAAGCGAAAGTCGGACGCTTAACTGACTAAACCACCCAGGCGCCCCGACATTTCAAAAAATTTTAATGACACTAAAGCTCACCCTAAGTTCCACCTCATCAAAGAAGTCTTTGTTCGTTACTTCAGCCCTTTAACTTTTTATAAGTAGCAAAAGATATAGAATAAATAAATCCTTTTTTGAGGGAAGTCAAAATACATGTTGTACTCTTGCATCTGTTTATTTTCTATGGCCGGTGACATATGCTGACTAAAAACCTTAGTTTCTTTTAAGATGAAGTTATTTAGGGGTGCCTGGGTGGCTCAGTCGATTAAGTGTCCAACTTCGGCTCAGGTCATAATCTCACAGTTCGCGGGTTTGAGTCCCGTGTTCAGCTCTGTGCTGACAGCTAGCCCAGAGCCTGGAGCCTGTTTCAGATTCTGTGTCTCCCTCTCTCTCTGACCCTCCCTGCTCACATTGTCTCTCTCTCTCTCTCAGAAATAAATAAAAAACATTTTAAAAAAGGTGAAGTTATTTATACCTCCTTTCCACTTTCTAGGGTTGTTATAAATAAAAATAAATTAAGTCTCAGAGATGAAAAGTCTAGCTTAGAGAATATAGTCAATACTATTATAATAATAGTATTATTATGTCACTGTATAGTGACAAATGATAAATACTTTTATCCTAGTGAGCATTGCATAACTTACAGAATTGTTAGCTCACTATGTTGCACACCTGAAACTAATATAGTATTTTATATAAACTATACTTCAATTTAAAAATAATGAAAATAAAATAATGTATATCAAACATTTTATAAAATTTTTTTAAATATCTATTCAAGTTTGTCAATGTTATCACAAACAAATCATATACCACCTTGCTACTTGCCTCATATTGTTTTTTACATTGTTGTCTTATGGCTGTTACTGGGCTTAACTGGTATTTACATTTCTACATGTTTGACTACATAAGGTTTTTAATTCCTTGGGAATTAAAATATTCCAGGGAATATTGATGGTATTAAGATCAAAGAGCCAAACTCCCAAGTATCTTAGAACAAATTATCTTAGAGGCATAAATGGGCTTGTACCTCCTATTAAAGTATAAATCTCTACCAGAGAGGCTTATATTCCCATCCTAGCTGCATGGAGACAGTGAATTGAAGATACCTAATAGGAACACTCTTCAAATGAAAGAGGATCAGTGAGCGACTGAACAAAGATGGTTGCCTTGTCTCAGCTTACCCATGAGTGACTTGTAGTCACCCAGGCTTTCTGGGAAATAAGTAGAAGAAAGGCAGTATAGCTTGGACTCATGCCTTTTTCTTTCCTGAAGGATAATTTTCATAAAATACAATGCATATTCGTTTGCATTTTGACAAATGTAGTCTCCCATTGTCACCACCATCCCAAACAAGAGTAAAACATCTCTACCTCCGCAGCGCCCTTTCCCAATCAATCCATCCTGACTCCAGAGACAACCACTTTTCTGATTTCTAACACCAGAGCTTAACTTTGCTCAAAAACTTCACCTAAATGAACCCATAAAACATGTACTATTTTTTTTTTTTTTGGCTTCTTTCACTCAGCACCCATTTTGGGATTCAACCATTTTGTTACATGTATAAATAGTTCATAACACTTTGTTGTTGAATAATACTCCATTGGATAAATATGTCTTAATTAATTTTTCATTCACCTACTGATGGTCATTTGAGTAGCTTCTGGGCTTTGGCGATTATGAAAACGTTGCTGTGAATATTCTGCCATAGTCCCTAAGTGGGTGCATATTTTCACTGCTCTTGAGATTGTCAGAAGATGGGATAAAATGCAAGATCCAATGATATGCTGTTTTCAAGAGACATATTTTAAGTATAATAATGCAGACAGGTTGAAAGTGAAAGAATAGCGAAAGGCCTAGTGTAAACACTAAACATGGGAATATATATATAATATATATATATTATATATATATAGACTGATATAATATAGACTTTGTGACAAGGAAGATTAACATAGTTAAAAATCATCATTTCATAAGAATAAAAGGGTTGATTTGTAACAAGACCTAACACTCTCAAATATTTATAACAATATCATAAAATTTCAAAATAAAAGAAGACAAAATGGGCAGAAATAAAGTGAGAAATACACAAATACACAATTATTGTTAGAAATTTTAATAATCTTCTCTCAGTAGTTGATAGAAAAGTAGAAAACAAATTAGTAAGGATATAGAAGACTTGAATAATAGCATCAATTATCAAACATGAAGATGTAATTGACATTTATAGGATAATATGTCCAACTGCAGAATATACATTTTCTTTTTTTTTTTGCACTCTTTTCAAGTATACATGAAACATTCATCAAAGACCATATGCTAGGCCATGAAGTAAGCCTTAATTTATTTCACAGTATTTGACTACAGTAGAATTAAATTAGAAACCAATAACCATAAGGTATCTATAAAAAAGCATTTTTAAAAATTAAGCTACAGATTTCTAAATAGTCAATCCATGGGTCAAAAAAGAAATCATAAAGAAAATTAGAAAATGTTCTATAGTAAATGACAATTGGAATGAAACATGATAAAAATCTGTGTGTCCATGCCTTTTAATTATTCTTTAGTCTCAGGAACTGATTAATTAAATTAGCATTAACAATCAAAATAACATGAAAGGGGAGAGGCAGAGAAGCAGACTGAATACTGAAAATTATAGGGATTGTGCCTACCATCAGCCAGTGTTTTTATTCTACTGCAATTATAATGAAGTCACTGGATAATGCTTAAACTAATAGGCAAATATCCTTTCAGTGTCAATAAACAGAATGCTAAGTAAATATTCTGGCAATTTTTCACTGATAAATACTGTATCAGGCTATGTATGATGCTACCATTTCATCCAATGAAACCATAACAGAAATAATCTGAATAGTGTTAATTTTTTAAAAGTTTTAAAATGTTTTTATTTATTTTTGAGAAGGGAGGAGGGGCAGAGAGAGAGGGAGACACAGAATCTAAAGCAGACTCCTGGCTCTGAGCTGTCATCACAAAGCCTGAGGTGGGGCGGGAACCCATGAACTGCTTTGACCTGAGCCAAAGTCGTCACTCAACCGAATGAGCCACCCAGGTGCCCCTGGATTTTGTTAATATTGACAGATATTATAACTAAAGAATAAGTTAATCAGTGATTAAAAAGTTGACTAGACAACCAAGAAAAGTTGTGAAATCTTTGTTCTGAGATCTGAGACAAAACCATCTGTCTCTGATTTTAGTTCAATCTTTAATGAATGTAACCAGTCTGACTAAATGATCTATTGGAAAGTCCCCTTCCAAACACAAAACCTATAATTTTAATTAGTGTTGGTTATGGCACCAACACAAGGTGGGGGGGTGGGGAATCTGCTAATTACATAAAGAATAGTAGAGGTTTAATTCTAGATCTAAGTCATACCTTTTAATTTACCAAATCTTTTATTGGGAAGAATATTTTCTTTATAGAACTCCAAAGATTCCTCCTCCCCCTCCTCCTCCTCCTCCTCTTCCTCCACCTCTTGGTCGTCTTACTCTCACTCTTGCTCTTTCTCAATGTGTGTCTTTTATGAGAAACCAAAGAATATTCAGTTTGAAATATGTGATCATGATTTGAACTTTTCAAAAAATGTGTGAGTCATTTCTTGCCCTTTGATAATTTCCAAGTGATGAGGCTGCTTTTTTACAGATTAGTCCCTGCTTTTAGTGAATTCAGTATATTTTGTTTGGTTAGGAGTGAGAAAAATAAATGGAAAATATCATTCATGAGTATGAGCCTGCAAATGAATATGTAGAAGGTAAATTATGCTTTTATTGGGGGTACACAGTATGTTTTCCTTAGCCTTTTGCCCTTTTTCCTTCCGAAACCTGCTGTTTTTCCTGTTTCAGTTTACAGATGAAAGTGATGCAGCAGTGTGGTGGGGCGGCAATCACATGACCTGACATTTGTGGCTTATGCGTCTATGTACATGGCTACAAAGCTATTCAAAATCTCACCATCTTACGAGTTCTAACCACCATTTTAAAATTCACGTACATGAAGTTATATAGGGAGACTTTTAAACATGGAATCCAAGAAAGCATTTCATTTAAAATACCCTTACTTCATTCATTCTTACAGGCAAATCTTGGTATTTTAATAATGTTAAGAAAAAGAAAATGAATAAGCAATATCATAATGCTTTGCTGTTCAAAAAATATATTACTTCAAATGATCTGAATTCATTCCAGCAGCAACATTATCCATTTGACCAGGACACAAACCATCCTTATTCTAAAGACAGAAGAAAAAAGAAGGAAAAAAAAAAGAGAGAGAGAGGAAAAAGCCCTACATGTGAGGAGATTAAATGAACTGAGGAACCGAGTGCTTCATTCTATATTCTTCCCCTCTACAAGGCAGCAGGACTGATTAGAAGTAATGGAATTTGCCAGTGAAGGTAGCTGCCAACATGTTGAATAGACAACACATGCATTAGCAAAACACTCTTCACCCTTGAAAGCAAGCAAACAAAAAGTGTTGTAACAGTATCTGTTTTGCAGCTATTACTCTCAATTGGTACTGTTTACAATTGGTTCATTTTAAAAAACTGCATCATGGTCAGAAAGATGATCTCTTTTCTAATCTAAAATTTCAACAAATATTTCTTGGTATTAAAGGGTAGGCAACATTTTTGCCTTGTCTACGTGTCTGAAATTGAGCTGTTTCTAGGTGCTAAATTTGGCTGCTGTATTTTCGTATCCGTAAGGCCATTCCTGGGTCCACCCAACAAATAGCCATCTAGGTTTTGGGTTTTCCGAGCAGCCGAGCATGGCTGTCCCGCCTTCAACACCCCCGTTCTGTTCTGGCTCAGGCTCGGGACACTGAGGGGCAGTGAGCTTTCCTTTATTCCTGGTGTGACTGTTGCTTCTCAGGGTCTGGCTTGGCTTCTGATCTTGACATTTATGTCACAGGTGTCACCGGTGAAACTGCTGAGAAACCAGATGGCAGGCCTAACTGAGCTTGGCGGCTCCGCTGTGGTACTCATTGTCCCTGCTACCTGCTCTACTTTCTTCTTCCTGTTGATGTGTTATTGTCTTCTGTGGTTTCAGTGTTTCAATGTTATTTGCCTTTCTACAGGCCTTTCCAAATGTGAATTCCCCTCTGTAGTTCTTTTCACGCATTTTCTCCCCTCGGAAACCCATCATCCAGGAAGGCTCATGGCTTGCCTGTCTTCCTTGGTCTTTCAGGGGCCTTTTCTTAAATGTCACTTCCTCAGCAAGACTTTTCCTTGAACACTCTAATAAATTTACAACACACCCTTCTCCCTGACCTGCTACCCTAATACTTTTTCTTCCCTTTCTTACATTATCTTTTTCCATAGCAATTAGCACCACCTCTATATTCCATGTTGAACTTGTACATAATCTGTATCATTATATAGGTCTGTATTTTATATATTATATAGAATATTAGCTTCGTGAGGGCAGAATTTTGTTTGTTTTTTGGCTTTTGGGTTACTTACGGAACTCTAAGCATCTGGAAGAATGCTGTCTCTTAGAACTTAAAAAAAAAAAGCTGTCCTTTTTTGTTGTTAAATAACAAGTTGCATTGCAAATTCTGAAATATCAGGCCTCTAGCTTTGTATTTGATTTTACTCCTTCTCCTTAGTACAGTGCTACGTGTAAGAGCTTTAAGGGCATAGGGGAGAATTGGATAAGTTCCATCTGCTATGTGTATTAGGTATCTTACTTGTCTTATTTTTTTTAATGTTTTATTTATTTCTAGGAGAGAGAGAGAGAGAGACAGCGTGAGCAGGGGAGGGTCAGAGAGAGAGGGAGTCACAGACTGAAACAGTCTCCAGGCTCTGAGCTGGCAGTCAGCACAGAGCCAAACACGGGGCTCGAACTCATGAACTGCGAGATCATGACCCAAGCGAAAGTCGGACGCTTAACCGACTAAGCCACCCAGGTGCCCCTTACTTGTCTTATTTTAATCCTCACTATAATCCAAGTCCTTTGCCTAAAGAAGCACAGCTAGAAAGCAGCAAAGACACTCACTGGTTCCTTGTGGCTCCAAAGTTACTGCCTTGTCTTCAGAAGCATGGTGCCCCCAAATAATAGTAAGTCAACAAGAGCCCCTCAAGATTGATAATGTTGCATGAATCAGGTAGAGCTACACAGTGAGTGCCAAAAATAATTGGTTAAAAAAAAGAACTGTAAATTAGCTCCCTTAAAAAAATAAGCAACAGCGACACCGAAAGAAGGATATCCAAAACTATTTAGAGTCAAGCATCCTTAACTTTAGTGCCTGGACCACCACAGTAACTAAAAAGGAAAACATGTAGGGGCCCCTGAGTACTCAGTTGGTGGAGCATCTGACTCTTGATTTCAACTCAGGTCATAATCTAAAGGTCTGTGAGTTCGAGCTCCATGTGAGGCTCTGTGCTGACAGAATGGAGCTTCCTTGGGAGGGCTCCTTCTCTCTCTGCCCCTTCCCTGCTCATGTTCTCTCTCTCTCTCTCTCTCTCAAAATAAATAAATAAATAAATAGCTTAAAAAGGAAAACATGTATCTGGACACATATATTGACATATTGCTGAAATAATATTATTTACGATGTGAAACCTACAGAGACAAATAGAATCTTTCTTGATCCTAAAGAGGCAAGAACTCTTCTTCAGTGTTTCCTTACCCTAGTCCAAGAAAGAGTAATTAATTGTATTTTTTTTACAAATAGTTTATTGTCAAATTAGCTTCCACATAACACTCAGTGCTCATCCCCACAAGTGTCCTCCTCCATGCCCATCCCTCCTACCCCCCACATCCACCAGTCCTCAGTTTTTGTCAGCATTCAAGAGTCTCTCATGGTTTGCCTCTCCCCCTTTCCTCCACCATTTCCCCCCTTCTTCTCCCCTTGTTCCTCCATCAAGTTCCTCCTCTTCCTCCTATACGTGCAAACATATGATATTTGTCCTTCTCTGCCTGACTTATTTCGCTCAGCATAACACCATCAAGGTCCATCCATGTTGCTACACATGGCCAGATGTCATTGTTTCTCATTGCCATGTAGTATTCCATGGTATAGATAAACCACATCTTCTTGATCCATTCATCTGTTGATGGACACTTAGGCTCTTTCCATGTTTTAGCTATTGTGGAGAGTGCTGCTATGAACATTGGGGTACATGTGCTCCTATGCATCAGCATTTCTGTATCCCTTGGGTAAATTCCTAGCAGTGCTATTGCTGGGTCATAGGGGAGTTCTATTGTTAGTTTCCTTAGGAACCTCCACACTGTTTTCCAGAGGGGCTGTACCAGTTTACATTCCCACCAACAGTGTAGGAGGGTGCCCGTTTCTCCACATCCTCACCAGCATCTAGAGTTCTCTGTTTTGCTCATTTTAGCCACTCTGACTGGCATGAGGTGGTATCTCAGTGTGGTTTTGATTTGTGTTTCCCTAATGAGGAGGGATGCTGAGCATCGTTTCATGTGTCTGTTGGCCATCTGGATGTCCTCTTTGGAGAAGTGTCTGTTCATATCTTCTGCCCATTTCTTCACTGGGTTGTTTGTTTTTCGGGTGTGGAGTTTGATGAGTTCCTTATAGATTCTGGATATTAACCCTTTATCTGATATGTCATTTGCAACTATCTTTTCCCATTCCGTTGGTTGCCTATTAGTTTTCTGGGTTGTTTCCTTGGCTGTGCAGAAGCTTTTAATCTTGATGAGGTCCCAATTGTTTATTTTTACTCTTGATTCCCTTGCTTTTGGGGATGTGTCAAGTAAGAAGTTGCTGCGGTGGGGGTCAAGGAGGTTGTTTCCTGCTTTCTCCTCTAGGGTGTTGATAGTTTCCTGTCTCACGTTCAGGTCCTTTATCCATTTTGAGTTTATTTTTGTGCATGGTGTAAGAAAATGATCTACTTTCATTCTTCTGCATGTTTCTGTCCAGTTCTCCCAACACCATCTGTTAAAAAGGCTGTCTTTTTTCCATCGGATATTCTTTCCTGCTTTGTCAAAGATTAGTTGGCTGTATACTTTGGGTCCACTTCTGAGTTCTCAATTCTGTTCCATTGGTCTATGTGTCTGTTTTTGTGCCAATACCATACTGTCTTGATGATGACAGCTTTGTAGTAGAGGCTAAAGTCTGGGATGGTGATCCCTCCCATTTTGGTTTTATTTTTCAGTATTACTTTGGCTATTCAGAGTCTTTTGTGGTTCCATACAAATTTTGGGATAGTTTGTTCTAGTTTCGAGAAGTATGCTGGTGCAATTTTGATTAGTATTGCATTGAATGTGTAGAGTGCTTTAGGTAATAATGACATCTTAACTATATTTATTCTCCTATCCATGAGCATGGAATGTTTTTCCATTTCTTTGTGTCTTCCTCAATTTCCTTCATAAGTTTTCTATAGTTTTCATCACACAGATCTCTTGTATCCTTGGTTAGGTTTATTCCAAGGTATTTTATGGTTTTTTGTGCAATTGTGAATGGGAGCAGTTTCTTGATTTCTCTTTCTGTTGCTTCATTGTTGATGTATAAAAATGCAACCGATTTCTGTACGTTGACTTTGTACCCTGCAACTTGGCTGAATTCTTAGATCAGTTCTAGTAGGTTTCTGGTGGAGTCTGTCGTGTTTTCGATGTAGAGTATCATGTCATCTGCGAAGAGTGAAAGTTTGACTTCCTCTTTGCCAATTCTGATGCCTTTGATATCCTTTAGTTGTCTGATGGCTGATGCTAGGACTTACAGCACTATGTTAAACAACAGTGGTGAGAGTGCACATCCCTGTCATGTTCCTGATCTCAGGGGGAAAGCTCTCAGTTTTTCCCCATTGAGGATGATGTTAGCTGAAGGCTTCTCATAGATGGCTTTGATGATGTTTTAGTAAGTGCCTTCTATCCCAACTTTCTCTAGGGTCTTTATTAAGAAGGGATGCTGTAGTTTGTCAAATGCTTTTTCTGCATCTATTGACAGGATCATATGGTTTTTATCTTTTCTTTTATTGATGTAATGGATCACATTGATTGATTTGCGAATGTTGAACCAGCCCTGTAACTCAGGAATGAATCCCACTTGATCTTGGTAGATGATTCTTTTTATATGCTGCTGGATTTGATTTGCAAGGATCTTGTTGAGAATTTTTGCATCCGTATTCATCAAGGATATTGGCCTATAGTTCTTTTTTTTTGCTGGATCTCTGTCTGGCTTGGGAATCAGAGTGAGGCTGGCTTCATAAAATGAGTCCGGGAGTTTTCCTGTCGATTTCTATTTTTTGGAATAGCTTGAGAAGAATTGGGATTAATTCTGTTTTAAATGTCTGGTAGAATTCCCCAGGGAAGCCATCAGGTTCGGGGCTCTTATTTGTTGGGAGATTTTTGATAACTGATTCAATTTCTTCACTCGTTGTGGGTCTGTTCAGGTTTTCTATGCCTTCCCGTGTGAATTTTGGTAGTGAGTGTGTGTATAGGAATTTGTCCATTTCTTGTAAGTTGTCCAATTTGTTGGCATATAATTTTTCATAGTATTCCCTGATAATTGTTTGTATTTCTGAGGGGTTGGTTGTCATAAGTCCATTTTCATTCATAATTTTGTCTATTTGGGTGCTCTCTCTTTTCTTTTGGATAAGTCTGGCTAGAGGTTTGTCAATTTTGTTTACTTTTTCAAAAACCAACTCTTGGTTTCATGGATCTGTTCAATTGTTTCTTTGGTCTCTATGTTGTTTATTTCTGCTCTAATTTTTACTATTTCTCTTCTTCTACTGGGTTTAGGGCATTCTTGTTGCTCTGCCTCTAGTTCCTTTAGGTGAGCTGTTAGATTTTGGACTTGCGCTTTTTCTAATCTCTTGAAATAGGCCTGGAGAGCAATGTACTTTCCTCTTAGGACTGCCTTTGCCGCATCCCATAGATTTTGAATTGTTGTGTTTTCATTTTCATTTGTTTCCATATATTTTTTAATTTCATCTCTAATTGCCTGATTGGCCCATTCATTCTTTAGAAGGGTGTTCTTTAACCTCCATGTTTTTGGAGTTTTCCAGACTTCTTCCTGTAATTGATTTCAAGTTTCAAAGCATTATGATCTGACAGTGTGCATGGTATGATCTCTATTCTTTTATATTTATTGAGGGCTGCTTTATGTTCCAGTATGTGATCTTTCTTGGAGAATGTGCCATGCGCACTTGAGAAGAAAGTAAATTCCCTGGCCTCAGGATGTAAAGTTCTTAATATATCTGTCAGATCCATCTGGTCCAATGTGTCTTTCAAGTCCATGATTTCTTTAGTGATTTTCTGTCTGATTGACCTATCCATTGCTGTAAGTGGAGTATTAAAGTCCCCTGCTATTAGCACGTTCTTATCTATTAGCTTGTTTCTGTTTGTGATTAATTGTTTTAGATATTTAGGTGCTCCCATATTCGGTGCACAGACATTTATGATTGTTAGTTCTTCCTGATGGATGGACCCTGTAATTATTATGTAGTGCCCTTCTTCATCTCTTGTCATTGTCTTTAATTTAAAGTCCAGTTTGTCTGATATAAGTATCGCTACTTTTTTTGATTTCCTGTAGCATGATATATATTTCTCCATCCCCTTACTTTTAATCTGAAGGTATCTTCCCGTCTAAAATGGGTTTCTTGTAGACAGCATATAGATGGATTTTGTTTTTTAATCCATTCTGCTACCCTATGTCTTTTGATTGGAGCATTCAGCCCATTTACATTCAGTGTTATTATTGAAATATGTGGGTTTAGAGTCTTTGTATCTTTTGTAGGGTTCATGTTTGTGGTGGTGTCTCTGGAATCTTTGTTCCTTGCAACCTTTCCTTCAGAGCATCCCCCTCAGGATTTCTTGTAGGGCTGGCTTGGTGGTGACAAATTCTTTCAATTTCTGTTTATTTGGAAAGGTTTTTTATCTCTTCTTCTATTTTGAATGACAGGCTTGCTGTATAGAGGATTCTTGGCTGCATATTTTTACTGTTCATCACATTGAAGATCTCCTGCCATTCCTTTCTGGCCTGCCACGTTTCAGTAGAGAGGTCTGTCACCACTCTGATAGTTCTCCCTTTGTATGTTAGGGCCCTTTTCTCCCTAGCTGCTTTCAAAATTCTCTCTCTGTCCTTTTATTTTGCCATTTTTACTATGATATGTCGTGCAGAAGATCGATTCAAGTTACGTCTGAGGGGAGTCCTCTGAGCCTCTCGTATTTCCACATTTACTTCCTTCCCCAGGTCGGGGAAGTTCTCTGCTATAATTTGTTCCAGGACTCCTTCAGCACCTTTCCCTCTCTCTTCCTCTTCTGGGATTCCTATGATATGGATATTGTTACGTTTGACTGTATCGCTGAGCTCTCGAATTCTTTCCTGTTCCTGGATCAGTTTGTCTCTTTTTTTGTCAGCTTCTTGTTTTTCTATAATGGTGTTCTAAATCACTTATTCTCCTTTCTGCCTCTTCAATCCATGCACTGGAGGCCTCTAATTTATTATGTATCTCATTTATCACATTTTTAATTCTTCATGCCTATTTTTATTTTCCATTCTGTCTGTAGCCATAGTTTCTTCGATGTCCTCTATGTTTTTTTCAAGCCCAGCTATTAATTTTACCATTATTATTCTAAAATCTTGTTCACTTATGCTGCTGATATCTGTTTTGAGCAGTTCATTAGCTGTCATTTCTTCTTGGAGTTTCTTTGAAGGAGAGGTCTTTCGTTTCGTCATTTTAGTTAGCTTTCTGGCTCTTGCTCGTTTTAAAGACCTGTTATGCTCTCTGTTTCTATGAGCGCTGCTATTTCCAAGAAGACTCTTTGACTTTCCAGGGCCTATCCTTTCAGAGAGTGTTTTTTGAATGGTATCTCTTGGTCTCTCTTGTTGGAACCTTGGTTATTTTATTTTCCTATTCGTAGTGATATTTGGGACTCTCCACCCTATGTACTCTAGCTTGTTTCTTGAGGTAGCCGTTAGAAGGCTTTCTCAGTGGATTCTGTGTCCTTTTTCTCCCAATCTCTCAGGTTTTGTAAGGTTTCCAATGGCTTCAGATCTTTTCTGTGTGATGTATGGGCGCAAGTGCAAGTACGGAGCTCCTTACTTCTCTGCCATCTTGCCCCCTCCAATTAATTGTATTTTTAAAACAAGCCAGATTTTATTTGTATGACCCTTTTTTACTAGGTCTTCTTTTTGCCCTCTTTTGATCTAGTGATACAAATGCAAATTAGGTCTCATTTTTAATTCAGTACCATATATGGATGGAGAAACCACATGGTGCGATAAATAACAATGGAGACTGGAAGGTGATCAACAGGTCCAGACAAGCTCTCTGCACTCGTGGGGACCCACAGCCCAGCAAGAGCAGCCACTGATCAAGGAGATAACAAGTTCTTTCCCTCAACTTATTTTGAGGAAAGAATCTTCTGTCTTGCCTGGTTTCTAAGTCTTTAAGATGATATACATAGGAGATATGTTTCTTCCCTAATGAAAATGATAAAACTAGAAAATATGCTATATATGTGCTAGAAAGTTATATATATATATATATAACTTTATATATATATGTATAACTATAACTATAACTATAACTATATATATATATATATATATATCTTTACCATTTTCATTAGGAAGTATATATATTCTGGTGTTTGTAGTATTACCAAGTACCAAGGCACTACAAGTATGACCAATAAGTGACTAGAGTACACACTTATTTGTTTTTGTTGACAACCATTCATCCCACCTTTGCTCCTGTGATAGCATCCCATCTCTCCGTCGAAGGAATGTCCTCATACCATTACCATAATCTTAACTGTTCATAGGTTTCAAGCAAGGTTTCCTCCAGTTCCAAGGGTGAGACATTTGGTTTAGGGGAAGCCAATCAAAGCCCAAAGCACAGCATTATGTAGAACAGAGTGAGTACTTCAGAGATGGGCACGTGACACAGCTAGAACAGTGGCATGCAATGAGAGTTTTTCTGGTCATTATGCCTGTTGGAATCAAGTCTGGGAGGTTGGGAGCCTGGAGGTGCTACAGCACCTTACTACAAATAAGGGATGAATCTCTAGAAAAGCTATCACCATGGAAGCCAGAGCCAAAGAATGCAGCATAACTAGGTGCTGGTAACGTCACCAGTGTTCCAAAATCATTCCGTGCCTAAAGCTAGCTCTAGACAATAAATCTTGAACTAATGGATTCCCTTTTCCTTTTCCTTCCACCCTTCCTTCCTTCCTCCTTCCCTCTCTCCTTTATTTCTCTCTTTCTCTCTTCCTTTCTTCCTCCTCCACCTTCCTTCCTTCCCTCCTCCCTCTCTCCTTCCTTCCCTCCCTTCCTCCTTCCTTTCTCTCTCTTTCTCTTTCTTCTTCCTTGCTTCCTCTCTCCATCCATCTCTCTCTTTCTCTTCCTTCCTCCTTCTTTCTCTTTCTTCCTCCCTTCCTCCCTCTTTCTCTTTCTTTCTTTCTTTCTTTCTTTCTTTCTTTCTTTCTTTCTTTCTTTCTTTCTCTCTCTCTCTCTCTTTCTCTCTTTCTCTCTTTCTTTTCACCAGCCAGTTTGAGTCACTGTTTTGTCTCTTGTAGACAAAAGAGACTTGCTAGAGTGACTAAAAAAATTCTTTTTGGCTATATCTTCTCCTTGCTCATTTCCAACAAACACACTTTCTAATGGAAATGATGAACCTGGAAAATATCTCGATTTAATAATTAGGACTCTTTCTGGTTATAATTGGTACCACTGCCTAATTTTTATTTAAATCTTTACGTCAGATATTTCTTTTTATGGCTAAATAAATTTAACAGGTTTTTAGTGTTAGACTTTGAGTTCGAATCCTGCATGCATGATCTTAGGTGACTGTTTCTACCCACGGTGTACTTCCTTTCTTCAGTTTTCAAATCAGGATAGTGAAAGTGTTTATTTGGTAGGATGTGGGAAGGATGAAATGATACCTTGTATGTAGACATGTTAGCGCAGCCAGTGACTAGCAGGTAGCAAGCCCTCAATCATCACTATGTCATTAATTGAAAGACTGGAATTTGGGATTTTACTGACTATTCAGTTTTCTTCTGGCTGCTTTTCAGCCACTAAAATCAGAGCTAAAATAGGATTGATGTCCCATTAAGGTAATTTTATTTCTAGAGAAAGTTTATTTGTATAGCACAAAGACCATCTCTTTGTTGAATTAGTAAAGCACTGTATTGGTTATCAGATACTCTGTGGCTAAAGCTAATGTTAAATTCCACTGTATGTAAGACTTTTATTATGAGTTTTATGATTTTCTATATTTAACATTGTTTGCTTTCTCTTTTTACTTTTAATTTCAATTATTTGTGTTGATGGAATGATTGGAGGCATATCAAATAAAAGGCATGAACAGAAGCTTAATCTGTTAGCAAAATTAATGAATGAAATCAGCAAAGTCTTAACGATTCATTCTGAGAGGCTGTGGAAGATCAAATCTCCTTTAGTGAAAAATTTGGGCGGCTTCAAACACAGGGCTCTATGTAGGAACACGGAGTACACGGAGAGAGGTTTCTCTTCACAGTTCCCCCGCCCTCTAGTGGTAGTTATAATAACGCCATTTTGTAGTCCCCAAACAGGAAATGCCTGTTCTTACTTCAGTTACCAGAATCCTTTTACAGGAAGTTAGGTGTGGTCTTTGAAGGAGAATTAAAAAAAAAAAAAAATGAAAAAAGAAAAAAAGAATGATGGAATTTTAGCTGCAGTCTTCTTGGTGCCAGCTTATCAATCCCAAACTCTGGGTGTAAAAGATTCTTCAGGGGTAATGTTTTAATATTCTTATTATGCTTATTCTCTGTGATGCTTCTCTACCTTTACAGTACAATCCTTGGGGGAATCTGCAGAGGACCACTTTCATTTTGAAGCTGCTGGCTGCATGCTTTAGCATGACTCTTCTATTAAAGCATACAGGCATGGCAGTTTCCTCTATGGAGTATGCATGGACCTTCTTCATGCCTAGGTCTGTTGAGGCATGAGGGTCTCTGGGGATGGGTGAGGTAAATGAGGGATGTTTTGGAGATAGTGTGATACTGAGAGAGCAGTCTGCTAGCTGGTGGCTGAAAGGTCCTAGTCTACTTCAAAAAAAATGTAGAAACGGTACAATAGCTTATGTTATTTTAAATTTCCCTGTTTGATCTGGCATATGCTACAGAAATGCTCTGGATATTAATGCATTTACTCGTAGAAAATACACTTCATATAATTAAAAGGCAATTCTCATTCCTGGAGGATGGGGCTTAAATGGATGGATATTTTGAAAAGAAGGAATAATAGATAAGTGAGTATATATAGATGGCATTCAGGAGTTAAGATTTTGGTTGCATGATTTCAAAAATCATAGAAACTCTCGCCACTGGTTCGGATTGACATTTGAAATGATTGGTGTGCTCTGTGAAGTTATATATGTTAGTCTAGTAAAATATGATTAGAACACAGTAAACCTCCGTTTATATTATTGCAAAGACCAACAAAATGAGAGTTTGTTTAAAAGGTAAACTATCCTACACTTGTTATTTTTTTCAAGTCCAAATCTGCTATTTAGATTTTTATGAAATGGGCACTATTGAGAAAATGAACTATTTCTATAGTATTTCCTAAGGCGCTACAAATTTGTTAATTTAGGAAGCAATTATACTAGTTAGCAGCAGGTTGCTAAGCCAAGGGGGTCCAAGATCCAGACCTCTGACGTGGATGACTTCCTGCCCGGTTTGGCAGGAGCTGGATCCCTTCCTGTGCAGCTTCCGAGCAGTTCCAAATGCAATCGGGCATCCCCCGCTCCTTCCTGTTCCTTTGCTTTCAAGCAGTATCTACCTATGTTTCCCTATCCTGGCATTTCAGGATTTCCAGAGCTCTTTACCAGGTGCGTTATTTTGAATAGCCTATTAAAGGTGGAAAAGTAGGCCAAAGGGAACGTGGAAAAAAATGGAGAGATACATGCAAGATCCTTGCATAGCCCAGGTTCTATAATTTGGGTGATTATTCATCTGTTGTTTTGGATCTCTGATATTTTTTTCAGAAAGGATGCTGAAAAAGATGGCTGCCAAAATATTCACAGAAGTGAAACAGCAAGCACAAACCAGTATCCTCCATTTCCGAGCTCGGAATTGGATATTTTCACTTAAAACATTTTGGGAATGGGAAACTAGATTACCTCATAGACATCTACTGGATGTGGAAGACAAATCTCCATGCAAGCAAATGAATGCATGCATGAGAATCCCCTGAATGCCAAATGCAGCTTCCTTAGTAAATATGACAGATAGCTTGGTTTATATGTTTTATCTCAGTATCATGTAATTATCACAGTTACCTTTTATCCTAATGACTGTTGCTTCTCTCTCTCTCTCTTTCTTTCTCTCTCTCTTTCTCTCTCTCTCGTTTCCATAGCACTTTCTTATGCAAGGAGCTAAACAGTGATTAAAGGAGCAGGATGAAAAGATGGCACAGTCAGTGCTGGTACCACCAGGCCCTGACAGCTTCCGCTTCTTTACCAGGGAATCCCTTGCTGCTATTGAACAACGCATTGCAGAAGAGAAAGCTAAGAGACCCAAACAAGAGCGTAAGGATGAGGATGATGAAAATGGCCCAAAGCCAAACAGTGACTTGGAAGCAGGGAAATCTCTGCCATTTATTTATGGAGACATCCCTCCAGAGATGGTGTCAGAGCCTTTGGAGGACCTGGACCCGTACTATATCAATAAGAAAGTGAGTTTTTAGACACGTTGTCTTTACTTCTCCTACTTCCTAACTGGCTCTGGGGTAGTCACACAGATGTCTGGCGAAGAATGATGTGTGTCCTCCCCTCTGTCTGAAGTATCACTAGGATGCTAAGTGGGCCTGAGCCTGTAATGAACCCATTATCCCACAAGTCTTTTGGAGGCACTCAGCTGAACCCACATTCCCAGGACAAACAGTACTGAAGGGGCATCATGTAGTTGGTAACTGAGGAAGGGCAAAGTCTATTCCCCTTATGGTACAATGAAGCAAAAAGTGAAAACAAGGGTTATTGTATAGTATAATATAGAAGAGTAGAGTATATTTCCAGGAGCAGCGTCTAAATACCTTTTTTACAATCTCAAGCTCTGAATAAGTTATTATGATCGTCAGCAGGATTATGCCTTCCTCCCATGAACTTTGCCCTTCCCATGGATCTCTGCAGAAGAAATAATAGTAGGTGACTGAAGTACCTCCCCCGAAAAGACTCTCATCCAAAAACACACCTGGAAAACTTTGAAGTTCTCATGAAAATTTTTCTCAAAGTGAAGAAGTTACCAAAGCCCCATTTTATGCTTTCTGTGAATTATAAAATAGGTTTTAAAATACTGATATCAAAAATTGATAAAGATGCTAAGAATTCCTGTGGCAATGACTACACTTTTTTTATTCCTCTTTTAAATCCTCATGTCACTTATTAAAATTAGGAAAGCTTATATAGTGCTCAGAAAAAGCACCTATCATTATGTCGCATGTTGGTAATTCATGTATTACTATAGTATTTTATAATGAAAACTTTTAAATAATAGTCTCAGCTATATCTTAAAATGTTCTTAATTTTAATTTTAGTATCCTAAATTCTATCTTATGTGTTGTGTTTTCTTTTTCAGACATTTATAGTATTGAATAAAGGGAAAGCCATCTCTCGATTCAGTGCCACTCCTGCCCTGTACATTTTAACTCCCTTCAACCCTATTAGAAAATTAGCTATTAAGATTTTGGTACATTCATATCCTTTTTCAAATAGTCACTTAATATGATTTTGTTCTTTGAATTATTGAGCTGGGATTTTTTTTAATATGTCTGGTTGACAACATGATGTGCTCTTTTTTCTTTCCTCTTACTCAACAGTTAGCATATTGCAAATGGGATCATAGGTAAGTGAACACATTCTCCTCATCTTCTAGATATTCCCCTCTTCCCAACTTACTACATCTTTCTTCTGTACTCCTCTGTGCCCTTCTAAATTGCTTGCTACATCCAAGACTTCTTCATTAATGTGGACCATGTTACCAGGCTCTCATTTTATAAGTCTTCATACTTTACAATGTTAAACAATGGGTGAATTACCTGAGCTAATTTTCCTTACTGCTTCCACATTTGGAAACTATACACATAATCTGAATGGCACAATTTTATATCTTTTTGGTCTCAGTTGTACTACTTTCTGCTTTTTATTTCAGCATTTGAAAGCTTTGAGTTAGTAAATGCTTACAATTGTAACTGTGTATACACTGGCCTTTCAAATATTATCTCCAAAAATTTTCCCCAACAGCATCCCAATGATTTTCTTTTTTCTTTCTTTCCTTTCTCTTTTCTTTCCTTTCTTCTTTCCTTTCCTTTCTTTTCCTTCCCTTCCCTTCCTTTTCCTTTCCTTCCCTTTCTTTTCTTTCTCTCTCTCCCTCCCTCCCTCCCTCTCTCTCTCTTTCTCTCTCTCTCTTTCTTTCTTTCTTTCTTTCTTTCTTTCTTTCTTTCTTCTTTCTTTCTTTCTTTCTTTCTTTCTTTCATTCTTTCTTTCTTTCTTTTTCTTTCTTTCTTTCTTTCTTTCATTCTTTCTTTCTTTCTTTCTCTCTCTCTCTCTCTTTCTCTCTCTCTCTCTCTCTCTCTCTCTCTCTTCTTTCTTTCTTTCTTTCTTTCTTTCTTTCTTCCTCACTTGTGTTTTAACAAGTCTCACTGACTTGTGTTTTATTCAAGTCACAGGTCCTGCTACAGTTTTGTTTCTCCAAAGGCTTATTGCCTGTCAATCTATATATATTCTCATTTTATTCTTCATTCTCCTTATTGAAGTAGCTACTTCCTAGAAATGAGATTGATTACACCTTGGTGGCAGACGGTAATTTGAAGTTAAATAGAATAGTTGTGAATGAGAGGTTTTATTTTAAGTGAGTGATAGTGGTCTGACTGATAGCCAGCGCTGAGAAAACCAAGGAAGCAAAGATTTGGAGGACTGGGGCTATGCCAGGCAGAGGCATTTACAGGAAGAACACTTAAACCTTGGGACGAGGATTGATATGCATCAGGAACCAGAGGTAAGGTTCCTGAAAGGGAAACAAATCTAAGCAGAGTCTCAGAGCAACTTTTAATGCTGTTTCTTCTTTAGAAAGAGTCATTGCGTGGGATTCCATGATGTGGTAAGTCTTTCCATGTAAAAGCCCACTTCTCCCAGTAGGCTGAGAAAATGTTTGAAATAGATAAGATGAGGAATCCAGGAGATGGGATAAACTTGGGACAGGAAACTCGTTTCAGTTCTGGGTGAAAGGGCTGTAAATCATGTCCCGAGACTTGACTGGCAATGTGGTAAATGATGTTTTCAGAAGCACAGCGTTTTAGAATTTAATCTCCTTTTAACATCTAGTTCATTCCACTTCTTCCCCTATGTCCTTTGCATAAACTCAATGTGTTTTAATTTGAAAAGCTTTCAGATTTAATACATTTTTTGTGAATTATCTAAAGTAGTATTTCCTTACTTCTGTTATTCAAGAAAGAGAACCCAATGGGTATGGGGGATAAAATTCTTTGAGTTAGCATTAGAAATGAATAATAAGAGGTGCCTGGGTAGCTTAGTCATTTCAGCGTCCACCTTCAGCTCAGGTCATGATTTCATGGTTCGTGAGTTTGAGCCCCGTGTTGTGCTCTACACTTGCAGTACAGATCCTGCTCAGATTCTCTGTCACCCTCTCTCTCTGACCTTCCCCCACTCATGCATTCTCTGTCTCAAAAAAAAAACCCCATAAAAAAAAAAAAGAAATGAATAATAAAGTTAACATTAGATTTGGGTCTCCTGAATTATAAATTATGGTTTATTATTATGCTTTGGGTATTTGTAAACTTTGTACTAGATAAATCTTTCCATAAATTATTTATTGTATTTTTAAATAACTATATGCCCCTTATGTAAACATTTTTATATGAAATTATGTGAAAACTCAAACTTACATCTGATGCTATGTTAAAACTAGATACCGGAGAGTAAGTATTGAATAAATAAATGACTGATGAAACAGAGGTTGGAAAATTATATGCAAAACAAGTAACAAAATGGAGGGCTTGAATAGGTCAGAAAAAATCTATTTTGTCCTGAATCTGAATGATAAGATAGAATTAAGAAAGCCCAATATTAAAGAAAAAATCAGTTTTTATTTAAACCTTTTGTGTGGAGATCATGTATTTTTTTTTTTTTTTTTGAAAATGTCATGAGAGCCATCATCTCACTCCAAAAACTCCTACAAAGTTAGGGAACTCCTGAGTCAATTAGGACTCTTTTTCTCTTTGAGAAAAGAGACTCCGACTGGTAGAGGACAACGGCAGTTATAGAAATTTCAATCAGAGGGGGGAAAAAAGGAAAGAGAGAAAGAGAAAGAAAGAAAAGAAAAAAGAAATTTCAAACAGAGAACCTGAGTACTGAAGACATAGTTTATGGGGCGGGGGCTGCTCTCTGGGAATCGAGACACAACTTGAATTTGAGGGTTTACACTGGCTTTCTTGAAGAAACAAAACCTTTAAGGGGCTTCAGATTCTCTGTCACCCTTTCTCTCTGCCCCTCAGAGGACTACAGTGATGTGAATTGCACTCTGAAGGTAGCCAGATAAATTGATTAAGATTTGCTAAGAAGCTCATAAATGGCTGATAAGCCACAAATTTCTTCCAATGTAGAAAAAGTAGACTTTTTTAAAAGCCCTAATTACCTGAATAAAAATATTATATTTCACAGTCTCATCTTGGAGTAGAGATATAAGAAAAGAAAGGGCAAGTGGACTAACAGTCTAAGATAAATTCTTCAGTCTTTTGATGACAGTGACATGCTTGATAGGAGAGCTTAGTAAACTGATGTATATAGTACTGTCGAGTTTGCAAGTGATTCGGCCAGTAAATTTTTTCTTTTATTCTTCACAACATAAGTCCTATTCTCACATCCTGGTTTTCTGACTTCAAGCACATGCCTTTTGCTGTAAGGTAAAGATGTTTGGAGATGGTGACGGTGGGTTTGGGCACAATGAAGAGGTCATTTGTGTATTTATTATCAATAATTTCTAAACAAGAAAGTGTCCATTCACAAAAAAAAATTATAATTTAAGACTAGGCTAATATCTCTATTTCCAAGGAAAATCCTGTCTTGTTTCTTAAAGGCTGTTATCTTCATTAGAAGTTGTTGCATATCAAATTAGCTTTGTTTCTCGACTTTGACAGAATGAGGAGTTATACTTATGCTTATTATATTTGTGCCAGGGTGTATTTTGAAAACCTAAAATGCTTTTGGTGTGCCTAATATCTTGTTTTGATAGTTAAATAAAATATGGTTATATTTTCTAGATCACAAACAAGTTTTAAAAAATCAATATTCTTAAAATTCTTGTCACAAATGTGTTTCGTGTCAGGTTTTAGTATATTAGCTACATATGCTTATTCCTCTTTATCTTTTATTTGTTATTCATTTGAAAATATTTTTTAAGTACCTCCTATATGGCAGAGATTCTTCTAGGCACTGGGATGCAATACTGAACAGAAAGTTTCTGCTTTAGTGTAGTTATAGGTTTGTGTATATGTGTGTTTGATATGTCAGCTAGTGATAAGAAAAATAAAGCTGTATAAAAAAAAAAAGAATGGCAAGGTACTGTTTTAGAGCACATGATCAGGGAAGTCCTCTCTAAAAATATACCATCTGAGTAGAAATTCGAAAGAAGGGAGACGGTGTGACATGGAAATGTAGGGGAAAGGTAAATGTAAGGAGAATAGCAAATATGAAGGCAAAGTATGAAGGTAGGAATACACCTCGTATGTTCAGGAATCATCAAGGAGTCCAGAGTCATTGGGGCAGAGTGGGAAAGGCAGGGTGTAGTAGGAGATGTGGTCAATGAGAATGGAGGGCAGGAGCTTCAGTTGTAGAACAAACATGATGAGAACACCAGTTTCACTCTGAATGAGATGCAGGGTGATGGCTGAAGGATTTCTGGCAGAAGAATATCATGACCTGGCTCACATTTTATAAATACCACTCTGGCTGCTGCATGGAGAACAGACTGCGTGGAGGGAAAGAAGATAGGTTGGGGGTCTCCTGTCATGATGAAGGCGGGATGCCGGTGGCTTAGTCTATGGTAGAAGCAATGAGGGTGACAAAATGGCATCAAACTTGGATGTGTTTTTCAGAAGAGCTAATAGGATTTTCTGAGCAGTTGGATTAGATTTGAACATGTTTCTGAGATGACCATTAGACATTCAGTGGAGGATTTGAGTACTTAGAAATGTAAGTCTGGAGTTCAGGAGACGGTTGGGCTGGAGATAAAACTTTGGGAGACATCAGTACTTGGATGATATTTAAAGTCATGACAAAGACCTGTGACACTCCAAATCACACAGCTAGTGTAGACTGCTGGTCATTCACAGAGAGTAAGAAAATGAAAAACAGCTGTTGGTATCAAAAAACCTAGATTCGTACTCCACTTCGGAGATTTACCTATTGCTTTATGACCTTGGGCCAAGTTATTACAAATGTTTTGAATCTCAGTTCCTCCATTTATAAAATTGTAATCAAAATTTATACATTAATACTAATAAAATACATGATAAGTACCTGGCATCATGACTAGCACATAATAGGTACTTGATAAATGGTTGCCATGATAGATATTTTGGATGTAGTAGCTACCATCATAGCAACAACTGCGGCAAGATTAGTAAAGGAAAACTCTCCTACTGCTTAAGGAATTCCACAAAGAATACTGTATAAATCACTACTTTCTCCCAGCTTCGCTTTGCAAACAAAATGTTTATGTAGTACCAGAGTTTAGAGCTGCAAGTGACTAAAACACAATTTGATTGGTTTCACCTTTCTTATTTTGCAGACAATTTAATTAAGTCCTAGGCATGTTTACTCCCTTTCTAAAGCTACATTTTATATCAGTGGCAGAGCTAAAACTTCAGACCAGATCTTCTGATTCTCAGCCGGGTGCTCTTTGCATTTTCCCTAACAGAAGAAGACTCTCAAGTATAACATACTAGGTTCATTGCCAATATTGTTCTCTGTATGCATTTCAAAGGTTATTTTCAGTGGCTAATTCATTAAATAAGGAGTAGACTTTTCAGCTCATTCAAAAATTATATGGTATTTATGTGGAAATAAAATTGTTATGGTTTTCCATGCAAAGAACTAGGTAGGTCTGTATGAGAGGAGGGGAGGAAACTTATAATTTCCATTTCCTCTGCTTTTGATGCTCAAAAGTTATCACTCATTATCTCATAGTTAGGATAGTTAGGGAGATGGTTAATTGTAGAATGAAACAACTAAAGAGTTAAAAGTATATATGTGACATTTAGTCAGTATTTCTGCTGGGTTGGAAATATGCACTGATATGTAGAAAGAGGTCTATCCTACTCTGCTTTGAATTTTCCATTTTTATGTTAAAAAAGAGGAAAACAAAACAAAACTCTAACATCAAATTGTTTTCTCCCTCTAGTTTAGATGTAAACATTCCTCTTCAATTTCTCTGGATATAATATAATATTGCAAAGTCCCTGAACAGACTCACAATGTCTTTCCCTTCCTTACGAATAACCAAAAAATATGGGGCACTTGGGTGGCTTAGTCAGTTAAGCATCCGACTTCAACTCAGGTCATGATCCCACTGCTCATGGGTTCAAGCCCCACACTGAACCCCACATTGAGCACAGACTCTGTGCTGGCTGCTTGGAGCATGGAGCCTGCTTCAGATTCTGTCTCTGACTCTGCCCCTACTCACTTAAGCTCTGTCTCTCTCACTTTCTCTTTTTCAAATATATATTTAAAAAAAAATTCTTTTAAAAAAGAATAACAAAAAAAATACCCTACATTTTATGTTTAATAAAAAATGATTACTAGTAATAAAAATAACTGTGTCCTCTGAGGGAAATACTAGAATTCTATTTATGTAAGCAAACTGAGCATCAGAGAATTAAGCAACTTGCTGGAACCCATGTGGTTGGTAAAGGATGCATCTGGTCCATCTTTCATTGCCTTAAAACTCATGTTGCTCCATCCTATCTACACAGATCTTGGGGTGAGAATGTCATTTTTTTAAATATTTAGGTTCCATGTCAAAGGCTACCTAAACCATCTTCAGTATAGACTTGAAGTTTAATTTCATCATATACACACAGAAAGTATTTTATTTATTTATTTATTTTTTTAAATTTTTTTAATGTTTTATTTATTTCTAGGAGAGAGAGACAGCGTGAGCAGGGGAGGGTCAGAGAGAGAAGGAGTCACAGACTGAAACAGGCTCCAGGCTCTGAGCTGGCAGTCAGCACAGAGCCCGACGCGGGGCTCGAACCCACGAACCGCGAGATCATGACCTAAGCGAAAGTCGGACGCTTAACCGACTAAGCCACCCAGGCGCCCCAACACACAGAAAGTATTTTAGATTTGCCAACTGACAGGTTAATATCAATCAAATCAAAGGTTAACACATATATCAATACCTGTTATAAATAAATTAATAGATTTAAAAGATCCTTTTTCCTGAAATTATATAAGGTTAGTCTGCTTCCATTTGATTTTGTATGCCAAAGCTTTTAAGGAAATATTGTTCTTTTGAAGAATATAATTTAACTGATGTCTTGACCTATATATTTATAAAATAATACTGGATTTACACATTTTATTACTAGTTCTTGCCCCCTTGAAATCCCCCTTGATCTGGAGTTTCTATACTTTTCAATGTATGGTATCACCAATACAAAATCCATACCTACATTTTTTCATACCTGTGTATTTATTATGATTATCTGAAACCCTACAAAAAGTCACTCACCAAATTCCAGAAATTTTAAAAGTTTGTGATTGATAAAATTAATCCACAATGATTTTTAAAAATTGATGAATTATGAACCACCTTATTTAGAGATAACTATTAAATCAAAAGCAGAAAACCTAATCTAGTTATCTTTTATTTTGTTTTAAAAGCAAAATGGCTTTACTTGCTTTCCTTTCCTAAGTGTCTGTCAGGATACTTAACTGAAGTGTATTTTTTTTTTATTATAAGGATAGTCATGCAATGTTGAAAATTCCTATTTGAGCATAAATGCTTTATTAATTGTGACTTATGGGACAGTAATCATTTCTATTATTTGTTAATGTTGAAATATATATTTTACTTCATTATATAACTAAATTCTACCATTATAAAGAGTAAATAGGGGTTCCTGGGTGGCTCAGCCTGTTAAGCATCCCACTCTTGATTTTGGCTCAGGTCATAATATGGTTCATAGGTTTGAGGCCCACATTGGGCTCTATGCTGGCAGTGCAGAGCCTGCTCGGGATTCTCTCTCTTTCCCTCTCTGCCCCTCCCTCACTTGTACACACTCTCTTTCTCAATAAATGAATAAATACACTTAAAAAAATAGTGAATCTTGCTTAACAAAAACAAACAAGAGTACCTATTTTTTAAGGGTCAGAAAACCATGGCTCAGGTTATTATGTGACATAAACCCCATGAGGCTATTAATTTCCACCTTATGTTTGCCTTCTGTCCTCTCTTTTAAAAAACAAAGTGTAGAAACTTGTGTACTCAATATATTTGAAGACAGAATTCTTGCTGTATTTTTATCCCATATCAATCAGTATATCATCAAAAATCATTAAAAAGAAAAAATATTATTCTGCTTAGTAATAAATGATTTGCAAAATTTATTTCATTCAATGGTCAATTGTGCAAAACGGCAAGCATATAGTGGTGAACAGTACAGACGTGGTATCTGCCCTCATGAAACTGACAATGTAGTAGAAGAAAAGATCAGCATTAAAATTAGTCATTGAAAGAATAGTAAAAGATGTTACAGGGATATATAACTGGTAGACCTAAACAGGTGAAAAACTATGGTGAATAACTTTCTACAAGAAATCATTTTTAAAATGAGTACTGAAGAACAAGTATGATTTGGCTATAGTGCACTAAGCATTTCCCAGGAGGAGATGTGGCATTTGCAAAGACTCTTATTTGAGAAAGAGGATATTTCATTAGATGCTTTAAAACAATTACAGTAATATGGGCAGAATGTAATCAAGAGTAACCAATACAGGGGCGCCTGGGTGGCTCCGTCAGTTAAGCGTTCAGCTCTTGATTTTGGCTCTTATCATGATCTCACCGTCTGTGGGATCAAGGCTCGCATCTGGCCCTTTCCTTACAGGGCAGGGCCTGCTCGGGATCCTCTCTATTTCCCTCTTTCTCTGACCCTGCCCAATGTGCACATGTATGGGCTTTCTCTCTTTCTCAAAATAAACATCTTTAAAAAGAGTAAAGAATACAAAATTAGACGAATCGACAAGGATTGGACCTTCTAGAATCTAGACTGTGTTAAAACATTTGATCATCTTCCTAAGAAGAGTGAAAAGCTATTGAAATTATTTGAATTGCATTGACACAGGTCATTTTGACATAGTATGCAGAATGGATTGAAAGGACTAAACATGGATTCAGAGAGACTAGTTTGGAGGAAACCGCAATAATCTCCGTCACACTTGGTGGGCACTGGACCATGTAGTGATATGGGGATGCAAAAGTGCACTGACTTCAGTGATATCAGATAGAGTTGGCAGTATTTCGTGCTAAATTGGATGTAGAGGTTTCAGGAGAAAGAAAAATCCAAGACTGCTTCTAGGTTCTGGCTAGATTATGGGACATTTTATAAGATGCAGGGATATCAAAGGAGCAGTCAAAGAGGGAGGGGAGTGTAGGAGGGAAGGGCAGCATGAAAAGTTATTTTTAGTCCAGTCTTTAAATTCAAAATCCTTTAAATGATGTTGAAATATTAATGAGATACATAGTGCAGAAGTCATTTGAACACTTGGTTGTGTAGAGTTCAGAAGAAAGGTCTAAACTCAAGAGAAACAGTTGAGATGGTGCGTACATAACTGGCCCTTAAAGCTGTGTGGGTTGATGAACTCTACTAGGATGAATATAGGAGAGGAGAAAAATGGCTCAGATATCCTACCTCCTTTTCAAAAGGAACCTGCAACATTTCAAAGGATACAAAGAAATTGTTGCCCTGGAGGCACAAGGAAACCAGAGGATTAGGAGCCCATGAAAGAAAAGGAAGTAAAAACAGGAAAGAGAAGAATCTTCCTTGCCCAATACTGCTGACAGAACAAATCAAATAATTCAAATTTGCCCTTTTGTTTTTAGTGACCAAACTTACAGAGTCTGACATCTTTAGAAAAAAAGCTAGTTAGCTAAGGACATGATGGATGCATGAGGTTAAAAAAGATAAAGAGCTTTTTCAAGAAGTTTGGCTGTGAAATACAGAAAAGTTAAGGCTGAAAGTAATTAAAAAAGATTTGGGGTTACAAAGACTGAAAGATAAGAGAGGCTCAAGCAAGTTTATGTTGATAGGAAGCACCCAGTAATGTGGGAGATAATAAAGATAAGAGATGACAGATTTCTGATGTATTCTGGAAAGGAAGAAGATATCCAGAGTATGAGCGGTAAGAATTGAAAGCTTTCCCTGTTAAAACAGGAAGAAAGGATAAGCCCCAAAACCTCCAGAGAAGTTTATCAATCTGGGGATGGGAAGTAGAGATATGGTAGTGTGATGCTATCTTTTCTCTCAGTGAAGTCGGAGATAAGGACCTCAGCTTCAGGTGGGGAGGGAAGGAGGAAGAGGGTTGGACTGGAGGTCAGAGGAGACTGGAGAATGTTTGAAATTGTCTTTGCAGGGGGTAGGAGATGGAGCTAGGTGAAGAAATGCAGGACGGTGTAGAAGACCATCGAGGTTCAGAACCATGCATTTAGAATGGTACAGATCTGCCAAAAGGAATTATTTTCTCTAGCAGGACCTAGCAGGCTGTCAGACACAGAAGGTCTTCTGGCTTTATATGCTAATCAAATCATCTTAAATTTTATCTTAATTTGTGTTTATTTTTAGCAATTAAGGAAAAATAGATTTCTTCTTTGAAATGGGGTGTGTGTGTGTGTGTGTGTGTGTGTGTGTGTGTGTGTGTGTGTTCTCTGGGCTGTTGTGCCCTCACGTGGCTGATCCACATCATTCACTTAGGACTGTTTGCATGTGGATGCATTTGAACAAGCTGCAAATTAAGCATGTGTCTTACATCACTGTTAGTAAAAGTGAAAAATGAATTCTTGCTTTGACTAAAGGCAGTTGTAGGTGCAAAGAAACTTCCATGATAGATTAATGCAATATTGGCTACTCAATGGCTCATTTTACTACACTTAAAAATCATATTACTGTTTTGTTATATGCCAATACTGTGAAAATTTATAATAACAATTAAGAGTAATAAGGGTTATGGGGCACCTGGGTGACTCAGCAGTTAAGTATCCAACTTTGTCTCAGGGCATGATCTCACGGTTCATGAGTTCAAGCCCTGCTTCAGGTACTGTACTGACAGCTCAGAGGCTGGAGCCTTCTTTGGATTCTGTCTCCTCTCTCTATGCCCCCTCCCTGCTTGTGTTCTGTCTCTCTCTCTCTCTCTCAAAAATAAATAATAAACATTAATAGAGTAATAAGAGTTATGAATAGCAATTATTCAATCTCTGATTTTTATCATTGTGTTTAAGTTGATGTTGATAAAGGCTGTTATTTTGCATAATTGCAACTGAATCTTTCTTGTGCTTTTTATTATATATGAAAGTCACCTTAATTGTCTGATTACTGAATATTTTCTGAGTTTTTGTTGTCATTTTTCAATGTAAAGTAAAAGGCATTGGCTATGTCTACAAAGGCCAAGTGGGCATAGTGACCCAAACCAGATGTTTGTTATAAGTAGTGCTCTTGGGGTACGTGGGTGACTCAGTCAGTTAGGTGTCTGGCTTCAATTCAGGTCTGATGTCATGGTTTGTGGGTTTGAGCCCCCGTCGGGTTCTGTGCTGAACACTTGCTCAGAGCCTGGAGCCTGCTTCTGATTCTGTGTCACCTTCTCTCTCTGCTTCTCCCCCGCTCACCCTCTGTTTCACTCTGTCTCTCAAAAATTGTTTAAAATTTTTTGAAAAAAGTAGTGTTCTCTATGACTCAGAAAATTAGGAAAGTAATTTATTGAGCACCTGTTCTTTACCAGGCACATTTAAGTGTAGGAGCTTTTCAGTATTTTAACTAATTTGGTCTTCACAGCAATCCTGTGAAATGGTTATTTTTTTCTCACTTTTATAGAGAATTGAACCAAGTCTTTGGTTCAATAAGTAATTCGGCCACAGTTACAAACCCAAGAAATGCCATCACTAATACCAGCCACCTTTTCTTACTATTCAGAATTTTGTGAGCAATTACCGTGTATTTTACACTCTACTCAGAAAGAATCTTATTAAAGGCATTCTGCCAAAATAATCCTTAGAATGAAATTATAATACATTTATTTAATCACTTAAATTCTTTTGTTGAATTTTTGTCAGGATTTACAGACATGCTGAACTTGCAGTTCAGTTGCTGAGTCTGTCATTAAAAAAAACTTTAACTGATAAATTATTTACCAGTGAACCCATTTCTTTATACTTAATTATTTAAAAAAAAAACAACACCTAAATGGCCTCAAAATAGTTCATGGCTTGGCCTGACATGGCCTAATATGTGGTTGTTGAATTACAGAAATGGAAAAGATGAACTGAATAATAAAATAATAAGGGCATAAAAGGTTTAAACTTCATGGTGTAAAAGGCATGGTGGGGCATAAAAGAGAGATTTTCCACTGAATTTTGTCTTCCTTGACAATACTCTTCTACTTTATTCAATGTGCTCATCATGTGCACCATTCTTACCAACTGTGTATTCATGACCATGAGTAACCCTCCAGACTGGACAAAGAATGTGGAGTAAGTAGAAAATAAAAAATGTCTTTCAATATTGTCATCCCTTATATTTAAATTACACTCTTGAGACCCCATCATTTTCTTTAGCAAATCATACTACTTACTCTAAACCAGACAGGTTTAAACAATGATTCAAAGTTCATTTCAACCACTAATTTCCCATAGGACAAACCTTGCAGTGGCTCATTCATTAGCTCAAATCACTGCACTTGTTTGACTGCCAATATTTGTAGCCCTTTATCTTCCTTGTGAGTCTTATACTCTTCTGAATATCATCAATGATTACTAATATCCAATGAGAAAAGTTATGCCTAGCTTGTATGTTCTTTTTGTCATGGCTATCACTTTTCTATGTTTTATCAGTATTTATCTCATGGCTCTTAATGATGCATATTTTATTAAATGCAGTGCTTTATTAATTTGGGGATGAATACCTATTTGCTCAGTCTGAAAGCTAGAATATTTCAGGTATCATCCTATAGAACCATATTATTTGGGGGAAAAAAAGAAGCGTATTATTTGAGCCTTCAAATTAGTTCATGTAGCAAATACAATACTTATTTACTTATAGTGAATGAGAATGTCTTTCAGAAGGTAATGTTTCTTTTGCCTTAAACTCTACTTAAGCTCACATTGTAGGGATACTAGTACAGACCTATCTGGAAACTTCTAATTTGTTTTTGTTAAGTTTCCTTTGAAACATGTACATGTAAATTACGTACTAGATCTTTAATGTGGGCTTGGCTATTTCCTCTTAGGTATACCTTTACAGGAATTTATACTTTTGAATCACTTATAAAAATACTTGCAAGGGGCTTTTGTTTAGAAGATTTCACATTTTTGCGGGATCCATGGAATTGGTTGGATTTCACAGTCATTACTTTTGCGTAAGTATCTTAATACATTTCCCATCCTGGAATAATAAGTCACTGGTGGGAGCCTTTGCTGTATTTCCCTTTGGTGGCCTCCCTTGACAAAGCAAGCATTTTTCTTAGTTATCATAAGAATTTATAATATTTTTCTTCCATATTATTATTATGGACTTTGGAGAAATTAAGAATCTCGTAGTAAACTATCTAACTTTGGATTCAGTTAGCACTGTAGAATAATAAAAAAAAAATTTCAAAGTAACTTAGATTACGATTGAAGACAATGCCCTTTTTCTCTTAATTGGGAAATCTGATGGCAACACTCATTGAAGTTGAAAAGGTCTTGATGAAAGACCAACGTAGACTTAGATTTCCCTAAATTCTGAATAACTCTGATTTAATTCTACAGGTATGTAACAGAATTTGTAAACCTAGGCAATGTTTCAGCTCTTCGAACTTTCAGAGTCTTGAGAGCTTTGAAAACTATTTCTGTAATTCCAGGTAAGAAGAAACTGGTATAAGGTGGTAGGCCCCTTATATCTCCAACTGTTTCTTGTGTTTTGTTATTGTGTTGTGTGTGAACTCCCTATTACAGATATGTGACAGAGTTTGTGGACCTGGGCAATGTCTCAGCGTTGAGAACATTCAGAGTTCTCCGAGCACTGAAAACAATTTCAGTCATTCCAGGTGAGAGCTAGGTTAAACACCGAGGCTGACTTTAGCTGCACTGGCGCTACAACCACAGCTTTTGTGCATAGCCGTTTGTCGTCACATGCTGCAAATGAATAGGTAAAAACGCAAGAATCAGGACATCATATTTTGGATGGATTTGATTCTTTGCTTTTTTACTTCTTGCTTTCTTTAAAACCGTTCTAAATCAGCCTTTGAGTTTAACAAGTTTTTGCATGAGGCATTTGCAGTAACAGGCTACATGGTTTGCATCCTGTAACATCAAGCTTTCTGCACAGAAGCTAAACTATGAGGCATTCAGACTGATGCAAATTTGACCATTTAGGTCCAAAACTGGTAATTATCTTATTTGCAGATAAATGAAAGAGCGAGAGATAGCATGAGTGTTGCATGGGGCTCAGTTTTCAGATGTCTTCCTTTTTTAACCCATATTCCAGCTTGCAGAATTCACAAATATATAACCTCATAATCCATTGACTTCATGATTTCGTACCACTCTATTCATATAGATTTTTCTAAAGTCAATAAGAGGTTAGGGAGTAAGACATCTGCAAATAAAAGCAAAATATTTACTCAAGGTTGATGTTTAAGCATGAATAATAAAATCATTCTTTTGCTCTGAGGGGTATTTGGAAATACACTTTTGGTTCATTTCCATTCACGGTTTTCTAATGAACATACAAGTTCTGCTTTCATTCATTTTCACCAGCTAGCAGGCTTTTCATGAAAATCTTATTCAGTCACAAACATTAAACTAATATTGTTGGCATTCTGCATGACATCTTTATTTTCCAGGACAAGCTCATGATGTTTTTGTCGGTAAAGTAGCTGTTAAGTAGTATATTTAAATTCCTCCCTCTGATTTTATTCATAGGCCTGAAGACCATTGTAGGGGCCTTGATCCAGTCGGTGAAGAAGCTCTCTGATGTAATGATTCTGACCGTGTTCTGTCTGAGCGTGTTTGCCCTAATAGGGCTACAGCTGTTTATGGGCAACCTGCGGAATAAATGTTTGCAATGGCCCCCAGACAATTCATCCTTTGAAATAAACATCACTTCCTTCTTTAATAACTCATTGGATGGGAACGGTACCACTTTCAATAGGACAGTGAGCATGTTTAACTGGGATGAATATATTGAGGATAAAAGTAAGATATACTTTTTAACTATTGTTTAGTCCTTTAAATAGTAAAAAATACACAGAGTAGAAGTTGTCTCCATTTTAATGTAAACCAAATGATTTAACCTATTTAAGATAACACATGTGATACAGAAATCAAATGCTATTTATGATATGATATGATAATGATTATTTTATCTTTTTTTTCCCTTACCTATCTCATCGATCAGTAAGATAAAAGTTACCACTTGAAAATGTGTTATCTTTTCCTAAGCCAGTGTGGAAAGAAATACCATTTTTGTTGTATAAACAAAAAAACACTGGGTAGGCATTGATCAGGATTTTTGAGTCATATAGTAAATAAACCAGTAGCTTGAACTATTCAGTGTATTATGCTGAAGTACATTGTTAAGACAATAATTTGGCCCTATTTGGTTAACTCATTAAATGTATTGAGTGCATATGATATACCTGAAATAGAGAAATCACTCCCCAAAATGAAAATCTGAATTTTTGTACTCATAAGAAAGTTAAGCAACTCCAATCTGGCCATTCACTTACTGATGAAAGGAAAGTGTAAACTCAGAGTCAACTTCTGTTCTTCCAATTTATCCTTTTCGTGTCAGTCACTGTCTTGGATTTGTTTATCCCTATAGTTTGATTATATTTAGGGGTGGGCATACAGAACTTACAGTGTGATATACTTCAGTATAATTTCTTTTCCGTGTCCTTCCCTCTTCGTGTACGATTAGCTAGCCAACTCCCACTGGACCTTTGATTATAAGTATTCTACTGGGATACTTTGTCTAAGGTATCCTTCATGGTTTTTTTAACCATATGAAATTTTTTATCCCTTCTTAAATTATATTCATGTTATAAGAGTTAGGATTCTTATGAAAATTTCTATCACAGAAATTAAGATTCATTAGATAAACAAAAATTTTAAAATATCGTTATATATGGGGTTTCCTATTTATTAATATTATAATAACCACACAATAACAATATTTACACATAAATCTTATCTCTATTTCTGATTGTTTCTTTCAGATAAATTTCTATTAATAGTATTTGGGTAGGGCAGGGGGTTAGGGAATGACAATGTCAAAGGCCATAACCAAATTAAGGCTATGGAGATAGAGTGTCAAATTGCTCTCAGGAAAGATCATACCACTATATACTCCTTACAGCAGCCCCTTCCTGAACGCTCCCTAATATTGACTACTACTGTATGTTTAAATCTTTTGGTAGAAAGAAAAGTCTATCCTCATGTTCCTTAATTTTTATTGCAGTAGAATTTTAAAACTAGGTTTATTAGTATCATTAGCAAGTTATATATTTCATATAATATGAATCATCTGTTGGGGTTATTTTTACTCATTATTTCATCAAGTGATAGTATATTTTAGAGAATTCATATGAATTCTTTAATTTATTAATCACATTAGCATTTTGTCTTTTTTGGCAAATATAGCTTGTTTTTCATCTTATTGCTCATTTTTGATATTTAAGTGATTTTCATTTATGGCAATATAGTCATCAAATTTGTTTTCATTTTTCTCTATTTAAGTTTAGAAAATGCTTCTTAATTGAGAGATCATAAAAATATCACTTAGATATTCTACATATAAAGCAGCCACCTATATATTCTACATTAAAACACTTATAAATTTTATATGTTATATTAATGGATGTTTTTTTAAATCTTCAACCTTTAAAATTCTAGAAATATTTTTTGGTATATATTGTGAGGTAGAGTCTAAAACTTTTTGCAAAACTATGACCCAGATTTCCCTGCATAATACGTTAAGGTGTTCCTTCAAGTAGTCCTAAAAACAATTACAAAAAATTTGTTGTGGGGTACATGTATATGTTTTAATGTTTGTGTGCTTTTGTATGTGAATAAGTAAATCTGTATGTTTATCTTTGTGTACATTTTATAAGATAATTTTTGCAACTTATTGAGGTTATAAATAGGTATTCCCTAAGAATAGAAATTAGATAGGAGCACCTGGATAGCTCAGTTGGTTGAGTGTGGCACTTCAGCTCGGGTCATGATCTTGTAGTTCGTAAGTTTGAGCCCAGCATGGGCTTGCTGCTCTCAGGGCATAACCTGCTTCAGATGTTCTGTTCCCCCCTCCCCCCTCTCACTTGCATACTCTCTCTCAAAAATAAATAAAACATTTTTAAAAATTAAAAAAATAATAGAAATTAGATATACTTAGAAAATTATATATCTTCGAAGAAACAAGTTTATTCTGTTCCTTTGAAAGACAGTAATCAAACCAAAATCCAAAACACAATACTTATTTAGAGCATCATAGAAAGAAAAAAACACCTAAGCCACTTTTCACAGGAAATTAACTTAAAACTGGTAGGAAAATAAACATCTGAATCTATTGTGAGTCCAAACAGCCTTAATATGGCAACTCTTTTTTTAAAACTATCCCAAGAATTTGAGTTTATATTTGCAATCAGTGCTGATATGAAAATACTATAATAGTTATTCTCCCCCCCAGATTATTTTTAAAACAGATTTTCTAAACATTTATTTAATTGAAGACTTTATATTTCGGTATTTGTTTAGTATTCATTTATTATTAAAACATTTTCATTCAGCCCATATACACATTTATTATTTTATCCATTTCATTATGATTGAAAAAAATTGTAAGATGTATTACCTAAACACAATGGCTGAAGTGTTTTGGGGACGTTTTTAATGATTCTTTCTATTCCTCCTTCTTTATATAGGTCACTTTTATTTTTTGGAAGGACAAAATGATGCTCTGCTTTGTGGCAACAGCTCGGATGCAGGGTAAGTGATGTTTCATATTGAGTTTCAATCCACACTGCTCCATTGGCCTCAACAACTTGCCACCTCCCACCCACTCAGCCCTCGCTCACTCCTCATTCAGGGCCCTCCATAAATTCTACTTCACGCTGATTCTCAAAATAGCTGAAATAAGTGTGGATTCTCACCTCCTTCACACACTCATATGCAGCAGTTATTTTTCCATACTAGGTCACAGCTAATCTTCCAAATTAGCTAAATGGAAGATTGAAAAAGCAGTACATATGTATTAGAAGATTAAGTTAATGGAATTCATAAGCATGTACTTTTGTAAGCGTGATTTTTTTTATATGCTAGTCTCCATGGCTTCAGATGTTAGATCTCTGAAGATAATGACAGTATCTGAGTCATGGTGAGTGTATGTCAAGCATCTTTTAGCAAAGTGGTTAAGAGCACAGACTGGGAAATTTGCATGGATTCAAGCCTGACTGCACCAAGTAACATACCCTCTCTGTGCCTTAGTTTCCTCATGTGGTAAATGGGTATAATAGAGTTGCTATGAGAATTAAATGGATTAGCAAACGAAGAGCTATTATAGCATACAATATGTGCTTTTGATTATTGTGATTGACGTGTGAACATTTGTTATTAAGAAGTGTGACACTTGGAGCTGAAGCCTAAGAAGAGTCAGAGAAATAATTACTTTTCCTGTTTCCCAAGAATTTAGAATCACGAAAGAATTCTAATGTTTTTCAATGGAAGGTGATATTGTGACCATTAATAATTAATAACTTTAGCAAAATTTCCAATGGCTTTACATTTGGCTTATATGTTAAATATTGTGCTGCCTTTATCTCCAAATCCCAGTGATAAGTAAAACAGACTAATTTTAATTCCTTGTCTGTAAAACTAAGTGCTTTACATATGATATTCAATGCTTGTATATTTACAAGGCAATTTCAATATTAGTCCTTTATTACATTTGAGGTGCCCAAAGATTAGCAAAGTTAGGAAACTTACTAGATCATGCAGCTCAGAAGCATCAGGTACAGGTTTGGCTTAATCATTAAGGACATAACTATGAAATCTTCTCTATGCAGAGTTATCCTTTCATCACCCCTCTTCCCTACTGACACACACACACACACACGCACATACACTGCCCCTAGATATCTTCAGTGAAAATCAATTTTTCCCTGTAGACCTATCTTTCTGGTCATGTCTATAAGTCCCAGAAGATATTAATCATGATGTGAGTGCTTTTATATGGAGACATGATAAATATAATGACAATAATTTTTTTAGAATTAGCATGATGATATGTTTTATTATTATTTTGGTTTTTTTTAATATAATGACAATTATGAATCACAGAGGAATCCACAAATATACTTAATAGATTCTGTTACTAAGTAAATCAGTCCACATAGTGCCGGGTTAAGTGCTGGATAAGGCGAAAGAAATCTTTTTTCCCTAGTGTCATATAAAATAGATATTGGCATCTATCACAACAAGGAAGTCAGCCTTCAGACTTTAAGTCCTGACTTTCTCTTTCTTTTAATCTAATTACAGCCAGTGCCCAGAAGGATACATCTGTGTGAAGGCTGGTAGAAACCCCAACTATGGATACACAAGCTTTGATACCTTTAGTTGGGCTTTCTTGTCTCTATTTCGACTCATGACTCAAGACTTCTGGGAGAACCTTTACCAACTGGTGAGAACAGATAAAATGATTCTTCTGGGAAGCATGAAATATGGAGATCAAGAGAAATGCTATAGAATACTTCATTACTTTGGAGTATGAGCTTGTAACATCTATATAAAATTTAATAAAATATCCCTTACATTTTTGCAGACACTACGTGCTGCTGGGAAAACATACATGATATTTTTTGTGCTGGTCATTTTCTTGGGCTCATTCTACCTGATAAATTTAATCCTGGCTGTGGTGGCCATGGCCTATGAGGAACAGAATCAGGCGACTCTCGAGGAAGCTGAACAGAAAGAAGCTGAATTTCAACAGATGCTCGAACAGTTAAAAAAGCAACAAGAAGAAGCTCAGGTATAGTTAGCAAGCACAAAACTCTTTTGTGCTTCCTTTCATCTCAATCCTCTGACCACACTGGTGAGGGCAGTGGCATTCAGTTCCCAAAATCAGTAGTGGATAAAAGTGACATTTGAAACATGTTATATGTGTTTGCTGTTAGAAGCCTGTTAGGCTTTTAGGAGATTATTATTTTATTTTGATGATTACTGTCAATCTGATGGCATCAACCCATGGAGAGTTTCTAATTGCTTTGTTGACATTTTTTTTTCTTCCTTGTGACTCCTCATGTACTCAAGCTTACAAAGTAGTTAAATCTACATGCCCTCGATCAGAGTATTTCCTTATTTTCTGGGTAAGAGGAATTTGTTCTAGTTACTTCTTCACTCATGTCACTAGAGGTGGAAAAGGTCAGAAAACCAGATTCAAGCTGAGAAGATTATTTCCTAGAATCTGGAAAAGCAAAGACCTATTTAATGTTTATTTTTTATTTGAAGGGTGTTTAAATGCAAGTTTATGGATTATATAAGAAAAACCCTGGTGTATAAATACAGTAAATCACTACATTCTCTGCCTCCTATCCCATAAGAATAATTTAATTTGGACTTGATAAGACCTCAGAATAAGGCAAGGATTGCTCTAAATATACTTGCTTGACATAATGGCATTAACTAATCTAATTGCCTATTTCTGGCTTTTCTTGCATCTTATTTCAGCTATTTAATACTGAGTATCCTGAATATTTAATAAAGGTCAGATAGATAAAATATACTGGGATAACAGCAGCAACAGAGAATACCTTACCTTTCCAAAAATTATGCTATTATAACTTAGATGTTCATTCAGAAGCCATGATCTAGAATTCCCTTATATATGACCTGTAATCTGTTTTTGTTGTACCTGTCTTAGTGAAATACTCAATTAAAGAGGAGAAAATTTTTATTGAAATAAAAATATTTAGCTGAATTAAATTCACTAATTTAGACTGGTGCTAAAGTTATTGTCAAGTGGAAATGTGATGATCAGTTAAAATAGGAAACCTTTAGTTCTTTAATTCTTTCCTTCTTAATATAGTGGTTAAGTCATAGAAAAATTTGTTGTGAAATATCATATGTTTGCACGTATAGGAGGATTAGGAGGAACTTACTGAGGAACCAGTGGGAGAAGAAGGGGGGAAATGGTGGGGGAAAGGGAGAGAGGCAAACCATGAGAGACTCTTGAATGCTGACAAAAACTGAGGACTGATGGATGTGGGGGGGAAGGGGGGGATGGGCATGGAGGAGGGCACTTGTGGGGATGAGCACTGACTGGGTGTTATGTGGAAACTAATTTGACAATAAGCTATTTGTAAAAAAAAAAAAGAAAGAAAAATTTGTTGTGATCTGTGAATGTCTTGCTCACATTACTGAGCAATTAAAGAGCCTGTTGAGAGGCCAGAGCTTGAAAGTTTCCATCAAAGTCACATATATCATTCATCCATGTGTCTGTTGACCTTAATGCTTTAATTGGTCTAATGACAACCCATTGTTTTCCAACATATGGACCAGAATGCATATGGATCATATTTATGATACTAAAGATAAGTTAAGCAGTAAACATGGGTAGAATGTTTCAAGGTTTGTGTGCAACTACCATTTTACCAAATGCCCTTCCAGGCAGCAGCTGCGGCAGCATCTGCTGAATCAAGAGAGTTCAGCGGTGCCGGCGGGATAGGTGTTTTCTCAGAGAGTTCTTCAGTAGCATCAAAGTTGAGCTCCAAGAGTGAAAAAGAGCTGAAAAACAGAAGGAAGAAAAAGAAGCAGAAAGAGCAGTCTGGAGAAGAAGACAAGGAAGACAGAGTCCGCAAATCGGAATCCGAAGACAGCATAAGAAGAAAAGGTTTCCGTTTTTCCCTGGAGGGAAGCAGGCTGACTTATGAAAAGAGGTTTTCTTCTCCACACCAGGTAAAGATATTATGAGCTCCCACAAATTGCCGTTTCATAGCAAACTATTTTTTAAGGATATGCCAGAATTTGGTAGAAATAAAACCTCCTGACCCCTGGATGGCACAATGCTTTCAGGATTGTAATGATCATCGAGTGTTTTGATTATCACCTCAGAGACTTTGTGAGTTTTGTGACTTTTTGGAATCCCAAGAAAGCATTTTTAGAGCGTAGATCCCCACTGAGCCTGGGAAGGTTTGTGGTTTTGAGGTTTTGTGGAAGACTCAAGCATCTCGGGGCAAGTTTCCACATGAGAAATTCTCAGCAGATGGTTCCCATCCATTTTTAGCTATGCTGCTGTGCCTGGACCCAGTGACTGTGGGCTTTCTGAGTGGCAGGTTCCTAGAAGCGAACTGTGTATTCTTTCAGACCATCTGTGTGGTTGTTCCCATTCAAACTTCGTTGGAAGAATCATTCTTCAGACCCTCGTTTCAAGGGGAACTGAAGCAAAATTTCTCTAGAAGTGTAGCCAAAATTGTTAGGTGAAAATGCACTGAGGAATATTTAAGACCCTAAATAAATAGTGGTGTTGAAGGGCACTTTATTATCTGTCTCATGTTTAATGTGAGATTCGCACTGAAAGAATACCTTGATTCTATAGTGCAGTAAATGTTCACTGGATGCCTGTGGCTTATGTACTAACACAAGCTGTGGAAACTTTGATATTTAGGATCCTTAAATTTTGAAATTACCAAAAGAATTACCAGAAATACGGGTTCTCAAAAGACAGTTTCACCAGTGGTGAACCTTAGTATCTATATAGTAACAATGACAATTAGAACAACACTGACAGCAATGATAATGGCTAACACTTAACAAAGTGCTTTGCAGCTTTCAGTATACATTTGTTTAAATCTGTCACTTCAGGAGCGCCTGGGTGGTTTAGTCAGTTAAACGTCATGTCACTTTGGCTCAGATCATGATCTCACAGTCTGTGGGCTCCAACCCTGCGTCAGGCTCTGTGCTGATGGCTCAGAGCCTGGAGCCTGCTGCAGATTGTGTGTCTCCCTCTCTCTCTGCCCCTCCCTTGCCCACTCTCCTTCTCTCTCTCTCTCTCTCTCTCTCAAAAGAAAATAAGCACATAAAATTTTTTAAAAATCCGTCACTACTGCCCTGAGCAGGTACCATAATCATCATCCCCAAGCAACAGATGTGAAAAGAAAGTGAGGGTTGTATTGTTTGTCAAATGCTTATTTTATTCTTGGCATTCTTTTTACACTGTCATAATTAATACTAACAGCTCTGCATCCTATTATTTTCACTATTTATTAGGCCCAGTGAAATTAAATAACTGCCCAATGCCACATAATTGTTAAGGCTGAGGTGGTATTCAAATTTGATATGATAGTGAAACTCCTGAACTTTCCACTTTACAGTCCGACCTGAAAGAGTATTAAAAAAAAAACTGCTAAGGAAATCTGCTATTTGGTTTCACTAAAAAGATAACATATAGGTTTTTAGTTGTTCTTCATACCTTTTATAGTATATAGCCTCACACAAAACATATGTAATAGGTATAAAGTATTTATAGGCCAACTTGATCCATTCCAAATCCAAATAACATTATGACATGGAATAGATTAAAAGTTTAGTGGTGTTTAATTCATATTTAAAATAGTTTAAATAAAATTGTTTTCAGTATCTACATTTTATACTCATTGATGTTGTCATAATCACTATGATTTAATTAGTGGAGACATTAATCTTAATACATGTGATTTCCTTAAAAATCAGATTCCCTTTTTACAGCATCTTCATTTTGAAAAGAAAGGAAAGGAAGAAAGCAGAAAGGGAAGGAGGGAGAGAGGGAAGAAGAGAGAAAAAGGAAGGGAGAGAAGGAGGCAAGGTGGGAGAATAGAAAGGGAGAAATAGGTAGGTTACTAGAGGTAAAATTGCCCAAACTTGAAACAGCAAGTCACCAGGTGCCACAGAGAGTCTCTTCAATTTGGTTTATTTCAAAGCCAGTAGAACTAATTCTAGGTGAAATTTTGAAGACTGAAAAGGTTAAGTTCTGACCTGCTTCTTTCTATAATTTTGCTCACAGATACGTTTCCTCAGTACTGCCTTCTTTGTAGCTCTATTTCCTAGCTAGTTAGGCATGATAAGTGACTTACACAATATGCAGCATCTGGCTCAAGTTGATACTTGTTTCTTAAATGGTATCTGTAGTTCTTAAAAATTGGAAAACTTTCCTTTTATTTGATAAATAGCCAAACAAAAAGCTAAGAAGATGGAGAGGGAGCGAAAAACAGGGAGAATCCTGAATTTATACTAATCCCACTTTCTAAGCCCCTAGAAGTAATCTGAAAATATCAAGCAAGGTAGAGGTTCTTAACCTGGGTACAGTGATGGAAGGTCCACTTTTAGATTTTTTGAAAGTCCAAGACTCCAAAGTTATAAAACAATAAAAACTATTATTTTGTGGTAACATGATGGAAATATCAATGTGTTGGTAACCATTTACATTTCATATAATATATATATGAATATATATTATATATACATATATATGTAATGTAGGCTTAAACTGCAAGATTTTAATTTTTCAGTATAGTAGGTGGACTGTATGAAATATTTCTTAGGCTTCAGTTTGATTTTTTAGTATGGGAGAACGAGAGAAGGAAATCAAGAGTACAATCTCTAGGGGCACCTGGGTGGCTCAGTCAGTTAGTCATCCAAATCTTCTCAGGTCATGATCTCATGGTTTGTGAGTTCTAGCCCCCACGTCAGACTCTGTGCTGACAGCTCAGAGCCTGGAGCCTGCTGCAAGTTCTGCATCTCCCTCTCTTTCTCTGCCCCTCCCTGCTCACGTTCCATCTCTCTCTCTCTCTCTCTCTCTCTCTCTTTCTTAAAAATAAATAAGCATTAAAAAAAAATTTTTAAAGAGTAAAATCTCTAATCAAGTCTCAAAACAATCTGGATATTTTATTTTGAAACCTTTACAAGATGTAGTCGGCCTTCTTAAGTTTTGCTTTATAGGGATTCATTCACTATGGCAGATTTTTCTTATTGGCCATCCTTTATTTGCAGTGCAGCATTTGATTATTATGGATTCATATAATTAATGCAAGCAGTATAGTTGATGCTAACAGATGGGGCACAATCATTTTTCATACAGCCATCTCATGTAAACTGTGTCCCCATATAGCATAATTCACCTTTGAACTTGGAGAAATTTTGTGTGCTATTTTATAACTTATCTCCCTCCAATCCTTCTATTGGCTCTGAATGGAGTGCTTATAGCTAAACTATAAACTCTAACTAAGAGTCATATGTATAATTTCTACCTTATTTCTTATTGCCAAGCATTTCTTATCTGCCTTTTTGAGCTGATGATAACCAGTATGTCAACAAATCCTGTAATTCTTATATTTTTATAGCTAAATAAAAATATTTTGTAAGAGGAGATGAAAGAAATTGGGTACTCTAAGAGAAACTTTAAAAAATAATTACTCATATGGAACACAATAAAGGAAAAGAAGGAATTTTACTTAATGACATAACTTGGGAATAGGAAAAGTAAAAATGATTTCTGATGGAGGAGCAGATCAGTCTCTTAAAAGTTTTATTTTTAATTTATTTATTTTTGAGACAGAGAGACACAGAGCATGAGCAGGGGAGGGTCAGAGAGAGAGGGAGACACAGAATCTGAAGCAGGCTCCAGGCTCTGAGCTGCCAGCACAGAACCCAATGCGGGGCTCAAACCCATGAACCGCGAGATCATAACCTGAGCCGAAGTTGGATGCTTAACCGACTGAGCCACCCAGGCGCCCCCAGATCAGTCTCTTTAAATGTGATTTTTTGTGGGGCACCTAGGTGGCTCAGGCAGTTGAGCATCCAGCTTCGGCTCAGGTCGTGAACTCATGGTTTGTGGGTTTGAGCCCACATTGGGTTCTGCGATCGCAGCTCAGAACCTGGAGCCTGTTTCAGATTCTGTGTCTCCCTCTCTCTCTGTCCTTCCCCAGCTTCTGTGTGCACTCTCTCGCTCTCTCTCAAAAAGAAAGAAACATTAAAAAATAAGTAAATGTGCTTCTTTGTGTAAATAATGAATAGAATCCCATAAGATAGTGTTTTAAAGTTTATAATTGTTTTATAGATGTTTATAAACATTACTGAGAAAAACTATTCTTTAGCTAAAAAAACATTAAAAGCAGACCTGTTGGTCAGGGAATATGAACTGTATAAAGGTAAAAAAAATAATTTTAGTTAGCTTTAAATCCTTTGGAGAGAAAAAGATCAAACTAATAATATTGAAATGATGAAATTAGTACTCTTCCTATTAATAATCATAAAAATCTAACCCAAGTCAGCTTACATAAAGAAAAAAAGAGAACTGATTAAATCAGATAGATAATATCTGTGAGTAGTGTTGGGTATAGCATAGCTGGAGGCAAGGGCTCAAAAAACCTTATTATGGCCAAGTATTTCTCCATATGTCAGCCCAGGTTTCTCCAATTCAATGGAGGATGCAAGATGCCCCCTGCAACTTCAAACTTCTAGTCAATATTCATAGCAACCCCAACTGAATATGCACCTCCTTCCCAACAAATGTAAAAGAAAGAAGTGGCTGCCAATGGACTAAGCAGGGTCCCCCTGCCCATCTTTAAATGATTCTCTATGGAAAGCCCTCATTGACTAGGCCTAGGTCATGGTCTTGTCTGAGCATTATTGTCAGGGATAGTCAGGGTACTGTTGACAGAAGGAGGAGAAATGGATACTGGACAAGCAAAAAAGTGTTTACCACAGTAAAGTTGTAAAAGTAGACAAGTAATAAACAGGAAGTGATTCATTGTGTTCAATGCTGCTATGCTTAAGAGCCAAGGTAAACTGCATGGTGGCAGTGACAATGTAGCCATTTAGAAACCTGGGTAATGATTGTGACCAAACACTTAGTGAAAACCAGGTGTTTGTGAATATGGTGCTCTTCAGATTTCTTGAGAGACAAAAGAGTGAAAATCAGGGAATGAATCATACAGTTCTCAGCTTGATTTGTTTAATTTATTCATGAAGACTTTATAAAATATGCAAAGGGAAAGGGGGAAGCTGCTCCTTGTGCTATAATTAAACAGATCTACCAGCAAGATTGATTTTATTTTCCTCTGTGGTAAGATCTACATCAGGGTGTGCTCACTAGTGAGCTCTTGGTGTGTTTTTGGCTTCAAAGGATCTAAATGTAGGTGTGTATGCAATTACTTTCCATTGGCTTGTTAAGTGAGACTGGCTTCTGGAATAGGGTCTAGCAAAAAAAAAAAAAAAAAAATCTGTTCTAGGTGCCAATAATGGGACAAAGCAATGTTGAGGGGTATTTGTGACTGTCCTAAGGCATATGTAAAATAGAAGAAACTGACAGAAAATAAAAAAACTGAAGGAAGGGAGAAAAAGGGAAAGCAAAACAAAAGAGGTGGACCTAACAGAGAGTGCCAGAACACCACCAGCAGTTACCACAGGGCCCATGGTTCCACTCATCCAATGACTTAGCCTTAGGTAAGACAAGTCTTACCTAAGACAAGTCAAGTCTCACGTATTTCTGGATGACTGCTCTTACTTCTGTTCATCTGTGTTTTGTCTGCTTTCTTGTTATTCATAGTCTTTATTGAGCATCCGTGGCTCCCTTTTCTCTCCAAGACGCAACAGTAGGGCGAGCCTTTTCAGTTTCAGAGGTCGAGCGAAGGATATTGGCTCTGAGAATGACTTTGCCGATGATGAGCACAGCACCTTTGAAGACAATGACAGCCGGAGAGACTCTCTGTTTGTGCCACACCGACACGGAGAGCGGCGTCACAGCAACGTCAGCCAGGCCAGCCGCGTCTCCAGGGTACTCCCCATCCTCCCGGTGAACGGCAAGATGCACAGCGCAGTGGACTGCAACGGAGTGGTGTCCCTGGTGGGGGGCCCTTCTGCGCTCACGTCTCCGGCTGGACAACTCCTTCCAGAGGTGAGGCCAGCAAAAACTGCAGCTGCTGGGAAAGGGCAGGTGGCTGGTGCAGGAGGGAAGATTTTTTTAATTTACACTTGCAAGAATTTTGTCAGTTGTTAGGGTTGGTTCAGTCCAGCTGTGAAAGTCTTTTGTCAAATTGTTCTACTTAGAGTTTTCTACAAATTAATTAAAAATATAGTTTGGGTCTCATAAAATCTAAATAGAAGTATTCATCACAATATGGCATGTGAAACTTGCATGTGAAACTTGCCAAAAAGCATAGCAACATGAAATATAATGTTTAATTAATATAATAAAACATTAATATAATAGTAAGAAATGCAAGAAATTATATACTCAACTTAAGGATCTTATTACTGCTGTTCCACCAAAAGGAGAATTTGATAGTTCCACTTGAAATAGATACTATTATTAAAGAATCTAAATCCTGCCCTGCAACATTCTTTTTCTTTGCAAGTCAGAGAGCTGTAACATATTTAGCACCCACTCAAATGACCCCAGCCATTGTACCTTTGTGTGCAAAGAAGTCACTCAAAGTACCTGGTAGGGTCATGTATTGTAATTTTTAGAACAGGTTTTGATTTTCAATATTACTGTCATGATTTCTTTATGTAAACAAAGAAGCTGTAAATCAAGAATATGAAAAAGAGATTCAACTAAGTAGCAAACACTTATAAGGATATATTATTGACATTTTCCTTTGTAAAACATAAGGTGCTTTTTAACTTTGGCACTAAATAAGAATGTATTTGCTGACATAAAAGTATTCAAGCAATGTCACTTGGTTGTATTTTATAGTTTACCAAATCATATTAAAATCTTTGTGTGACTTTTTTAATACAATCCCATTTATTATAGTTGGACAAGCTCTTTAAGCCACATTAAAATCATACAGAGTCAGCTTTCAGTCACCTAATAGAGGAACTTCTTACTTGGATTACAGAAATAGCCATTGATCACTTTTCCCCCATGGCCTCTGCCCCCCACTTTCTCCTAAAGAAATGTCCAAGCATCCTAGTTTCAAATAAAATAGTGAAAAAGTAGAACTTTGTAGTGAAGGAACCAAGAAGAATGGAAAAGGAATAGCAACGTCTCTTAAAAAAAAATCATAGCTGTGTACTAGACACTGTCCAGAGCAGTTTACATGTATTATTTCATTAAGTCCTCACCACAACCCTTTATCATAGTTACTAATACTATCCCATTTTACAGAGGAGGAATCTGAGGCCTGTGCATGGTGGAACTAAGATTTGACCCCAGGTATGCTGCCTGCTAAACCTACATTCTATCCATACTGCAGTATTGCCTTCCATTGATTTTTTAAAAACTTTATTAAATGGAAAATAAGAAATTGTTAAGAAGGAAACATTTTCACTTTAACCCAGTGTTTCTCAAAATATACTACCTCACACTCAGACTACTTACATCAGAATTCCCCGAGATGCTTCTTAAAAATAGATACCTCATTTCCCTTCCCCCCTCCACCAACCCCTGGCAACCACCATTCTGCTCTGCTTCTGTAGGTTTGATGGTCAAAGGGTACAAAGTTTTCATTACGCAAGATAAATAAGTTCTGGAGATTTATATATCATAGTGCCTATAACTAATGATACTGTATTATGTACTTAAAATTCACTAAAATGATAGATCTTGCATTAAGTATTCTTATTACAAATATTAACAGCAACAACAATAATAATCAAGTGGATGGGAGGAGACTTTGGAAAGTGATGGAGATGTTTGTGGCCTTGATAGTGGTGTTAATTCATGAGTGTATACTCATTGAGTTGTGTATATTATATATATATATATATATATAGCTTTTTACATGTCAGTTATTCCTCAGTTAAGTGGTTTAAGGGGAAAAAAAAAAAAAGTAGAGATTCCTGGACTGATTCAGACTTACTCAGACCAAAAGACTGAAGAGAACCAAGTCAGGGGAAGTCTTTCCTTGACAAGCATCCCACATGATTCGTACACATAATAAAGTATGAGCGTCACTGATCTGAATAAATGTTAATTGAACAAACAAAAACAAACCACAACTGCTTTGGCATAAATACAAAGAGAATCTCAGAAAATAGCGTTTTCAGTAATTACCATAAAACTCCTGCCCTATCAGAGAGGATGGGATAAATCTCTGAAGGCAAACTGAAGTTCATTTGAAGCAGAGCTTAGCGAGATCCTTTTATTTCCCTCTCTGTCTGGTCCATTCTTCATTCGCACAGCCGGGTGCTGAGAGTCAGGGCACTGTCTTGTGGTACAACTGGACCCGAAGGTGCAAATGAAGGAGTAGGCTTCCAGAGACTGAAGAGGAGGAAATGAGAATAGAAAATAAACAGCTGAGGGCGCCTGGGTGGTCAGTCAGTTGAGCATCTGACTTTGGCTTAGGTCATGACCTTGTGGTCCGTGGGTTCAAGCCCCACGTAAGGCTCTGTGCTGACAGCTCGGAGCCTGGAACCTGCTTTGGATTCTGTGTATCCCTCTCTCTCAGCCCCTCTCCCATTCACACACACTCTCTCTCTCTTTCTCTCTCTCTCACGAATAAATAAACATTAAAAAAACTTTTTTTTAAAGAAAGAAAATAGGGGCTCCTGGATGGCTCAGTCAGTTAAGTGTCCAACTTAGGCTGTTCGTGGGTTCCAGCCCCACGTCGTGCTCTGTGCTGACAGCTAGCTTAAGCCTGGAGCCTGCTTGGGATTCTGTATCTCCCTTTCCCTCTGACCCTCCCCTGCTCATGCTGTCTCTCTCTCTCTCAGAAATAAATAAAACATTTAAAATTTTAAAAAAGAAAGAAAATAAATTTCTCTTCTATGAAAAATTATTTCTAGAGTGACCTAAATAGATAGATGTTTATCACCATTGATGGCAATCATATCAATTGAATGGAAACTTTGCTTTTGAATATGTCTACATTAGAGGTATGCAGGTTAATTAAATAATATTGCTCATCCCACAGTAAAGTCAAGTAGATGAGCCGGAGTCATATTGCTTTTCCAGAAATAGGGAAAATCCTCAGAGAACTAAAAATGACTTCTTATGTGTTACTACCGTTCAAATCTGCATTTGAAATGCTTGAGTTTTGCCCTTTCTTCCTGTGATAATTAATTTCATTGTTTGATCTCCTTAAGTAGGAATACATTTCCACTCATGTTGAAATCTTGGGGAGTTTAATTTGGAATAGAAAAGCATCAATCATTTTATCATAGTTAAAAATCAAAGTTCCTCAAACTGGTGTCATTGCCTTAACTTAGAGTTTCAGTGCCAAGGATGGTTGTTCTGTGGATTTTTTTGGAGTTGTTTTGTAAATGTAAGACAGTTATAGGTTAGTTATAGTATTTTACTTTTTTTGTTAAGGATGTTTTTGGGGTTTTTTTTGTTAAGGATTTTAGGATATGCTACCTGTTGATAATGAATACAAACATTTTACCAGTGGAATTCACATTTTAGGGGAACTGTGACAGATGAGTATTAGGGAAACCTTAAAACTTCTTTCCGTACATTAAACCACATGAATATGTGTCTATAAAGACCTAATAACTGGAGCTGAGAGTAAATCAAGGAACAATGAGCTTCAGTCTGAAGTCCTAGGTAGGACTGGTTGAAATGCTAAAAGGACATCTGTATGAAGGTAGGCAGGATCCATCTGGCCAAAAGCCCCAAGGGGAAGGAATTAAAAGCCATCTTGATTACAAACCCAGGCATCACTGAAGACTGAGAATCCCATGGGCTTTCAAACACTTCCCAAGGATGATGATTCCAGCAATGTTTTAATGAGCTGTTCTCATCTGGTGGACGTTTAGTTAAGTAGCACCTACTATAGGAACGCTTTGGGTTTTGCTGCCCTTCAGAGTAATAGTTATTTATTCTGAAATTTTATTTTCAGGGCACAACTACTGAAACAGAACTAAGAAAGAGACGATCCAGTTCTTACCATGTTTCCATGGATTTGCTGGAAGATCCTACAACAAGGCAAAGAGCAATGAGTTTAGCTAGCATTTTGACCAACACCATGGAAGGTATGTCAAAAGTCTTACAGCAGACCTACTTGGTGGTGCTTTGGTAATGATGAAAACAAAATGCTTCCATAAATATCATGACTTTATACCATATCAGCAGCATGTCTTTTACCAGATAAAAGTAAAATCCACATACAACACATGGATTCTACTACCTCATATAGATTTTTACATTTAGCCTCCAGGAAGCTATTGCAAATACAATATATACTTGGAATACTGCTTTTGTAGATTAAATTCTAAACTGTTGAAGCTTGTTGTGTGCATGGCAATGAAAGGAGTAACATTAAAAAATGTATTTTCATGATGATGCTAACCCATTTGAATTGTATTAACTGCTTGAGATGCAAGTTATAAAGTCCTTTTATTTAACTAGAAATGTAAATGAAAAATGTGGATTAGGGTTCGATATTAACCTCTTTGAAACAATTTTTTAAAAGAATTTTTAGAACTACTTTTGCCTCTCTCTGACCGTAGTATTACAATATATCAGCTCTTTCTTTAGCTGCAGATTATATTTCTGAGTGGTTAACATATTGTTTAGACGTCTGGACCTTATAATGCCAACATAGAGACTTTGGGGACAGCTTGATCTGTGATCAATTCTTGGCTCTGCTACATGTTAAATGTGTTAATTTATGACTCTAAACTTCAGTCCTTCCGTCAGTAAAATGCAGATCATGAGGTTTAGGCATAAGGTTGTTGTAAGAATTGAGACATCATATATAAAGCACCTATGTATCTGAAATCAGAAGGCAGTTAATAAATATTATCATTATTGTTTTATTTTCATTGTTTTTGTTAATTCACGTTTGTGTCTTTCAATACTGTAAGTGAATTTAAATATGAACTATCAACTTCAACGACTTGGAAAATACCTTCATATAAAATATATTCTATCCTCCTCCCTTGCCCTCCTCCCTTCTCTCCCTTTCTCTTTTATAACCCCCTCTTTCTGCCCTCTCCCAGGCTGTGTGTGTATGTGTGTATGTGTAGACATGTCGAAGGAAAACAAGAGAAAGATGGTGAATGAGAAACGAGACATGGGCACATGGCTTTCTTATTGTTAGTTATAGTTTCTCTTGGTATTGGATGGATTCTTGGAATAATTCTTTTCTAGTCTGAATGCAAAGATCCTTTGATACTAATACCAGTACCAAAGCCTAAAAGTCACAGGCAGAAAAAAATCCCACAGTGTAGATGGCTGAATATATCACAGCCATGTCAATATGACAGACCCAATTTCTATAATATCCTAGTGCAGTATCAGAAATCTCTTCACTGATTTCTATGGAATATTAAACTCAATACGTTCTTCCCCAACCTCGCCTGCGTTAGCTTGCACTCCCTCTTCTCCCCCAGCTGCCAGTAGCTTGCTCCTCCCTGTCCCTCCAGGTAAATCTTTTGAAGATTCTCTGGTCTTCTGCTCCTTGCCATAGCAAAACCACTGAGAGGAAGCTGCCAGTGGTTCTGCTACCGATGTCAGCAGCATGTCTGCTCCCTAAAGCAAGAAGTAGAGAAGGAGACAGGGTAAGTCTACATCAACAGTCCTACTTTGCACTTCTGATACCATTAAGTTTGAGCTAACATAAGAAATTACTTGAAAAACACCAGTTCACCACAAGATCGGACTTGTCCACTAATTAAGATACGGGGTTCAAAATGAGCGCGCCCAAATGGTTCTCCATTGTAATGTGTCTCAGTGGAGTTGTGTAGGATGTCCTAGAAACATGCGTACTTTAGGAAGCAAGAGACTGAGTGTTTGGTTTAATATCTGCAGAGCTTTTTGACCTTATCCTTCTGTGAGAGACAACGGCAATGTTTTCATTCTGTTTTTCATTGGCTATATAGAACGTGGCATTGATCTAGGTTGGTCGTTAGCAGTACTTCACATACACACGCATGCTAGAGCCTCCTTTAATACATTCCTTCCTAATTTTGGTTCTGCTAACAGTGGAAAGGTTTCTCAGGTTGACATAATTTGTTTATTTGGGGATCTTCCTTCGAAGTCTAACCATGGTTTGGTTTACCGTCCCTTTTTTTTTCTGAACCAGGCTTGTTGATCCAGCTGGCTGGCATCTTTTGTTTTCCTTCTTTTGAACTACAGTCAAGTCTCCATTGTCCATGGTAATGAATAGCCTCCTGCTTAATGAAACTGTTTGCTTTTCAAGTTTTAAATGCAAAAACAGTACAGAAATGTTTCCTGGTCACATCCATGGGAAGGATAGTGAGAAGGAAAGTTACAAACACCTGAGGAATTGAGGAGAGCCAACAAAATGTCTAAACTGGGATGTAAGTGAATCTCAGTGCGGATAATCCACACAGGAATAATGGAGAAATGGCTGTCGTTCTTTCAGGAGTGCTTGGTTTTGTTTTAAACTGTAAGATTATTTTTCTCTGTCTCTGTCTCTCTCTCCTTCTGTCGTTCTCTCCCTCTCTCTCTCTCTCTCTCTCTCTCTCTCTCTCTCTGGCATGAATAATTGAATGATTTTATTTTAGAACTAAAACAACTTTGCTCCACTTTTTCCTGGTGTCAAGATGTGCAACACTGCTGAATTTTGCTTTTTGAACTTTTCTCTGGTATATTTTTTTCCTACACAATTCCTGTTTGCTTCTTTTTATCTACTGAATGACAAGTAGCATTTTAAAAAATACTTATTCTGACTACACATAGGCCAAGAGTCATTATTTCATTTCTCTTTTGTTATTTACTGTAAATGATATCTTTTGATCTTCAGTATAAACATGATGTTATTTAGGAGGCTTAAAAACATCTATGTAATAATTGGTGATTAATAACTATGTTTTTCCTCTGATTTACATCTCAACTCTTCTTTATTGTTTACAAAATTACATATTAAGAAAAATATAAATAAACTGCACCTGAAAATTTTAATATCTAAAGAGATCACTGAAGAATCTACTTCTAACAGATTTCTGTTAAAAACAATCAGGAAATTAATCTACTGGAGGGAAGTGGTAAACTTACAGCATTAGCTATAGTGAATGTTTACAAGCAAAACAAACAAAAAATACATTAGCTCTCATCATGTTTACCAATTCCATATGCTGTTTTCTCCCCCACAAAGTTTAGCTTCTAGTAAACTGTACCAAGTTTGGAGGGATATTACAGTTGCTACAGTAATAATACTAAAATAATACTAAGGTAACTGACCAGAGTCAAATATGCCATTAATGAAAAAAAGATTCTTTCCCTCTATTTTAGTGGGAAGAAGTGGTGGTCTCATATTTGGCAGAGCAGGTAATCAGGTGTGAAGCAGTAACACGGGCAGAAAACAAGTTCTACATTCTTTTCCCACTCAAGAGTTGATTAAAAGACCATCTTACCAAAGAAGATAGTAATCTTCCACTTCCTAATTCTCCATAGTTCATTGCCAGTATATACCAAGTTTTAGTATTTTGACTATCACCTTAAAGAGCTGTGCAATCTCTCTTCTCTCTACTATTTTTTAGTTGAAATGCTTCTTGAAACCATTTAACTTTTTTAAAAATAAATGTATTTTGATATGAAATTTTATATCATAGGCATGATATGATAATTACACATTTTAATACATTAAAATAAATTCACACCTTGAAAATTTATGAGTTCTACATATGTTCCACCTAAAATGCTCTTGTATGTTGCCAGTAGTACGTTAAGTCCCAAGTGAAACATTGATTTATGCTAACAGTGAGTATCCCAGTTTCTGAAAGTACATATTTTCTCTTCTTTTGTGCCCTCTAATTAAATAATGAAATATAAAGAAAAACCATCTTGATGATTTCAATATGCAAGTCTGTATCTGCAAGGCTTAACTGGAAACTTTTTAACTAAGTCTGGTGACTGACAAAACTATCTCATTAAAAGACCCAAAATGCATATCTAATCCAAAAAACTGAAATTCAGCATGACTGATAAAGGTTTTAAGACATCTCCTGAGAGGGATTTTTTGAAAATATATATGCATCTGGCTCTATCTGGAGCATGAATGAGCTTAACCCAAGGCCTACCCATTAATTTAGATACCCTTAAAGATAATTTTCAGACAGTTTAATATTGCAGATAGACTCTTGGAAATTTCATTTAGCCAAAATAGCTTTGGAAAGTTCACTAGCCTTTCTGTGCCCATGTTTTCTATGACAGCTAAACCATGATAAGTGTTTCCCTGTTCTACCATCATGTTAACTCATTAAGGCCTTTTGACAACTTTATATTTCTAAAAATTCACTTTCAATTTAAACCAAATGCAGCTTAATAGTAAGTAAGCAGTTTTCATGAGTATTCTAACTTTTTTTTTTCCAGAACTTGAAGAATCCAGACAGAAATGCCCACCCTGTTGGTACAAATTTGCTAACATGTGTTTGATTTGGGATTGCTGTAAACCATGGTTAAAGGTGAAACATCTCGTCAACCTGGTTGTGATGGACCCATTTGTTGACCTGGCCATCACCATCTGCATTGTCTTAAATACACTCTTTATGGCCATGGAGCACTATCCTATGACGGAGCAATTCAGCAGTGTGCTGTCAGTCGGGAACCTGGTAAGACTCCCTGAGGGTTCCTCTTCCCATTGAAAGAGTTCATGATTGCTTTAAGGAATTTCATATATCACCTTCAAGTTAAATATGAATTCAGTGGCCATGTATACCTGGACAGCAAAAGTTTAGTGTTTTACTAACAAAAAAATATATATTGCTACAGTTAAGGAGTGGCAAAGAATTAAAAATTTTATGTACAATTTAATCTAGAGTTGAATTTAAACTGCCCATTCATTAGGAAGATGATTATGGGGGCGTCTGGGTGGCTTAGTCTGTTAAGCATCTCACTCTTGGTTTTGGCTGAGGTCATGCTCTCATGGTTCATGAGTTTGAGCCCCATGTCAGGCTCTATGCTGCTGATGGGGAGTCTGCTTCGGATTCTGTCTCCCCCTATCTCTTTCTTCTCCCCCTGCCCATCTATCTCTCTCAAAATAAATAAATAAACTTAAAAATAAAAATGATTAGGAATTATAGAGGACATTGGTCTGTGGTAACAAGATTCTGATGTATTTCTCAGGTATTTGGAATAGATTCTTAAGGACATGACTACATTTGTCAATCAAATTGTGAAATATACCAAATTAGATAATTCTGAAGTATAATTTATAAACATGTGAGGATGGATTCTTTTAGGAGGAAATGTCACATAAGGATTATTATTCCTGCATGAATTTCTCCTGTAAATTTATGAATTCATAATGATGAATTTTTGCATACATTTTCACTTAAATATTTGTTAAAAATTTAACAGTCACTGGCTACATGATACAGTGATAGAAAGGAAAGTGATCTTATACAGAGAAACAAAATGAGGGGCATCTGGGTGGCTCAGTCTGTTAAGCAACCAACTTTGGCTCAGGTCATGATCTCACAGTTCCTGGGCTCAAGCCCAGCGTCAGGATCTCTGTTGTCAGTGCAGAGCCCACTTTGAATCCTCTTTACCCCTCTGTCTGCCCCTCCCCCGCTCATTCTCTCTCCCTCTCTCTCTCTCAAAACTAAATAAATATTAAAAAAAGAAACAAACTGAGCAAATTTAGACAACAAAAATATATTGATACCAGTGTAAGGGGCTTAAGTTCTCATGCACCTCCCAACCTAAGAAATGAAATTTACATGAGCTCCCTCTTTCTAGGTTCCCATAAATTCAGTCCTAAGGTCAATACTATGATTGTCTGTATTTTACAGTTAGGAAAACTGTACCCATGAGAAATTGACAGAACAATGGGAGGTCTGAACACTATATCAGAGACTCTGAAAGCAATTTCAGAAACTCCAAAACACTGTGGTCAGGAATCATAGAACTGTGGGGTAAGAAAGGATAATCACATTACCTAGTCCAAATTTTCACCTATATATGAGCCTCTTCAACATTATTTCTAAAAGATGAGCAACGGATGGAAGAAAGATTTAATGGAGGTAGATATTAGGAAACAACTCAAATGGGCATAAGCAAAAATAAAGAGAATTCATTACCTCAAGTAGCTAATGTAGATTTGGGCACACCTCCAGGTTTTAACCTGTCTAGATTCTGGTTCCTCAGCATTGTCACTGGGAGTCGTTTTCAGACTCTACTTCCTCCCAAAATGTTTCATTCATCTCTGTCTGGGTATTTTGTTGATGGCAGCATTCTACCAAGTTTATCTTACCAACACAGTTCCCCGAGCAGAGGAATTGTACTTCCTAACTAGTTGCTTTAGCAAAGGTCTAAGAATGGAATATTGTTAGCCTGGTTGTGGTTACATGACCATTTCTAAACCAATCAGTTACTCTGATTCTACACTTAGAATGCCCTATTTGACCACACCAGAACCATTTCTTATCACTGGAGACAGAGTGAGTGGAATTATAAAGAAAAAAAATCCAAACTGACATTTCTAGAAGAGAGAGTAGATACTGGAAAGACATAAATAACAAAATGACAATTCAAAGTGGGACTTGTCTTATGTGTTAAGGAAGGCAAAGATTTGCATTTGAGATGAGTCATGGAATAGTGGAAAATATATGGACAGGATACACATTCTTCTCAAGGCATATGAAACATTCCCCAGATAAGTTATATGTTAGGTTATAAAATTAACTATATTAAACTTAAAAAGATTGAAATCATACAAATTACTTTTCTGACAAAAATGGAACAAAATTAGAAATCAATGAAAAATGGGGTAATTGGGTGGTTCAGCCATTTAAGCATCCAACTCCTGATTTCAGCTAGATCATGATCTCACAGTTCTATGAGATCAAGCCTCACATTGGGCTCCATGTTATCTTGTGATTCTCTCTTCTCTCCCCCTCTCCCTCTCATGCTCTCTCTCTCTACTTCTCTCTCTTTCTCTCAAATAAACATTTAAAAATGTGACTCTTTAAAAAGGTGAACAGAAAGGATAAATCTTTATCTAGACTTATAAAACAAATGAGGAATGGGGCGTCTGCATGGCTCAGTCAGTTAAGCATCCAACTTTGGCTCAGGTCATGATCTCATGGTCTGTGAGTTTGAGCCCCACTCTTGACTCTGTGCTGACAGCTCAGAGCTTGGAGCCTGCTTCAGATTCTTTGTCTCCCTCTCTCCCTCTGCCCTACTCCATTTGCACTCTCTCTTTCTCTCAAAAATAAATAAACATTTAAAAAATTTTAATAAAAATTTAAAATAAATCAGGAATGAAGAGGGGACATCACCATGGAACTTACATATATAAAAGTTTAAGGAATACTACAAATAATTGTATGCCAACAAATTAGATAGCCTATATGAGATGGCAAAATTCCTAGAAAGTAACAAACTACTGAAACTGAGTCAAGAAGAAATAGAAAATCTGAAAAAAGCCTTGGATTAGTAATAAAAAAATATTCCCACAAAGGAAAACCTTGTCCCAGATAGTTTTACTGGTGAATTCTATCCAATTTTTAAAGAATTAACACTAGTCCTTTGCAAACAGTTCCAAAAGATAGAATAGAAAGTGATACCTATTAGCAGAGTTTAGAATTCAAAGCCAACCAAGATAGAGAAATTGGACAAACTCTTCAAGCTTTTCTTTGAAACCCCACATGGGTTGCAGTTTGGAAATAAAGATTATTCCAAAGAATTAGAATTCAAGTAGGACAGAGAATAAACCAAAATAGCTCTGTCCTAATTAAGTATAAAACATAGCTACCATACATTCCAGGTAGCCAACCTGTAACCTAATTGTCCACTTGGACAAAAATCATTGTTCTTCAGAGGAAGCTAATTGATCAGAATTTTCTACAACATGTCACAACACATAAAAAAATTGCATGGTGCATGAAAGAAATAGGAAAATATGTCTTATAGTTGAGAGAAAAAGCATTCAATAGAAATAGATCCAGAAATGACTGAATTGCTAGTATCAACACAAAAGAACTTTAGAGGAGCTATTATGAATGTGTTTAACACTTTGAAGAAAATAAATGGTCATAATGAATAAACAGATGGAGTGTATGAGCAGGAAAATATGAAAACTATAAAGAAGAATCATCTAGACATTTTAGAACTAAAAAGAAAAAAATTCTAAAATGAAAATTTCATTTCATGAGTTTTTTAAAAGCAGATGTCAGAAGAAAGGGTTACTAAACTTGAATCAAATCAGTGGAATGATCCAATTTGAATGGCAGGGAAAAACCGAAAAGAAAAGTATACTGAGTCTCACTAACTGCGAAATAACATCAAGTTGACTAATATTTGCATAATGGAGACCCAGGAGGAGAAAAGTGAAAGAAGAGAATAAAACAAATATTTAAAAAAGCAGTGGCCAAAAATTTCTCAAAATTGGTGACAAATATTAACTTAGACATTTAATATTAAAGTTTTAGTGTACATCAGGAAGGATAACTATAAACTACATTGGGCAAATGTCAGTCAAGCTGCTGAAAACAAAAGAAACTTAGAAGCAGGCAGAAGAAGAATACTGATTATAGACTAGGGGCTAATATCTCATCAGAAACAATTCAGTCCATAAGAAAGTGGCCTGATGAAAGAAAGAAAGAAAGAAAAACTTAACTCATTATTCTTCAAAAGCTAATGTGAAATGATTTTAACATGAACAAAAACAGAGAAGTTGTTGTGTCAGAATTATGCTACAAGAAATGCCAAAGGAAGTTAGTTTTTCAGGCTGAAGGAGAAAAGCATATTAGATGGAAAATTGAATCTGGGAATGATGGTCACTCAAAATTTTAAAATGTGAGTGAATAGAAAACTATCTTGTTCCCTTAATTTCTTTAAAAGACAGCTGATTTTTTAAAGCAGGACTTTATAGCATATGTAAGTATAAAATATATGAAAAGATTAGCACATGTGTTTGGGGTGGCAAAAGATATCTTAGAAAAGAAACAAAAAGTGTTATACAGTCTCTAAATACCTGTAGAATATTCAAACAATGGATTTCTACTCAACAATAAAAGGAGAATAAACTGGTAACGCCTGCATGGATGAATTTCAACCTGGAGTATTCAAGAGATATTTGGAAAAGTCAGTAAGACTTTCAGGTTTCTGAGATGGTCACCAAGTTTGAGAGTGAGTCTATTTACTGAGTTAGTGAGTATCAAAAGAGAAGCAAGATTGTGCAGAGAAAGTTGTAAGGTGAATTTTGGACCTGTTGATTTGAGATACCTGTGAAATAGCCATCCAATGGAAGTATTAAATAAACAAGTGGATATATATTTCTGGAGCTCAGGAGATGTGCTTGAATGGAAAAATAAATCTCAAAGTGTAAACTTACTGTAAAAGGAAAATTAGAGTAAGAAGTTCCAGGACAGAGAGACCTCTAAAGAAATTCAATTTCGAATAATTTATTAGAAGAAAAGCAACTGAGAAGTGTCCAGGGAGGTGTGGATCACTGAAGCCAAGAACATAAAATATTTTAAAGAACAAGGAACAATAAACAGTGTGAAAAGCTTCTGAAGAGGTAAGCAAGATAACTGCAAAATTTTCTATTGAATTTAGCAATGGTGATGTTGGCTATGTTGGTGAAATTGGTTAAAGCAGTTTGTGTTGACTGATAGGCTGTAGAGTTGAAGAAATGGAACTGCTGAGTATAGACAAATACCCAACCTCTTAAAGAGGTTGGACTATGAGGAAAGAATGGATGGGGGATAGCTAACAGGGGAAGTAGAATGCAAGGAGAGTTTCTTTGGTGATGCTGGTGGTAGAGAAAGACTGAGTGACCAGTACTCCCTATAAAATCTCAATCGGAAGCAGTCAGTAGCTGGAAGAAGTTAAAACTACAGGCTAATTGAGAATGTGAGTTCTTTGAGATGGCCAAAAGAGACACAGAACACAGGCAGAGAAATTAGAACAAAGCATGGGTTTGGTTGTAAGTAGCTAGGTAGATGGAACACTGAGGAAGTTCAGGTTGGCTGACCTCTATTACCTCTGAGACACAGAAGTACTGAGAGTGAAAGTTAAGGAAACAGCTGAAGGTGTGTGGAGGAGAAAGTTTGAAATAGTTATAGAGTAAGGAAATAGTTAATGGAGAATGCTGCTTCTTTTTGTCCAGGAAAATAATTTTTGTTTTTAATATTCTTACCATCTGTTAGGCTAGTGGTGACCATGTTTATCACAGCTAATGTGAAATATTCTTAGTACGAGACAGAGCGAAGCAGTTGACCACAATGATTTAATTGAACCGTTCATGTAAGATAATTAAAATCACAATATTAATTTTGTCTTAATTCATATACTACTCATCACTTAATAAACATTAAATATAGTAAACAGTTAAATATTGATTTGAGTACAGACCATTTGAGGTTACTGATTTGCTGGACCTAAACCAATTTTTAAAATTTGTAATTGAATTGTGTCTGTTGGGAGTCAATAATTATTAGTGTTTTCAAGAGTATTCACTTGTTTAATAACATTTCTCATTTAGGTCTTCACTGGAATCTTCACAGCAGAAATGTTTCTGAAGATAATAGCCATGGATCCATATTATTACTTTCAAGAGGGCTGGAATATTTTTGATGGTTTAATCGTGAGCCTCAGTTTAATGGAACTTGGTTTGGCAAACGTGGAAGGATTGTCAGTTCTCCGATCATTTCGGCTGGTAAATTAACTGGGAGTATCCATAATGGTTTTAGAATTAATTTAATCAGACTTCACTCTCATCTAGTAAGAATTATAAGATTTCCCACAATTACAATATTATTTGAATACAATGAAAAACAAACCAGATTCTTCCACAACCAGATATTATTTGTTCTTTATCAGAGGTTTAGTGGATAAGTGAAGTTCATTCAAGTGAACAGCCAACAGTTCGGTCTTTAGTGATTGAATGGCAGGACAAATGTGGAGGAAGACAAAAAGGATTCATATATAAATCCAAACCACAATTAAACAACACAGTATTCATCTTTCAGTTATGTGGAGTTAACCATTCATAAGGCTTGGTTGAGATTTAGGATGAGCTCACCTTTCTCTCAGAGGCTCAGGAATTATGGAGCTGCCTGCTTTGCCCCCAAAGACACGAAGACATGAGACTGGGTAAAGTATACAAGGGGAGAGGATGGAGCTTCCCCAGACATTTGCCCCTTCAGCCGACCAGAAAGTCACCAAGTCCTAGTCTCTGAGTAGAGTTGCCTATATTATGTTTTGTTAATTTTAAGCCAAGTCTGTTATTTGATCTTTACATTCATCAGTTCATGAATCTTTTAAATTAAGAGACAAAATATCATTTGATACATTTCCATTTTAAAGTGTGATACGTTGTATCATACTATTACTTTGAGTTGGCTCTTTTTATGATTTATTTTCAAAAAACAGAGGTTGTATATAGTTTGTAAAGACAGGTTCCTATCGGTAACTATCTTAACAGTGGTTAGATTCAAGAGTTTGCTGTGAAGTCTTTTGAGAATTTCCCTTACTGCCTTCAAAGATCAAATTTTAGTTGAGTTCCTTACAGCTATGGTTTCCTTACCTAGTAGTCTAGATAGCTGTGGATCTACTCTGAACCTAGAAGGATGCCAAAAAAAAAAAAAATAGCATAGGTAACTACTTTAAGAAATGTTTAGTAAATCTTTGTGATGATGTGCTGCAGTTTGTGGAATAGGAAGTGATAGGAAATAATATTATTGTTTTGCTTAGTATGTAGGATCTTTTGCATTAATTATTCCCTGGGAATAAATTAAACATTTTGGTGCTTATATTTTGTTCCTCTGAATCACTTATATGTCATTAAATAATACACTACTCTTTGCCTGACATTTCCTGAAACATCAGAAATGAAATACTGCTGCAGTTGAACTATAAATGGTACTTTGGAGGATTCCATGAGCTAGTACAATCACCAGGTCAAATACAGTGGTGCAAGCCATTTACACACTATAATGCGTTGATTAATTAAATCACTAGACATAAGAGTTGACAGAATATATACTTTTACTTAAGTCCAAGTATTTCTTATTCAAATAAACTAGTATGTGTAGTCTCCCCCCTTATCTGTGGGGATAGGTTTCAAGATCCCCAGTGGATGCCTGAAACTGTGGATATACTGTTTTTTCCTATACATACACACCTGTAGTAAAATTTAATTTATAAATTAGGCACAATAAGAGATTAACAGTAATAAATAATAATAAAACAGAACAATTACAACAATATACTCTTAATAATTATGTGAATATGGTCACTTTTTCTCAAAATATATTACTGTGTTGTACTCACCCTCTTCTAGTGATGGTATGAGATGATAAAATGCCTATGTGATGAGACGAAGTGAGGTGAATGATATGGCATTGTGACTTACTGTTAGGCCACTATTAACCTTCTAACAATATGTCAGGAGAAGGATCATCTGCCTCTAGACCACGGTTGACCATGGGTATCTAAAACCACAGAAGTGAAAACACAAGAGAAGAGGGATTACAGTATAATAAATCTCCTATAAAATACAACTTGATGTTACAATAAACTGAAGATAACAGCAAGATTAAAGCAATGTAAAGATTTAAAGAAATTACTTGGCTTTTCTCTTGTACTTTATATGATTTGCGTTAATTTTATCTGTGCTTATACATCTCACGTTCACTACAAAATGTATCCACTTTGGGCTTTTAAGTAATGACAGCCTCTACTTCCTTGAAACAGTTTCTGCTAATGAATCACCATCAATCCTAGGTATATCCATTTCCCATAGAAAAACAAAAAATATTACATGTGCTTAAGACTCTGGAAATGTTGGTGTATCTTATTATTAAAATGCCAATAAAAACTGTCTAAATTAATTGTTTTATTTACAACATAGTCTGTTTAGAAGGAAAAGTAATCCACGGTATTAAATATCTGATACATTTGCTAGATAATAATTTGGCAAACAAATAACCCATCACCTTACAGTTAAGACAATTATGTGGTAGATTTTCCCTGTAAATAAATTTACAGATTCTTTAGAAGGCAGGGTAGTAATAGCCTTCTTGATTTTGTTTCCAGCTCAGAGTTTTCAAGTTGGCAAAATCCTGGCCCACCCTGAATATGCTGATAAAGATCATTGGCAACTCAGTGGGGGCTCTGGGGAACCTCACCTTGGTGTTGGCCATCATCGTCTTCATTTTTGCTGTAGTCGGCATGCAGCTCTTTGGTAAGAGCTACAAAGAATGTGTCTGCAAGATTTCCAATGATTGTGAACTTCCACGCTGGCACATGCATGACTTCTTCCACTCTTTCCTGATTGTGTTCCGAGTACTATGTGGAGAGTGGATCGAAACCATGTGGGACTGTATGGAGGTCGCTGGCCAAACCATGTGCCTTACTGTCTTCATGATGGTCATGGTGATTGGAAACCTGGTGGTATGTAGTAAAAACATTTTCCTTATTTTCACTAAAAGACAGTGTAGTCATTTAAAAAGTATGTTCAACGGATGAATCTTTTTTTTTTTTTTGCCTTTTAAAAATCAATCCTCAGTTATTCATTAGTGCAGGACCCAGGTAGAGTTTAGACTATTGAGACCCACATAAACTCTTCTTTAAATATTTATTCATTGTTTATTTTTAACTTTTTCCAGTTTTAATGAGACATACATGGCCTATAAACTCTTAAAATACGTTTTGAACCAAAGTTTTTCTTCATCACTGTACCTTATATTATTTCATGGAGAGGAGAGGGCCGTTTCTGGCTTTTATCTTTCACTTCTTGTATTAAAGCATGGATGTGTTATTAAGAATAGTCACTCATTTTATTTATTTATAAGTATCAACAATAGTATCACTAGAAAATGTTTTGGGTTCAGTTTTCCTACAAATTGGAGTTAAAACAATTAATGATGGTCTCAATCCATTAAATGCGCATGAGTTAATATGGTGCTTAGACACTATAGTGTCAGCAAGTAACATTGACTCAAGAATCACTTATTGTCATGTCTGTAGCCAATGAGCCATTCTCAATACATCCTGACTGATTCCTGGAGGCATGGGAAATCTGAGAGGAAGATATATATGACACAGCGATACGACTTACTCAAACAGGATTAAGATAGGAAGTATTTAATACGTGTCAAAAATGTAAAAACAAGTTTTTATCAAGTTCACAAAGTGGAAACATTGCTTTACAATGGCAAGGATAATCAAGGAAGTCTTTGTCAAGGAGTTTGAACCTGAATTATCTTTAATTAAGATGTAAGATTAGCTTGGTAGGAAGAAAAGTGGACTATCCCAAACCAAGCAAAAGTGGACCCAGTAGATGGGGAAGAAAAGACAATAGAGTCAATGAGGGGATCAGGTTTATCTCCTTTAAATATCAAGTAATTATACTGAGTTGCTTGAGTCCCAACCCAGTGCAATAGAACAAGGACTGACATGATCAATATTTTAAAGTATATAATTTATAGACCATTTCCTTTGACATAAAAGTAACCTCCAATTCCCCAAAGGAAACCGGAGAGAAAAAAAGTCTGAAGGTTATCATTTATTTCTATTCATTTGCAGATTTCAACCTCCTCAATATTGGCTTAGATAATTTGGACCTATTCTTTTTTTAATGTTTTTATTTCTGAGAGAGACACACACACACAGCACAAGCAGGGGAGGATCAGAGAGAGAGGGAGATACAGAATCTGAAGCAGGCTCCAGGCTCTGAGCTAGCTGTCAGCACAGAGCCCAATGCGAGGCTCGAACCCACAAACTGTGAAATCATGACCTGAGCCAAAGTCGGACGCTTAACCCACTGAGCCACCCAGGGGCCCCAGACCTATTCTTGAAGTAATAAGAAACATGAGCAATATGCAATCCAGAGATTTGAACAGTGACTTAAAATGACAAATATTTATTATCTCTAGTTTCTATGGGTCATAAATTTGGGAGCACTTTAACTGGGTGGTTCTGGCTCAGGGTCTATCAGAAGGTTGTTGTCAAGATGTTGGCTAGAACCCCAGTTATCTTGACTGAAGCTGAAAGATCAGCTTCTAAGAAGGCTCCATCTCTTAGTTATTGGCAGGAAGCCCCAGTTCCTTATTGGCTGTTGGCACAAAGCCTCAGTTCCTCTCCACATGGACCTCTCAATAGGATTGTTGCATATCTTCATGACATGGCAGCTGGCTTCTCCCAGAACAGGTGACATGAGAGAGAGGGAAAGGAGAAAGCTTTCTTTGCGTTCTCATTTTGAGGTCATACACTATCTCTCCTTCTGCCATGTTGTGTTCATCAGATCTAGTCCCTAAGAAGAACTCAACTTAAGAAGGAATTTGGCTTTAACTTTTGAGTGGAGGAGTATCAAATAATTTGTACGTATATTTTATAGCAATCACAATCCCCAGTACAACTTGCTTGCTTTCAGAGAAGTATAAGATTGCATAGTACAGAAAGAGATAGTCCTAGAATTATACAGAATGGAAATAAAAGTCATAAGTTTGTATTATAGATTTAATAATTTCATATATATATGAAGTCTAATTAAATTTACATATATATGTATATACATGTATGTATATGTATATATGTATGTGTAAATGTTCATATATATATATACATGTGTATATATTAAATCAAATATATATATACGAAATCAAATGTATGTGTATATATATATATGTATTTGGCATATACTGAAAGAAAAGAAGGCAAAGAACAGCATCCTTTATGACAGCAATGAATGAACAGATCAAACTGCACCTTAGTAGGAGTAGTAGAAAGTAACTATAGGGCCAAATTGTGTTGGTTTAATTCATAAAAAGGCTGATTATGCATAGCAAATTGGATTTTTTTGTAAGTTACAGATGAGTATGCCATGTAGTCTATTAATTTACTGAAATAAGACAAATCTGACATGTAATTGTACAGAAGATTCAAAATGAGAGGGGAATTTCAGAAGTATTTATACCTATGATGGCATTTCATATAAATTTGGATTACTATATATAAATAAAGAGATATAGTCTATAAAATAATCATTTCCATCTCCATGCATAAATTTAAATTCTGTACCTTTAAGGAAAAAATTAAAGGCTCTCCTTTCCTTTTGGACTATCAGCTTTAAAAGTTCCCCCTTTTGTCATATCCTGGGTACGTTTCGGGAGTAACTAAGGTGGTAGTAATATCTGTCATGTTTGCCACCAGTAAGGAAATGTGTTCATGTTACATTTGCTTAAATGTAATGCAGAATGACCTGATGCCCTGCCTCCTATAATTTTTACTTCTCATCCTCATTGAAGAGAAGAACGTCCCCCAAAGGCAAACTGATAGAACCCTCTTTGAATTCACATAAACTTCTTAGAGCGCTCCACCACTAGAGTGTCAGGAATCACTGAGATTCTGGTCCGAAGCAAGCCAGAGGTGAGGCCACAGACTGCCCTGCACTCCTAGCAAGAAACAGGAGTGGGCCATATATAGTTCTAATGGTACTTCATATGATTGTCTCAGTACTTTGAAGAGAAAATATAAGTTGGATCTCACTCTGGAGAGTCTACCGATACATATCAAGAAAAAATTCCTTAATAGACAAAGACAGTTCATTCATAAACCTTCAGAAATCAAACCTAGGAAACAATTATGACAGCAAAATTCAGTTTTATTATGGACAAAAACCAAAATGTAGTATTTAATTTTTTTCTTTCATCTATTTTTCATCAAATAATAAATCCAAAGGAAAAGGAAATTAAAATATAACTTTATTGGTAAATTCTTGAAGTAAAGGAATAGGCCTTAGCTTGAATACCAGCAGCCATGGGGTAGCAGGTGAGAGATGTCAAGAGACTCACAGCTGATGTGAAGTCTGTATTGGATCTTACAGATTTTTACATTTCTTACTACTGTTGGTTATACTAACTTGTAATTGGTTAAACAAAGGAGCTGTAGGGCTTATTATCTTATTGGAAAGGTAGGAATGGAGCAAGAATGCAGCCTCCTTTTCAGTGTAGTTTTACTTCAGATCTTTCCTAGGATTCTTCTTCTTTAGTATTTACATTTTGTCTTTAGCTCCCGTTACTAATATATCCTTTTTTTATTCTATAGCTTGAATAATAATGTTTATAGAGACTCATAAACATTATCAATCAAATCCTGGAAAAAACTTACAACTTGGTCTTATCCCATCTGAATACCTGATTCCCTAGTAAATTACATGTGTTGAGTACATGCAATAGGTTTATAGTCACTAATCCTTTTACTCTCTCATACCAGAGGGGCTTATTTTTCGAGACCAAAGTTACAGATTAATTAGTGATCTTGTTCATGGTAATACCTTGATTCCACAATCATAAGTCAATGTTAACATCATTATTATTGTATAATAACTATTTTGTATAGTATTTCAGCCATTTTACAGATCTAGTGGCCAACATTTTCTGAACCAAAAACTGGCTTTTGATCTGGCAATAGTTATATATATATATATATTTTTTTAATTTGGTAAGTTATCTAGGTGCAAAAATTGGTACAAACACATAAAATAAAATCATGTATGTGGAATTATCTTTGGTTTTAGGAATAAAATTATAATAAATTATCAGTGTCCTGGAAAATCTAGGTTACAAGGGGAAGATGCTTAGCATCCAAAATAAAACATTTTTTTCTTTATTCGCTGTATAGTTACCTAGATAACTAAAATTTCTCTTTTGGAACTGAACTTAATTTAGAAGTTTCATATAATAATGGTTTCAGTAATTTTTCAGTGACTGAAAAGGAAATCGTGTTAATAGTAGTACTTGATATTGGCCAGGTATTTATTCCATTTACTTTTTTTCAGAATAGTTTATCCTAAACTAAAAGAATACCTGTTAGTAAAAAAAGAGATGTAAGAATAATTTTGGAAATTTTATAGTTAAGAGCAACTGAAACAATATGCTGTTTTGATCACCTATTTTCCTATTGCGTTTAGGTTCTGAACCTCTTCCTGGCCTTGCTCTTGAGTTCGTTCAGTTCCGACAACCTTGCTGCCACTGATGATGATAATGAAATGAATAATCTCCAGATCGCTGTGGGGAGGATGCAGAAAGGAATTGATTACGTTAAAAGAAAACTACGTGAATTTATTCAGAAAGCCTTTGTTAGAAAGCAAAAGGCTTTAGATGAAATTAAACCTCTTGAAGATCTAAATAACAAAAAAGACAGCTGTATTTCCAACCATACCACTATAGAAATAGGCAAAGATCTCAATTATCTCAAAGATGGGAATGGAACTACCAGTGGCATAGGCAGCAGTGTGGAAAAATATGTTGTGGATGAAAGTGATTACATGTCATTCATAAACAATCCCAGCCTCACTGTGACTGTACCGATTGCTGTCGGAGAATCTGACTTTGAAAATTTAAATACTGAAGAATTCAGCAGTGAATCAGATATGGAGGAAAGCAAAGAGGTAGGAATTTTGAAATAAGAAGATATTTTAACATAATTTATTCTTTAAACTATGAGACTACTTTAAGGTTATGTTTTATCTCTGTAAGAAAATAGGAAATGTCTATTGATACCCTTTCTATGGCAAAATTGGTGACCGATAACTCAATGACAGATTAAAATGTAGCTAGACAAATGATATGCTGACTCATTTTTTCAGATATTCACCATTCTGAATTCTTGATAATATGACTACGCAGAGTAATATGCAGTTTTCTAATTAAAAAAATAACTTTAGATTTGTAAAAATGCCTCTGTTTATTCATGTACTTAATTCTCCCACAATGGTGTGTTTTGGTATGTACTACAAAAATACTTGGTGAGAGGGTAGTTCTAATTCTTACTTTGCTTTTATGAAATACTTCATAAAATGTGATCTTACTTAGTTTGAACAGATATTTTTATTCATGAAAAATCTGATTGGGATCTTGACTTGATGTTTACATATAGCTTCATGTTTCTGAAGTAAATAGTTTTTTTAAGGAAGTGAAGGTAGTGATGAGGAATCATGCAGAGAGTATGTTTAACCCTCCTGAGCCCAGTGCATGGTGTCTACACAAACAATATGCCGTGATAGATTAGAGAATATAAAATTCTGAATTTACCCATTTACAGTAACATCTCAGCAGTTTAAAGTATTCTTTGATTTCCTAGAAGAGTATGAGTACCAGAGTATGGTTTTAGTTTGTTTATAGGTTAATAAGCACAGAGTTGGGAATAAAGAAAAGAAAGAATTTAAACACCTAGTGTTTAACTGTTTAACCATACTAAAATGAAAACAGAATTCCCAGTGATTAAAGCTTGAAAAAACAAATAAAAACAACAGCCAGAAACAAAGATTCATTCTTTCTTGCAGTTTGAATTGATTGACAGAGAAGGGAAAGACCTCTAATACTGTTTTCATTCTAAGAAAGATAGATGACTGGGGAGTTTGAGGCACTGAAGAATAAAATTTAAGTAGCATACAGTCACAAACATTAGACATCAGTTAATAAAATTATGAACCAAAATATATTTCTACCAAGTAAATCTTAACTATTTCCATCAGTATCCCCATGCTGATCACATAAAATCACTGAAGAATATGCTATTTTTCATTCTTTCTTGCTTATAAGTAGGTAGTATCGCTAATTCAGTCATTAGGTAGAAGTAGATGTTATACAGGAAATCCAGGAGAAGTTTAAATATAGGCATTAAAATTAACATGTAAGTAACAAGGCTGTAGCTACTAGTTTCACAAAATAAGTGATGAGATTCAAAGGGGAAAATTATGAGAATTTATAGCCTGAGACAACACATTGCTATAACTAGTTGAACTCAAATGTTTACTAATAAGGCCATTATTTTAAAATTTAATAATAACCATATATAGATTACTAAAATTTGGGGTAAGCATAATTGCTTGGATTATACTGAAGGAAAGGATGGGGCCTAATTTCTGGTATTGTATATTGCCAGAAATTGAAGTTAGCATTTAGAAAATAGAATTAGATCATGAAATTTTATTATATATTCCCCTCTTGTTATCTTGACATTATGCCAAATGCTAAATATTTCCCTTACAGTAAAGGAAGTCAGTTTTTCTTTTTATGTATGTTTAATTTTAAGGTGCCATATAAACTAAGAATAAATTATGAAGAATCAAATGTTAAAGCCATCAGTCAACTTAAACTTTTGGCTAAATTTGAATATCTTGACATAGAGTCTTCTTAATTTTCAGAGATTTGAAAGCTTCAGGCTTCTCCAAAAATCATATATTTTTGTTTCACCTCAAACCATTATGTTCAACATAGGAGGAATGTCCCGTCAGGTGGGGTGTATAGTAGGAAAATGCAAGCTCTCTTTCCAGTTACCACAAACTTTTCCATTGTTTTCTATTTTAATTAAGTATTACAAAATAATACATGTGAAGTCAGTACTTTGTATTTGGAAGCAGAGACTGATGTGCCAGTTGGAAATAGAATTATTGTACTGCCTTAGCTGTGGAGTCCTCTTGATTCCTTCCCACCATACAGCTTGTTGCCTGGTTGTTATATTTTATTATTTGGAGAAATTTTCAATTATATCTTTATATCAAACTTGCTAACTATAAACAAATAAAAGATTCAGTCATTAGGCAGAAGTAGTCTGGGAAGAGAAATGTGCAGGCTTTAATCTTTTGATATTTAACCTCGTAGCTCTACACTAGAAACTAAATGAGATTTGAGAGAATTATCAAAGAATTCCAAATATTCCTACCTGAAATCTCTGTTTAATGTTCTGTCTTCTAGTTATTTTGTCTGGTCATTTTTTTAAACCAGTAGTATGGGATTGTACTGTTAAATATCATATGTATAGTAGTAAGAAATGGTATGAAGTTTATGGATTTCTTTCCTAAATAATATTTTAATTAAGGGTAAGAATGGGCACTTTAAAAATCTTTGGAATGCCTAGATAAATCCCTTTTTATAGGACAGACGAACCAAGTAAACTCAGAGGTTGTTTAAGTGTTTGAACTACATCCTCTTCAATGTCTTTGACAAAATTGTGTGATTCTTTGATATGTTTTTATATTTTCTTTATGGAGTATACTGTGTTATAATCATGTATGCTTGAACTCAACATTATTTGGCTCTATTTAATGTAATTCATTTCATAACTTGTGATTTTGAATGATTGATTTGTCTTTTAGTGTTTTAATAATGTTGTAGCCATGCTTGAATGATTATTTTTCAAAGTGAAATTTACTAGTGCATTATGGTGACCTTCACTGCTTACCGTTCTTACTTCTCACAGGGGTAAAACCAAGCTGGAGCCATCAAGAGTGCAGCTCTGGTGTTTTTTAACCAGCCAGAGGCTCGTGCCACCACTTTTACCCAGGTTACCCAAGCAAGTTGTACATATATAAATATAATCAATTTCTAAATGAATTCTGACTGGCCTGCATGTTACTCAGCTACATTCCTTGCCCTTCCATTGGCAGTAAAATAAAAATATGCACAGCTGCTCTTATGCTGAGTCATATAAAGCATGGTCAGGCAAGTCTGGCAACCCTAACTTTACAAGAAATGATTTAGTTGCTAATCTTCTTACATATATTTTAATAGAAACTATATTCGGTGAAAAGTAAAAGTGCATGCTTTAATGGATTATTCAGTTTCCATTTAATGCTACAGAGTTTTGAATATGCTAAGGGCTTAAAGGAGAAATGTAGGTGCTCTTTGAAAAACTTGCAGAAAAACTCTCTCCCCTCTTTTTTAAATATAGCCCCAATAGGTGTACTTTGTTGGTAATTTTTTATTCGGTGTCATATTAAATTTTTCTGAAGGGTAATCTGCAAATCAAAGCAATTCCTTATTCACATGCAAACTGTCTAAGAGGTATTTTAATGTAACAATAATGTAAATGAATTGGATGTTTATATTTTGGCTGCTAGCAGCATGGGTACAATTTTTATCTGCTCCATTTTAGAGAAAATCGCATTGCTTTATTTAGCAATTGACCATAAGTGTTTTAAATTTAGAATATGATTCCCTTGGAGATTCTGTTGGTATTTACCCCTAAAACTCCTAAGACTGAAAGAAAAGGAAATAAATGCCTTGTGTACACAAAAAAAAAATTAAAAAAATAAAATGATCATCTTTTAGGTGGTATGTTCATCTGAAAATAGATCTGGAATCCACCTTCTTCATTCTGTTGCTCCTCTGGCCTTTGTGCTTCTTTTTTCCCCCTCTATTTCACCCAAACCTGCTGGGAAACTTTCTCCTGAAGAATATTATTTAAAAATATCATGCACTGGAAACTCTTATATAGGAAGGGAATCATTGTGAGCTCCTTTAGTGTTTTGGAATGAAAGTACCCTCCTTGTCATGTGACCATGGCAATGAGTATAACCCTCTTTGGGGTTCATTAGCTGGACCTTTCCTTTTCATGATATTGAAATCATCGTTTTGTGCTCAGGTGTGTTAACCAAGTTGCTCAGTGCAATTTAATTACTTTTTCCAGAAATATTAATTAAATATTTTGTCATTTTGGTGCAGTTTCCTATTCTTCTGCCATCAACTATGACGCAACCCTACCATGAGCATATTTGGCTCTTTGGAAAGCAGCAATGATTATGTCATTCTTGTAGCATTCTTTTGTACTTTGAAACAAGATATTCAGTCTCTGAAACTCTAGATTCATGAAAGATAGTGCTTTATATATTGGATGAATGACATAAAATGGGATCCAAGATATGTGATTGCTCACAATGAAACACAGATACACATATACACCGAGACTAGAGAGAATTTTTTTCCTATGATGTATTAATTATTCAGAAAAGTGTGGGATTTGACTCTTTCTGATAATGGCTTGTTTTTCGCAGTTTCTTGGCAAAGGGGAAGGTTAGTTTCCTTATTTTCTGACTATCTTATTTTTAAGTTCTTATATAAACAGGTATATAAGGATAGTGATAATCAGATATATTAGCTATCAGTTTATTTAGGAGATTTAACTGGAGTATGTATGGTGGAACACAAACTAGGCAGAAAATCATTTTAAATTGACTTCATTTGTTCCTAACTCTCACATTATTATAATTTTCAATTTCCTTGAATATGTCTGTTATCCTCCCTCAGGAAACATTGTCTGCTCCCTAAAAATGTATCTTAATTTCCAGTACAAGGGGTGGGAAGAGGGAAAAAGATGTGAGAGAGGTTTGAAAGGACAGGTACAATAAGAACCCACCTATTACTTTATCCTGGAGAATGTTTAGTCCTCAAGGGAAAGTTTTCCAGTAGGATAGTGATTAAAAAGGGAGAAAAGCATTCTTAATGTCCTTCATGTAAGAACAAAATGGACCAAACATGTGTGTCTTTGGAGCACTCTATATCTGCTGAGGGGTAGGCTAACATAATATTAGGGTTACTTTTGCTACTCCAAAAATGATATTTAAAATCCAACTTATGGTTTAGAAAATTGTGTAATGTTTCCATTATAAAGACAAAAATAAATTCTGGGTAATGTATATAATACTAATAATACTTTTGATTTTGCCATCTTCCTCATTAAGACAACAACAATCCCTTTCTGGCATTAATGTGCCACTTTGGCCTTAAGCTTATCCCAAAGCAAGCAAGATTATAACTTTCATTGTTCTAGTGTTAAGGTTTGCTGTGGAAAATAACCCAGAGCTCCTTATATATAAATTCTAATTAAAATACATGTGGAACAAAGGATTGCCATCTTGGGGGCCAAAATCTTTAAATATTAAATATTTGATTTAATCTATATTTGAGGCGATTTCTTTCTTTAAAATCTCAGTTCCTTTCACTGAATCAGAGTCAAATATACCTCTTTTTCTAAATTATATACAATATTACTAATTATATTTTCTTAAAAATGTATCTAAATTTTATAATGATAAACAAGTGTGCCTATGAAAAAATAGCAAGTTTTCTCTCCCTTTTTCTGTTGTGATTTTTTTAATGTTTTTTATTTATTTATTTGAGAGAGACAGAGAAAGAGAGAGCAGAGGATGGGCAGACAGAAAGAGAGAACCCCAAGCACAATTCACCCTGTCCACAGAGCCAGGCATGGGGCTCAATCTCATGAACCATGGGATTATGACTTAAGCTAAAATCAAGAGTCAGATGTTAACCAACTGAGCCACCCAGGTGCCCCGTGATTAATTATTTTTTAAAATAATTTTACTTTCTGAAAGAAAGACTCATAGTTTGACACATCAATGTTTAATAATAATTTATCAATGATATGGAAAGTAAGAGAGATATAATGTTTAAAAATACAAAATGAAATATTATGTGCCTTGATATTTACTGATAAGATCATTAAGCAAAATATGATTTTATCTGGCTTAACTCCTATAAAAATTCAGAAGATTTTCAATAGGAAGAGCCCTGTAAGATAAGGTTTTCATTAAAATAGATGTTCAAGTAATATTTCCACCTGAAAGTAAATTATTGCCAATGCTATTCGTAGCAAGTAAACAATTGGCTATTCCTGTTGATCTCTTTACTATCCTTATATTAGAGTACATTATATTTTGTTAAAATTTAACTAGACAAAGTTATTCTAACAATATCGTTCATTTCATTATTTCCTAATAAATAAGAACAAAAAATAAAAAGGGTACCTAAACATCTAACTTTTACCAAAGGGATATCTAAAACTTGCCAAGCATAGAACTTGAAAGTATAGAACTGGTTCTATTTCTAGGCAATTCATATTCTGGTCTCTTACTCATATGGCATTTTGCAGTGGATGATGCCTAGTTTGGAGCATTTAAAAGCAACTTTTATTTGAAAATTCTTTTTTTATTTTTTAATGTTTTATTTATTTCCGAGAGAGAGAGAGAGACAGCGTGAGCAGGGGAGTGTCAGAGAGAGAGGGAGACACAGAATCTGAAACAGGCTCCAGGCCCTGAGCTAGCTGTTAACACAGAGCCCAACGTGGGGCTTGAACCCACGAACTGTGAGATCATGACCCGATCCAAAGTCAGACACTTAACTGACTGAGCCACCCAGGTGCCCCATTATTTGAAAATTCTTAAAGTGCATGTTTTAATTGTTTCATATAGTGATGTATATTTGACAGTTCTATTTGATGAATTTGTACCATAGTTAGGATTTATTGTAATTATGACCATATCTAAAGCTGAAGAATATTATAATGTTAATTTGATTCCTTTCATTTTTATGGACTAAAAATTTTTACACATTTTAAAGATTTAAAATCTTTACACATTTTAGCTGTTAGTCAGCATACTTTATATTTGCCTCTTATGTAATTTTAAGAAAGTCATTGAATTGATGTTTTCAAGAAAGAGTTTATAAATCAGTTTCTTGCATACATCTCAGTATTGTTGTTTAAAGAAAACTTTTTGTTCATTTAATATTCCAATGAATATTTAGTTCTACTCTACATTAATACATATAAGAATGTGAATATAAATTGAACTAATACTAACTTCATAGTCATGAAACTTGGGAATCAATAATATCATAAGCACTATCTTACACCTACAACATTTAACTACGTATCACGTCTACTAAATATTTTATATTGATGATAAAGGTTGGTTTTCCTTATGAATCATCAAAACATTCTCTAGAAAATTCTGATGAAATGGGATACAGAAGATCTAGAGTCCAGCTACTGACTCACTGTAATTTTTGACATTTCTTTCTCTAACTAGGCGCTGGATTGGTTGATGTTAAGGAATAATGTATAGCTTAGGTTCTTTATTTGTAAACCAAGTGAAGTAATGCATGTGACTTATGGACCCTGTGCTGTTCCACATCAGAGGGAAGATGGAGAAGGATGAGATCACCTCTCCTTAAAAAGATTCCATTCACCAATGGGACTGCAGATCCACTTATACAGAGTAAAAAGAAGGAAAACATTGTCAGAATGATTCAGCATTAGTTTACTAACTCCAGAATTAAACTACAGTTTTCTTTGTGTACTCATTTTATTTTATTTTATTTTATTTTGTTTTAATTTTTTTTTAATGTTTTATTTATTTTTAGGAGAGAGAGAGAGAGAGAGAGAGACAGCGTGAGCAGGGGAGGGTCAGAGAGAGAGGGAATCACAGACCGAAGCAGGCTCCAGGCTTTTTGTGTACTCATTTTAGATCTGAGTAATTGAAAGCCTGATGTTGAGACAGCACTCCTAACTCTAAAGGTTGTTGCCCATTATTTACACAATTCAGAATCTTAAAGATCTGTGTTACTCTGCATATAAGTGGGAAACTTATTTGCATTCCCTTGATGTGGAAGTATTCACTTGGAGATGTTAGAAGTAGAGTTACTACGGAATAAAAGAGTCCAGGCACTGGTCATTTATTCATTTAGGCAACAAACATCTATTAAACACAAACATTGGTGATAGGCACTAGAGACACAAAGATGGCAAAAACAGTATCTTTGCTCCAATAGATTAAGTCCGGTTCTATACGACTTCTAGAGACAAAACGTTTTCATGTTGTACTTATGAAAAGGTACTAACCTGACCTTTAAATACACAAATATTTAGCTTCAGTTAAAAGATGTTACTTCTACATGAGTACTAAGGAACTGCACTAAATGGAAGGAATGATCATTTATGTTACAGGGATCCTCTGAAACATTTCAAACCAAGATCCACTGGAATTTGTTATCTGATGACTTCTTCCAATCACCAAGACCCAACCTTCATTTTGTTATGGAGAAGTCTAGTCATGCATTCATTTTTTAAACAATGTTTATTGAGTACCTGTGACATACCCAGCACTGATGTAGGCTGCTGATATCATCACTCACTCATGTATGGTGTACCCTGAATATGGATCCTCATTTTTCCCTTGGGCTCAACCCTAGGTCTTTCCCCAATCTGTATTTACAGTGTTATCCTTTTTCCTAAAAGGAATGTATTCCATTTTTTAGTGTGGGCTGTCTACAGTTAGATCAGTTATGACTAAGCTTCAGCTTTTCTGATTACCTATGTCATGTTTCAACAACCTACAAATGATAAGATCAGTATTTTTAGGTCCCTAATATGTAACAATTTTATGTGAATCAGATAGATTGGAATGAGATGATATTATGGTCATTTCTTAGTTAATCACATGTATATAAACAGAGCTATACTTATCAAAGCCAAAAGACAAAGGATAGGAAATTAGAAGTCTAAAAAATTAAAATGTGTGCAATATATATTCCCACTTTGACATGTCATCTTAAACCAAAATATATTCAAATTTTAAGGACAAAGATATCATGATTATCTGTCTAGTATTGGGTGACACATTTGGTGAGTAGAAAAAGAATTCAATGAATTTCAAGCATTTTGTAATATATAATACTTCATTTAATGTTTTTGTCGAATTAAAAAAATAGTCCTGTAAACAGTTCCAAGAAGATAGACTCACATCTAATATTTATGCTTGATATTGTTAAATTACACAAGACAAAAGCATTTTCAATCTCATATATATCACATATGAGTAGTTGTAATTCATGAGCATCACCATGCCAAAAAATATTTTGTATAAAGAAAATGTTTTCATAAAATAAAGGAACCATCTTCCTGGGGCAAATCCATATAATCTTTAGCTCAAACATGAGTAGAGTATTTCAGTACTGACTACAATATCCATTTTATAGTAATTTAACATACTTCAATGCGCATTTTATCATGTGCTTACCTCATCCCCTTTATAAAGTAGCTCCTACCAGCTCAGCCATTTCCTAATGTTATGCACTAATGGTAATAACATTGTAACAGGTCCGAGAATGCTATGGCCCAAACTACTCTGATTCCGCGTGGCACTCATACCTGGCCCTGTGTCGTTCCTGCAGCATTTTAAGACCAGGTTAAAGACTGGGATTGTGCTGATCCCTTGAACACCCTCACCTGGGTAAAGTTTGTAGCATTTTAAGATTTAAAACAACTTCTTGCTATTATATTTTTCTTTTGGTGGTATTTGATGTAGCCTAAAAGAAACCAAAATGACTGCCAAACATTCATTTCTCCCTGTATTAACAGGACAGGTGAGAGTGCCGGAGTAACAAGTAGTTTCCAAATGCACAATGAGACACAGGAGTGCATTGGCCAAAGAGAATGCAAAATACCAGCTCTTGCTATAAAGCTAACAATGTGCTGCTCTTTTCTGAATTAGAAAACTATAGAATATATTTAATAACAACTAGTGGTACATGTTTTCATGTCAATGAAAAGTGGATAAATATAGATTGTTGCTGTTTATGTGCATTTGATCAAATCTTTTCTGCATTTGACATGAAAATACACTTATGCAGCTTTCGTTGGTTGGGTCACAATTTTAGAATAAAACAAACTATTGCAAGCTAATTTACAAAAGCAAGATCACGGATCACCATGTTACTCTGGTGGCTTACATAAGTTCTCTCCAGGATTTTGTTTCAGTATCTCTACATGGGGGCTTAATCAAAAATTATTTAAGTTGTTAGCACCATATTTTTAAAGAAAAAAAACTATCTGGTGTGGTGCTTCCTCTAATCTTGTGACCCCCACCTCTTACTAAAGCGGACTGGCATTATGTTTAAGATATTCTTAAATTACAGATCAAGGAAATGCATACAGAAGACTTGAGGGCACGCCTTTGAATTTTTATATTATAGATTAAAGAAAATATTTTAAAAGCTTTTCTGTGGAATTGATTTTCAGAAGCTAAATGCAACTAGTTCATCCGAAGGGAGCACAGTTGATATAGGAGCTCCTGCTGAGGGAGAGCAACCTGAAGTAGAACCCGAAGAATCCCTTGAACCTGAAGCCTGTTTCACAGAAGGTAAGCCAAAAGAGCTCCATGCAAACGAGCTCATTGGACCTCTCTTACCAGTCTCTCTCCCTGCCCCTAATCATCTATATCTATCTCGTCACTGTTCACTTGTTTGTTTCGATTTTTTTCTTTTTCTAAATGAAAACAAAGATAAGGTTTTAAAAGGTAAGATTTAGTTTATGTATCAGACCTGCTTAATTTTGTGCATCCTGTTCAACTAACAAATGCTGCTGACTCTATGGGTGTTTTGGTGGACTTCCAGAATATCTAATCAGAGAGAAGGCCAAATCAAGCATATCTCTCTTTAGCTTTAAAAAAAATTAAAGGAATCAAATTGTAAGTCAAAGAAGTAATTTACTGTGTACCGTTTTGTCTGTTCATGACAGGTACTAATTGATAGGTATATATTTAAAACTGACCATGATTAATGGTTACTTGTATCTATCAAGATCAATTTCTTATTAGTTCTGAATGCTAGTAGATAACAGATAATGAAATGCCAAAATATACTGAGTTTTATAATATGGGACACCATGCCATTGGGGCAATAACAAGAGGATTTTCTGGAAAAGGCTAACATTATGTTATTTGAGGTATGAATTAGTTATCTCTTGAACAGTAATGGTATATATCAAACAACCCCAAACTTCCTAGCATTTAACAAAAAACATGTCTTTTTGCTCACAAGTCCAAGACCAGCTAGATGATTTTGCTGATCTTAGATAGGCTCTCTTCCAAGCCTGAGGTCTTAGACAGACTGTTGGGCTGCCTCGTCTCCATTCCACTCTTATCTCATCCTCCACATAGTGGCCAGGTATGTTCTAGTGGTGAACACACAAGAGCAAGAGAGGAAACCTAACTGTCAAGATTTGGTCAAGCTTCCTCTTCTGTCAGGTTTGCTCCTGTCCTGTTCACAAAAGTTACCTAGCCAGTCCAGAGTGCAAGGGAATGCACCACTAACGATACAAAGAGGCAGAAAATTAGTACAATAACAAGTTATTAATTCTTTACCTTTCTTATATAAATTTCTATTGTAGGTACAGAAACATTTCTGTAATATCTTTCATGTTTAACTCACTTTTTAGTTAACAGCTATTTAATAATGCATGTCATGTCTTAGCCTCAAATCAATACTGTATCGTAATTGTGTAAGTAAAAAATTTTATTTTAAAAATAGTGACTGCCTCAAATTGGTACTAGTAATGCAATTTTATTACAACCAATTCTAAATGTGTTTCATTTGGGTTATGCATGTTTACATTAAGAACACTAAACCTAGCACGCCTGCATGGTTCAGTCAGTTAAGCTTCTGACTCTTGATTTTGGTTCAGGTCATCATCTCACAGCTCATGATATTGAGCCCTGCATCAGGCTCTGCACTGACAGGGTGTCTCCTCTCTCTTTACTCTCCTCCCCTCCACCCAGCCCCTGCACCCTCACGCATGCATATGCACACACGTGCTCTCTCAAAATAAATAAATAACCATTTAAAAAAAGAACATTAAAGCTATTTGAATTTAAACTTTAAGCTAATTTTTAGTATATGTAATTACACAGACATAGAAATCACAATTGATGTCAATGGATTCTTTCAAGGTTATTACAGAAGATTTTGATGCATATACCTGTTGATTTTGGATTTACATGCATTGATGAAAATCAATGCTTAAATATTAATTGTCAATTTTTAAATATTTTCAGAGGGAGAGCATTTGTTCAGCATAAGTTATGAAGGGAGTCACTTTTCACTATTTTCTTCAAAATGTCTGTGTACATTCCAGTGTTGTTACTTCATTATGAAAAAAATCTATGAATTCACAAAACATTCAAGTGGCATATCACAAAAATAATTTATGTGGTATTAGTTTTTACTCTTTACCAGATAACCAGCTTATTTTTAGAGTTACAATATATGCATATATACTGCAATAATAAGGAAAGAATATTTAATTATAGAATAATAATTATGGGACTATCAACATTTGTCTTTTGTGAAACTTAAAAAACATTTAAGTATGAAATATTATGGAATGTATTCTTTATAGAATATAGAGTAACTTCACATTATAGAAAATGATAAATAATACGTAGATGCCCACCAACCAACTTTAATAATTTGAATACTTTTTATCATATTTGCTTCAGATTTTTTGTTTAAGAATAAAACAGATACAGATTAGGCCCATTTTATTTACCTTCCTTATCCCATTCTCTTCCTTTTTTCTCAAAAATAAGCCAATGTCTCAAATTTGGCCTTTATCATTTCCACTAAAATTGGTCTTTTTCTGTTAAACTGTTTTTTCATCTCATATTCTCTTTAGAGGAAAAAAAACCCCTAAATTTAGTTCCATTTACAATGAATATTTTCAGGGCATGTAAATGTTCTTGATCTTTTGAGAAACAGAAATATGAAAAAGATCTTGCTGTCAAAGAAACAACAAATATAATGCTATTTATTCCTTAGTTGAGAAGCTAATAACAATGTGCATCATTAAATTTTCATGAAACAAAGGCTATGATCTGGCTGGGTGACATTATAAAGTAGCATCTGATAAAAATGTATGCAGTAAAACATTCTACTCTTTTCAATACGAGGTTCCTATTTTTCTGTTCATTGATCAAGAGCCCTCTTCATGGTTAAAGCCCTATGTCATGACCCATCTCTCTCCCACACTCCCGCATCCTGCTGTGGGCTGCTAGATCCTGTCACTCCACACTATCTCCTGATTCCTGACCACATCACCACCATTACCTTGTGTTTACTTTGTTAGTGTTCAGTTGGTTGAATTCCATGGACTCTAAACTTTTTCAACTTCTTTCTTCTATCCATTCAATCCCTTGGATAGGTAGAGATTGTTCTAAATCCATGTTTTTATCATGTCCATCTTCATAACTCCCAGATAAACCCTTCAATGCTTTACTCATAGATAGCATATAAAATCTTGATTCTCCAACTGACTCATTCAGCTCCCTTTTTTAGATTGGCTCTAGGTTCTTTTCTAGTCTTGACTCCTATTCGCTCCTTGATGCAACTTCTAGACCTATTATTAAGTTTTATTGAAGCCATTATTTCTCCATTCCTTTATAGTCCTGTACTAGACCTGATTTTTACATATCCGTCAAAGCCTAACTCAAAATTCATTTCATCTATAAAGCTCAACGTCAAAAATTAATCTATACCAATCAGTTCTCACAACATTTTATTTAATTTGTGATATTATTTATTTTCTGTAACTATAGAATTTGCAAGCAAAACTCATCTACTTAAAATGCATGTGTTTTTTTTTTTTTTAGAGAAAGGCTATATTTATATTTGTCCAGTACAATTCCTTGAATACTGCAGATATTTAATAAATATTTGTTGATGAGCCTTTTATAAACTATAGCTCAGTATATTTATATCCACAAATTACTCAAAGGTGTTATGACATTGTTGCTGATAATAGCCAGAATTAAAGCAACGTAGTCAATAATAGTGGAATAATTTTATAGATCCTGGTTAAGTCTGGTAATCTTATTTAGAGAAGTATTATGAAAGCTTTGACAGTTCTCTTTATTTGTAATAAAAGGAAAATGTGTACATTATACCATGAAGTGAACTCCTTAGAATTCAAATGTCCATAGATGGAATCACACTTCTAGCATGATAATGTAGAAATATCAACTTACGGTGAATTTATTTTTCTTCTGTTTTTCTATATGTTTTTATGATGTAACACAATTCGTTATAATAATCACATAAACATAAAATGTATTTTTGAATCAATGATTTCAAACTATACAGATGACTTCTGTGTGCATGAGTGGAAGTCATCTTTAAAAAGTAGTTATTTACAATGTATCAGATAGTAATTTAGATGAGACTCCCACCAACACAAATGTACATAATAGAAGAGTAATTCCTTTTTCTTCATTTGCTTTGATTTATTGTAGACTGTGTACGGAAGTTCAAGTGTTGTCAGATAAGCATAGAAGAAGGCAAAGGAAAACTCTGGTGGAACTTGAGAAAAACCTGCTATAAGATAGTGGAGCACAACTGGTTTGAAACCTTCATTGTCTTCATGATTCTCCTCAGCAGTGGGGCGCTGGTAGGTGACATATGACCTGCACCTTTTCCTTTACCTGCAACTCTTGACCTTCCCCTCCAGTGAGCCTGTTACAGGTTTTTAAAATAAGGTGCTTGTGATGTAAGAAATATTGCATTATATCCCTAGCACAGTGTGAGAAGCTCAGTAAACAGTAATTTTTATTATTGTGGAATAAGTCTCAGATTGAATCAAGCTCAGATAAGTATGGTTTCTTATAATCTTTAAAGAAAGATGAGTTCCCCAACGTTTCCCAAGAGTTCTGCAAAATTACACAGAGCAGGGCAGAGGGAGCTTCCCAAACATACACCACACACGTGCCCAGACTGAGCAAGAGAAATAGAGTGGAGAGAGTGATAATCCTCTGTCCTCCTTTCTCCAGGTGGGGGTGAAGAGGGTGGGGTTCTGAGGTGGGAAGCTCCTTGCCTTACATTCCCATTACTGAGAGAATACATTACAGTGAACTGAACAAAGCAGATCTACTCACATTTGATTTTCTCCCTCCTGCTGTTGAGTGATGGACCTGGCCGTTGCAAAATTTTTAAGTTCTTTGAGATACTCTGATACCCTAATTTAAAAAGTATTTGAATTCATTGGTTGACTGAAATGTGCAGTCAATAGTCATTGCATACAGATAACTATAAAGCAAAATGCCACTGTGGGAAACATGAAGACTTCCAGACTGAGGCACCTGAGAAGCGGCTTGCAGCATGGTTTTCCTATTAAGACATCGATTAGAGATAGTTCATGACAATGAAATTCAATGGGATTTTTTCACTTACAGGCCTTTGAGGATATATATATTGAGCAGCGAAAAACCATTAAGACCATGTTAGAATATGCTGACAAAGTTTTCACTTACATATTCATCCTGGAAATGCTTCTAAAGTGGGTTGCATATGGTTTTCAAGTGTATTTCACCAATGCCTGGTGCTGGCTAGATTTCCTGATTGTTGATGTGAGTATTCTGCACTTTCTTGTTTCATCCCATCGGCATGTTATGATAGTTCTAGCAATGGTGCCTGGCACATGGTAGGCACTCAGTAAAAACTTCGTGTAAATATAAATGATGATTCCTATTTCCCAATGAGAGGCTACCCCAAAATGTTGTGGGTTTTTTTTGCTGATTAAATTCATATACTTTCACAGAGGAAACTGTCAAATGCTGCCTTACTATACTTACTGATTTCATTTCAAATTAATATTTAAATCCCAAATTACACAAAATACATTAATGGAGAAGTTTTGCTTTTTTTCACTCTTACTTTGACAGAATTACTGTATTTAAATTCCTCACAGTTATCTTTGACATTAGTATTTTTGTCATCATCAGAGCCTATTGAGAAGTGTTTGTCCCAAGATGGATTACTAATTACAAGGATACTTGAAAGTCAAAAAAGCAGGAGATACTTCTTGATTTGTGGTGATGGTTGAAATAAGTTGGCTGTGAGTCATTTATTTCAGAGTTTTATTAAACCACCCTGGTGTTGAAAATAAAAGTTGAGTACCATACCATAAAAGTCCTTAAAATACTGAACACGAAGCTGCTGTCTGATTTCAGGGGGTGTGTAGATCTCACCTTTTATTCACAAATAAAATCTTAATTGAACAATGATTTTAAAATATCATTTTCCTTAACTTCCAGAGATTTACTTCTTAAATGCCTTTTAAATCAGTAGTCTTTTCATAATGGGCAAAAAGAAATTTAAAGGGCTTTTCTCCAGAAAAAACTAGGCAAGCCAGTGGAGACAGGGCACAGACAGTGGAGACAGGGCACAGAGAGACAGTGGAGACAGGGCACAGACAGACAGTGGAGACAGGGCACAGACAGACAGTGGAGACAGGGCACAGACAGTGGAGACAGCACAGACAGACAGTGGAGACAGGGGCACAGACAGTGGAGACAGGGCACAGACAGACAGTGGAGACAGGGCACAGCCAGTGGAGACAGGGCACAGCCAGTGGAGACAGGGCACAGAAAGACAGTGGAGACAGGGCACAGACAGACAGTGGAGACAGGGCCCAGCCAGTGGAGACAGGGCACAGACAGACAGTGGCAGCACAGTCGAGACAGGGCACAGCCAGTGGAGACAGGGCAGAGCCAGTGGAGACAGCACAGTGGAGACAGGGCACAGACCAGTGGAGACAGTGCACACAGACAGTGGAGACAGGGCACAGACAGTGGAGACAGGGCACAGCCAGTGGAGACAGGGCACAGCCAGTGGAGACAGGGCACAGACAGCCAGTGGAGACAGGGCACAGCCAGTGGAGACAGGGCACAGCCAGTGGGGACAGGGCACAGTCAGTGGAGACACACAGACAGCCAGCCAGGGCACAGCCAGTGGGGACAGGGCACAGCCAGTGGAGACAGGGCACAGACAGACAGTGGAGACAGGGCACAGACAGACAGTGGAGACAGGGCACAGCCAGTGGAGTCAGGGCACAGACAGACAGTGGAGACAGGGCACAGACAGACAGTGGAGACAGGGCCCAGCCAGTGGAGACAGGGCACAGCCAGTGGAGACAGGGCACAGCCACTGGGGACAGGGCACAGACAGTGGGGACAGGGCACAGCCAGTGGGGACAGGGCACACACATGGGGGCAGATACAGGATGACGTTCACAGCCAACAAAGGAGGAGGAGGACTCTGGAATCTGCATGAAAACACAATGTGCTAAATAGTGCATTTTGAAGATAATATTCTGTTGATTGTAATCCCTTGGAAATTAAAGACATATTTTTAACTTGAAATATTTTGATATATAAAATTTGTGTAGTAAAACAACAAAAAAGGCCCTTTCATGAAAACCGTTCTTTTTTATAGTTTCAAATTAAAAACATCAACTTTAAATCCAATATGAACTTTATAATCACCAAACAGAAGAAAAGATAGGACAAAGAAAGATCTTTGAATTTAAGGGGGGAAAATATACCTATTTTTTTCTAACCTGCCTAAAGCAAATCCACTATTAAATGTAATATATAAAGGCTTCAGGCAGAATTACGTCAAAAGTTTTCTGGCAATATAAGAGACAATAAACAAATACTTAAGACCACATTTGATTGGACAGTACAGAATGAAAAAGTATACCAAGACTATAATCATTCTTTGATTTGTATAATGGGATTATGGATGATACTTTTCCTTTCTTTAATTTCTGCATGTGGCTATGATACATTGTTAAATTTATAATAAAAATATCTGCTATTTAATGTGTCTCTGTAATATTAAAGGCATTAAATCAATATGACCTGAATATAAAGAAATTCTTAGGAGAAATCTAGTTGTCCTGCAACTGATGCTCATAATACTGATCATATCCTCATATTTACCTTCTTAAGTTTAAGAAAACTTATTGGGACACTGGGTGGCTCAGTCGGTTAGCCCACTTCATCTCAGGTCATGATCTCACAGTTCATGAGTTCAAGCCCCGCATCAGGCTGTGTGCTGACAGCTCAGAGCCTGCAGCCTGCTTCAGATTCTGTCTCCCTCTCTCTCTGTCCCTCTCTCAAAAATAAATATAAAAAAAAAAGCTTCTTATGAAAATACGTTAAATTCAATCAATAACTTGCTTTATATCAAATATATTATTGATCATCTATTTTGATCAATGTTGTTATGAAAGATACAAATAAGAATGTCATTTTTCTGGCTTTTGGCTTACAGTTGACTAGTGAGGACAGATATGTATACAACGTGAAGATGACATCGGTATTAGAAGTGCTGTTCGTTTCACCAAGGAAGGGAGAAAGGCTTTGTGAGGGCAGCACAATGTAAGCTGGAGTTTGAGGGATGAGAATATCAGCAGGTACAGCCTAGGGGAGGGACACCAAAGTGTTAAAATACCACAGCATACCAAGCAGGGCCTGTTCAAGAAACAAATAACAGTAGAAGGTAAGAACAGTGCCACAGGGTGAAAGCATGTGTATTGTAGTTGGATGATGACGTAAGAAATGTAAGTTGGAGAGGTGTTCAAAGTATCTGAGATACCATCTAAAGAATGTAGACCTAATCTGGTAAAAGAAAGAAAGAAAGAAAGAAAGAGAGAGAGAGAGAGAGAGAAAGAAAAGAAAAAAGAAACCTGTGAATCATTATCTATGGAAAGTAGCGCAAAAAGCTCACTCTATTAGAGAGAGAAATTTGGTAAGGTAGTTCCTTATGGAATAGAAAGGAGATAATTTAGAGGCCAAAAGACCAACTAAGAGATTCCTCCAAAAAGACGAGAAAGTCTAAATGTATCTCCTCACATTTCACTACACAAGTCACATAAAGTCAAGTAACTTATCATTTCTTTTAATTAGCCAGTAAGTATTGTCTTGTTCAGAATTTTTTTCTTATTTCCTATTTTTGCCTTGCATCCCTTAATGTATGCTTATTTCTTTTTGATTCTGTCTTCAGGGAAGATAAAATAATTCAGGTCCTCATATTTTATATACAGAAAATCTTTGCAACAAATGATAATTCAGTAACTTTATTTTTCAATTACCTGTGGAAATAGGGCTCACAAAGCCTAAATGTTTAGATTTTAGGAAAGATATGTAAACTATTTAAGATAAATTTTTGTAGTTCAATTTTTGCCAGATTCAAAGGTTTTGTTATTTCACATTACATATGCCAAATTAATTTGAATTTTTGTTGCAAAATTTTTCTGTGTGCTTCATTTATTTTTATTTTATTTTTATTTTTTAACTTTTATTTATTTTTGAGAGACAGAGAGAAACAGAACACAAATGGGTGAGGAGCAGAGAGAGAGGGAAACACAGAATCCAAACAGGCTCCAGGCTCTGAGCTATCAGCACAACCCGACACAGGGCTCAAACCCACGGACTGTGAGATCATGACCTGAGCTGAAGTTGGACGCTTAGCAGACTGAGCCACCCAGGCGCCCCTCATTTATTTTTCTTTAAGAAGTTTTTTTTTCAAATATCCATTTACACCATACTCTTAAAAGTTATATTACACATCAATTTTTACTTTTCTGCTTTTGAAATTCAAGTGCCATTTAGGGAAATATACTTTTTCTTAGATTATATATTTTTAATGAGTTTTCTATGTATTTTCAAAGGAAATCAGACATTTCTGAGCCATCTATGAGAATTGTTCTTTTCCTTTTTAGTTGATATTTTAGAACTTCTATTAACTATATTAATTATCTGTATAAATGACCAAGAAAATTATTTTCACAGTTTCTAATTAGTCATACTAAAATCTCAATTTTTTTAACAGGGTTATTTTTATTTCATTTTTTAAAGTTTCTTTATTTATTTTGAGAGAGAGATCAGGAGGGGTAAAAAGAGCAGTAGAGAGAGAGAGAGAATCCTGTCAGGGCAGAGCCCAATACAGGGCTTGAATTCATAAACCATGAGAGCTTGACCTGAGCTGAGATCAAGAGTCAGATGCTTAACTGAGCCGCCCAGGAGCCACTAAAATCTCAATTTTTCTTTTTTAAGTTAATTGTTTTAATCTGACCTAATTAATGGTTTTATGCCCTCATACAGAAGTTGACAAAGCCACTATTTAGAGGTCCAGATCTTTCTGAGTGTGTTTGTGCTCAGATTCGCCAGTGGTTTGTGGACTTCACCTGTGTACTTTCACTGTTTTCATCATCTCCCTTTCGGGTCTGCTAAATAACATGAGAGATGTTAGAATTTCACAAATCTGTAGATGGAGATTGCACCTCTATGGTATTGTTTCTTGTTTTACATTTAATTTTTAAAAAACCCATTCTTGTCAAAAATCTTGGAAAGAGAACATGTATAGCTTCTTCTTTCTCATAAGTTTATGGCAGTGGTTCTCAAAGTATGGCTCACAGAGCAGTATGGTTAGCCATTCCTGGGAACTTGAAGATGCACATTCTCAAGTCCTTATCCCAAATGTGCTAAATCAGACTCTGCCAGCAGACTGTGTTCTCAGCTAACCCTCCACGTGATACTCACTAGAGATAGAGAGCTACTGGTTTATCGCACAGAGCAAGATTGAACAGGGTGAGCATAGCATTTTTGTCTGTAAATAAGAAAACTGTTGCTTTCTTTGTGTAGGTCTCATTGGTTAGCTTGACTGCAAATGCCTTGGGTTACTCAGAACTTGGTGCCATCAAATCTCTGAGGACACTAAGAGCTCTGAGGCCACTGAGAGCCTTATCCCGGTTTGAAGGAATGAGGGTAAGAGCAAATGCTTTACAAATTGCTGGAATTATAATTGAGAACAGACTGACATTTTGTACCTCAGAAATGATAAATCCATGGAGAATTTATGTCTTATACATTCATACTGATGGAACCGACTGATCAATAAAATTTGTCAGATGTCCATAAGCTTGACACTGTTGGAGACACAGAATGCCTAAGTGATTGCTTCTAATTAGAAACAATTAGACTGCTTCTAAGTAGATTTTTCACTCTGTAGGAAATCTCAATCATGTTGCATAGACTTCAGATGTGAGTCAAGATTAGTTATGTTCATTCCACTTGTAAATGTGCAGGAAATCCCACTGACTATAATTCAAAACCACCAAAGAATTCCTCTTCATCTCTTCATTGCTCCTATGATGTGTTTTGAGCCTTTTAAAACCTGAATCTGGCCCTTTAGCTTTCAAACACAGGCTGAGATGGCTAAAAAGTAGGCCAGCTGTGGAAATCTCACACTCATTTAGAAAGGTGGTACATAAGAACAAGGAGGAATGTGTGCTGCCATTTGTCATCCCCCGGGACACATAACCTGAGAGCACACATCCTCAGCATGGAGGAAATGATGACACCCTGTCTCTATGGATTTAGCTATTCAAAAAGAAACTCTTAGAAAATGACACTTTTTCTGATAATTTGAAAACGGTTACTTGGGACTTCCTCTGAATGTTGCAAACGTAACCAGAAATGAATGATGCGTGTGTGTGTGTGTGTGTGTGTGTGTGTGTGTGTGTGTGTTGGTGTGTGCATGGTTGCATAGAAAGGAATTGTTGCTGTTAAATTATTTTCTCTTTACCAATTTAATATCAGTTTTTGCAGTAGTAGTTCTCTTAAGAAGAGGAATCAAACTTTCAGTACTAAAATAATTTTCGTATTTTCTTTATCAAATTTGCATAGAGAGTCCTTCCATGCATCTAACTGTCTTGGAAAACATGTGTGTTATTTCTTTGCTATCCAGTTGTGTGTGTGTGTGTGTGTGTGTGTGTGTGTGTGTGTGTGTAACTCTGTTAACCAGTATCATCACCTCACATTTACAGAGCATTCTTTGTCATGAACTTAAAAATGAACTGTCAAGTCTACAAGTACTTCTGAAGTATTAGAGAGTTGAAATTCTGGTAGTAACTTAATACTGTATTAAGTTCTTTTAAAGCTACTTTCATTTAAAAATACGTTAAAATATTGTCCTTTACTGAATAGGCTCCAGGTGCCAATTTGCAGATGAATTGTGCCTTTTGCCAAGTACTCATTTGGTATTGTTGCTGTAAGATATCATTATTCATATATTTACATGTATGTATGTATGTATTTGTATATACTTTTTATACCATAAACCATTTGAGGAAGGTTAATGCATGGATTTCTCATATTTTATATGTCAGTTCATCGATAAAGTTTATTTCTGATATAGGTTAGGTGCACTTGCACAGAAAAAGATATTAGGCTGAATATTTCCTTAAGGGATAATTTTAAGAAGTGCTGAAAAAACGTTTCCTGAAAGTCCTAGTTAATTGAGAAAGCGGCAAGGAACAAAGCCATTAAGTGAAAACCTTGGGCTCAAATTGCAATGTTTTATGAGAATTTTCTTCAGAAAGAAATTCCCCAACGGAGGATCAGAAAAATGAAATAACTTGCCCAAAGGCGCACAGCTAATTTGTGATGTCATCTGGACCACAGATCTCCTGCTTTCCAAACCCTTTATTCCCCATCACATATCCAATTTCCATGTTATGATCTCTTTGCCCCAAAGTTTGCATATGTAGGATGAACCTAGACTACATTGCTTGGGACAGTCCTGGCTCACACTTGCTTTCTCAGAATAATTATTATTAGTGTTCCCTTTTGCCCTGGACAATGACCCTCAAGTGTGTTCTCTTTCACTTTCAAATTGTGGATAATAAATTTTATGGTTTGCAAATTTTTAGAAATTGTGATATCCACATGGTGACCCTGATTTTATAGCCACGTCACTATTTGCACCTGTAACTATTCTCTCCACTTATAATCAGTTCCATTCTTTGAGGAAAATGTGCTATGTGTATGTTCTTGCCTCTTGAGAAAATATTTCTACAATATAAAATTTATTTATACAATTCTGAACTATAATTATAAAGGGTGTTTTGTTTTGTTTTTTTTTTACTGGAGCTGCCAGGTACTGCAGATAGTTTCTACCCAATATTTAATTTTAAAAGCAGACATATGTTCTGTGATTTGAATGCTGTTCTTTTCGTAGTGTTTAAAATGGTCATTGACTTTTCATTTGTTTTCCCTTCTCATTTCTGTGCTAGGTTGTTGTCAATGCTCTTTTAGGAGCCATTCCATCTATAATGAATGTACTTCTGGTTTGTCTGATCTTTTGGCTAATATTCAGTATCATGGGAGTGAATCTTTTTGCTGGCAAGTTTTATCATTGTATTAACTACACCACTGGAGAAATGTTTGATGTAAGTGTGGTCAACAACTACAGCGAATGTAAAGCCCTCATAGAGAGCAATCAAACTGCCAGGTGGAAAAATGTGAAAGTAAACTTTGATAATGTAGGACTTGGATATCTTTCTCTGCTTCAAGTAGTAAGTAACCACTTTATTATTCTCTGTGATGTATTATTAACATGAGTCTGAAGTCTTCTCTCGCAGTATTTCCAAAAACATACTTCCTCAAGCCCATCTGCCTAGATTTTTTTCTAAGCATTGTTGAACTATCTTTTCTGCACCGTGTTGGAAACTGGATGGCTCTACAAAGTTTACGGTCTTTCAGACTATGCACTAGGTACCCTAGCACCAGCCCTCTGGTACTGACATTTTTATGTAGGCTCCTACTGTTTTACCCCACCCTTGCTCTGAGCCAAGTAGAGCCAGTGCCCCAAGGGTGGGGCTGGAAAAAGTGTGTGTGGGTAAGAGGAGAGGAGTGGTAGATCTCTGTACTTCTTGGCTACCAGACAGTATCAAACCCTCATCAAGTCTTCACCCACTTAACCTCACTACCACCACCACCAAGCCCCCCACCTTAACATCTGTCACACAGACTCCTACTGTTCCCACTGTTCCTGCCTGCTGCTTGAACTCGTTCAGATAATCAAGTCCTTTATGTCTGTTATAAATTCATAAACAATCTATCCAGCATCTCAGCTGACCACTCCCTGAGCTGGTCCACCTGCATGATACCCAACACTGTATGAATATTAGGGAGAAGAACAGGTTCTGTGGCTCTAAGGAACAGAAAACAATGTATAAGACTTTTGTTTTCAGGTTTGCTATGTCTGCACAAAACCCATAATATTTAATAAGTAAATTACAGTAAAATATATTTGCTTTCTGACTAGGAAACTATGTTGTTTTATGGAATAATTCTCTTAAAATAGTATAATCAACAATATGTAGATTTTTGAGAATGAGTCATCATGATTCGTGATCGGCGAAAATACCATTTAGAAGAAAATAAGTAGAATGGAAAGCATTTAGATCAAGCAGTGCAGCCTAATTTTTAACTTGTCTGATGCTAGTACTATATACACCAAATTATTTTATCAAATGTTGTGTTATATTCTTAGAGGCATATCAGAGTCAAATATTGTTGATAATTGCTTTTATGGTAGCATATTGTTATAACCTGTCATGGTTTAATTATAGGTTTATATGAAGTTGAAATACTTTCTATGATATTACAAACTTTGACCAGAGTTTAAATGCTAACCCCAAACTATTTTATATACCTGTTTTTGAATGAATCTTGATCAATCTGATACTTTCTTTTCTAAAATTATAATTTGTGGGGGAAAAATTAAATGGTATGACTTTTTTTACAGGCTACATTTAAGGGATGGATGGATATCATGTATGCAGCTGTTGATTCACGGAACGTAAGTCTGTTTAGAGGAAAAATTGTTTAATTTGATCCGGTGAATATTTCCACAGTGTTGTAATTTAGTGATAAACAAAACAAGTCAATTTATAGAAAACATCTATTTTACAAAAATAAAATATTCAGCCTTGCATTATTTCTTCCAAAATTTGATTTGAATGTTTTTCTCTACTCACCATAAATCTTTTACCATGTCTTTTCTAGCATCTAGCATGACACCCAGCACTTAAAAACTTGTTGATTTTGCAAAAAGAGAATTGTATTTTTGGGTTCGATAGGTCGGCCCATTTATACATTAGAAGGCTTCAACAAAGAACCCACTTCCTTTGTCTGTCACAGATTTCCTCCATCTTTTTATCTTCCTTGTAATGGAAGAATCTAATGGTGGAGGGGAAACAGAAAACAAAAGAAACAAACCTTTATGTTTCTCTCTGGGAAGTGAGATTTTGTGGTAGAAGGCAGGCGCCTTCACAATCTACTTTACACACCTCAGCACCTTTGAAATTTTGTGTACAATTTTCATTAATTTTTTACTATTTAACAAGGGGAAAGGAAATCACATTTTGGAAAAACAAAAAAGAGATTACCTTCTGGTATATTGCAGGAGCATAGTAATTAAGCTCAAAATGTTACTTTCCTAGCACCAATAACCAGGTGGTAACTGAGAAAGAACTCCTGAGGGTTTTTTTTCCACCTTATCTTAAAAAGAGAAAGAGAGAGAGCAGAAGAACTAAAAGCTCAGCCTCAATGCTTATACAGTGTATCTCTATATCAAGAATCTAGTTATGTGCTCTTTTGAATAATAATAATAATAATAATAATTAATTAATTAATTATTACTCTTTCTACTAAGGGCTTTCTATACAATCGCATTGAATCTTAAGTAATAACGTTATTGTGTGGTTGACATTAACTGCATTTCACTACTGCAGCAAAGAGGCTCAATGCATTAAGTGGTTGTATACGTTTTTGAACTCTGACCACAAGCATGAGCTCATTACTACTTTCTTCTATGGTAGTTTCCTACTTGTTTTGATTAATTCATTTAAAGTTCTCTCTACCTTCCTTATAAGCAGCCTGATATGCAACTTACTTTCAGATTCTTCCTTAGTAACTTAGCAGACAGTGTCTGCTACGTAACTCCTCAGCCTTCAAGCATTTTACAAGCAATGAAATCCAAGTAGACATCAAAACTATGAAAAGTTGCTTGCTCTTAGGAGAAGTGCAAATTTAGCCCAAAATGTGACATCATTGCCTAATTGGCAATATTAAAAATTATAACAAGTATTGTCAAGGATAAAAAGCAATAAGAACTCTTAATGCTACTGGGAAAAAATGGATAAATATTTATTTTTAAAAGTTGGGCATTATCACATTATCCAGTAAAATTAGATATCCTTTAACCTTGCAATTTCGTTTCTAGCAATATATTCTACAGACACTTTTGTGCATCCATAGCACAATCTATGTATAAGAATGAACATAACTTTTTGCACTAGCAAAAAACTGGAAACAACTCAAAACTAGTAGAAATGGACAAATAATTGAATAGTATACAGTGATGAAATGCTATACAAATACAGCATAAGCAACATCATGGATGAATCTTAAAAATATAACAAAGTTAGAGTGCCTGAAGGGCCCAGTGGGTAGAGTATGTAACTCTTGATCTCAGGGTCACGAGTTCAAGCCCTACACTGGGTGTAGAGATAACTTGAAAATAATTTTTTAAGAAACATATGTGTAAAACAAAGTTATACAAATGTGTCCACTAGACAAAGTATAGACAAAACTAATCTTGCTGTTCAAGAATGCTCACGTAGATGTTAACTCTAAGAAAAAGTATGGAAATAGTTACCATAAAAGTCAGGATAATGATTGCCTTTAGCAGGGATTATATAGAGTTTATATTTGGGAAGGACACACCAAGGGTTTGTCCTGCACTGTGCAATTCACTTTGTAACAATTTATTACTACATTTTACCCTTATGTGCTGTGCGCTTTTCTGTATGTATAGTAATTTAAAAACGTTTAAATATATCATTTTCTATCACTGTCTGCTGTCTACACACATAAATGAAATAAAAGTCTCATCAAAGGATATGTAATTTTACAATATTTCTAATATTTTCCATTTTGCTCTATTTTATTAGAAAAATATATCAAGTGGGCCATTACCCTCTAAATTGATTTCATGACACAATGGGTCATTACCTGTATCCATTACCACCTGTGACTGGTTAACTGCGTTGGTTAGTCCAATTCCCTGTCTGACCTGAGCTATAGATTATAGCCAATGCTCAAGCCAACTGTCACTCTTTTTTTTTGACCAAAAGTGTACTGGACAAGACAGGGTACTATTGTTACAGAAATTGTGTCTAAAGCCTACTAAGTAGTATGAAGCTGTACACTACTTTTCAGTAAGGAATGATATGACAGATGTACCCATATCCACGCATACAAAAATAACTTTAGCCTATGAAGAGAAATGTGTAATAGAAATCAAACCTTTATACTCAGCTATTACTACTGGCTAGGCACTGGTTTTTTAAGCCCTTTTCATATATTAATATATTTAACATTTTCAACTACCCTGTGAGGTTAAGATTCTATTATTTCCATTTTACAGATGAAAAAAATGGAATCAGAGAGAATAAATCTAAAGGTTTTAACACAAAATAGTGTGACTGAAACGTCTTTTTTGCAGGAAGAAGAAATCCTCACTCTGCATGTCCTATTGGGGGACTTTGGGGAAAATGCACTTATAATCCAGAAACTTATTGGGTGAAACTCATAGGTTGTTTGCTTTGTCAAATCAGTGGACAGTCTTGTGGGACTCTTCAATAAGCATGTTAGATTTGATGTTTCATAAAATCTGTTTAATTTTTTATCTTTTTTTTTCATTCCCATTAATTGAAACATGCTTTGAGAATTGAAAATTTGCTGATGTCCTTTTTATAAAACAAGTAGTGGTTCTAATAGTTATCATTCCTTAATATTTTGTAGGTAGAATTACAACCCAAATATGAAGACAATCTGTACATGTACCTTTACTTTGTCATCTTTATTATTTTTGGTTCATTCTTCACCCTGAATCTTTTCATTGGTGTCATCATAGATAACTTCAACCAACAGAAAAAGAAGATAAGTATACTAAAACTTCCTCTTTATTCTAAAATGTGAACTAAACATGTCACACGGGTTCTTTTTGGCTCTAAAATGTAATCGGCAAAAAAGAAGGAGTATAAAATTCTGAAATTATTTCGATATATTTAATCAATTGTGAGTTTTTAAGTGTTAATTGAGATAGCATGTATTGATATTTTCAGTATAGAAATATGACGATTAATACAGAATAATTTAAGGATTGACTATACACGTCTCTGTACCTACAGATATTGGCAACATTAGAATAGCAAGTGGAAATGATTTCACACAATTTCTGAGGTAGATTTTATAGCTAGCAAAGTACACGATTTTAACAAGTTTTGCTTTCCTTTCTTTACTTTGGAGGTCAAGACATTTTTATGACAGAAGAGCAGAAGAAATACTACAATGCAATGAAAAAACTGGGGTCAAAGAAACCACAAAAACCCATACCTCGACCTGCTGTAAGAATAACATACTTTCATTCCCAGCAAGATCTGTTATTTATTACTTACACAGCCCAAATTGCTAGATACTAGTATTTTTATAAATTTACAAAACAAATTTCTATCCTAGCAATGTGGCTAGCAGGTAGCCTAAATAGCCTTAGTATATGTGTAATAGTCTAAGTGTATATGTACTATATATAATATAAAGCATTATATACATATGTAATGTAATGCATGTAATTACATATATATAATGTAATGCATTATATACATATGTAATGTAATGCATGTAATTACATGTTATATATAAACATATAAAATATTTGTAAATTAAAATTTTCAGATTTATATGCCAATAGCATTAAGTAGGATTGATGTCACTGAGGAGCTTCTAATAATGTAGAGAAGAAAACATATCCATACATTCATTATATGGAAATATTGAATGTTCACAGAGTGCAATGGGGATGGATCAGAATAATTGGTACATCTCAGATATGCCACATTTCTATCCAGCTTTGCAGATTGATCGGAATCATTATGACACAAGTCAGAGGTTTATGTTTTTTTTCTGGTTTTAAAAATATTTCATATATTTCCCTAGCATCTTGCTTCTAAATCTGATGACACCATTCTGCATTTTTATGGCTCTTCCAATTGTGTATGATATGCCAGTAGCTACTTGGTTGCTGCAGGGAATTGTCAGGAAGAAAAGAGCTCTTTAAGAGCAGGGCAGTGCATGTCTGAAGGCCCTGAAGTAGGAAGGCCAGTGAGGCTCGGGTGCAGAGAATGGGGGCTTACTGGGATGTTAAGAAAGAAGAAGTTAGGGTGGGACAGACTTTTCTGAGCTTCGTAAGTTAAATTCAAAATTCATCTTTATCTTTAGAGCAATAGGAAGCAATTGAAGTGGACCTGGTCATTTTCAGTTTTGTGAAGATCACTCAACCAGTATTGACAGGGGCAATGTGTATGCTTATTAGATTTGTTTTGGAGCTGTCTCAGATGTTAGGTAGCCTGATCCAGAGTTGTGTGGAGATGAATTAAAGTGAATGGACTTGTGAGCTGTCACTGGAGTAAAATTACAAAGTTTATCTATTAATGGAATGTGGGAAGCAAAGAAGGACCCAACAAAGAGAACTTATGTGTTTCTACCATACACACTGGATGACTAGTGTCAAGCAAGATATGAAGAAGTGACATGCGTGGAGAAAAAAAATAGAGATGCTTGCTTGCAGAATCTGGCAATTAAAAGGAGATAGGAATAAGAATGAATATTTAGAAGTAATAAAATAAGGTTTCTTAAGACAGAGGTAGGTCTGAAGCAAAGCAGGAGTTCTGGAGAAGAGTGTGAAGAGAAGGAATATAGAATAAAGTCACAAATTTTAGAGGGATGGAGTCCTCTAGCGAATATGGAATAACACATAAAAAGATATATGTGAAAAGTCAAGATAATATGAAATCCAAAAGGAAGTAGAAGAGTTTCTTGACACTGATTTTGATTCTCTCAAAAAAAGAATAGTGAGAAAAATAATAGGATATTCCTGAGAAGTGTGGAACTATCCTGGAGCAAGTGAGGGATAAAGGATTCCTAGTCATTGTCAAGGGCCAAGATGAAGTGAGAGAACATAAATCTTCATCAAACAAGGCTGTCAGGGTTACATAGCTTCCTGCTGGATATACCACATCCTGAGATTTAAATTGGAGACAACAATTAGTGACTGGGGTTTGGAGTTACACATTGAAGTGACCCATTGGAAAACCACATGGCCAGGAAGATTAAACTTTGTATTGATAAACCTTCTAATTTTAAGCACTTGTGAACCTACTACACTGTAGGTGTTAAGTCTATGAGAAAAAAAATGCACTGCTCTGTCCTTGCAGGGCCTCCAGACAACTAGAAGAAATAACTAAAATCAGATAAATAAGAGCAAACCATATGTAATACAGTTTCATCCATTTTATGACAAATGTAAACATAAAGTTTTCTGTGGACACAGAGTGCTTAAAACTTAAAACTGAATTCAAAGTCACCAGAAAAGGGGTGAAGGAAGTCTCTATTAGTACCAGGAGATAACATAAAATGAGACAGTAGAATCTGCAAATTTTATTCAGAGGAATAGGAATTATCAGAAGGGTAGAAATAAGAGAAACATAACCAGACTTGGAAAGGTAAGCTAGAGTAAATAAGAAAGAAGAAGGAAGGTTTGCAACTGGAAACAGACACATTTATTACATTGAAAAAGGCTCTGGAAGGACAGATTCAGCTGAAGCAATAGAAGTCTAGTCCAGAAGCCAAATACCTATTGAGAGACAAGAGAAAAATACTACAAACAGGTGGTTGATGTCTGAGAATTTGCATATGGAATAATGGATGTCTCTCAACGGAGAGAGAGCAGAACACTAGTACAGAGAATCCAGATGGATAAGCATGTTAAGATCTGGGAAAGCAAGCTATGAAGCGTATAGGTAACAGAGCATCTGTGCTTCCAGTTAAAGTAGAGGACAGCAGTGGAAGCTAAGTCGAGTCTTGAGGCCTAAAAAGCCTGAAATACCAAGCAGATATAGGCACAGTGGTATAAAACAGGGTCGAAACAACCAGAACTGGTGAGATGAGGACCTTAATTTCTTAAACAAGACATAAAGCCATTCAGTGCTTGGAAATAAGGTCCAAACTGAATAGGGCAAAGGTTGAACATCTGATTGTGGACTATAACTTTTATAAAGATTATTTTATTCTTTCAGAAGAGTTACCCATATAATTTCATCCAGATTTTCCTTATTCTAAAACCTGGCATAACCATAGATCAGTAATCAAATTAAAAAATTAGCCATGGTACAATACCATTTAAATGAAATATAGAACTTAATTACATTTCACCAGTGCTCTACATATGCCCGTTTTCTTGAACTATAATTTTTTAAAACATCTTCCAAGCTGAACCTTAAAGTGCTCTGGCTTTGGGGAAAGACAATAAAAGCAGAAAATAGAAAAAAATAAACCAGAAAAATCTGGAGAGCTACTTATTAGTACTTCAAAGTATACTTTCATACCCAATGCCAGTACATGGGATAACAAAGATTTGTTATAGTGGCAAATATTGGCTGACTGTCCATCATACACACGGTAATGTTATGGTTACTAAGAACACAGTTCTTAACCTAAAGTCAGTTTACAAACTCTGGTATAATGAACAGCATAACTAAAACAAATACACTTGGAAAAAGTTGTATATTCCAGTATACAAAATGTTCTTCCAAGTATTAAACATGGTATGTTTTTATAAAAGCTACATTTTCATATTGCTATGTTAAAACCAAATAAGTTGAATTTCATTTTTTTATGTTTCTAAGTGAATTTTACATATTCTTTGTTCCAGAACAAATTCCAAGGAATGGTCTTTGATTTTGTAACCAAACAAGTCTTTGATATCAGTATCATGATCCTCATCTGCCTCAACATGGTCACCATGATGGTGGAAACTGATGACCAGAGTCAGGAGATGACGAACATTCTGTACTGGATTAATCTGGTGTTTATTGTTCTGTTCACTGGAGAGTGTGTGTTGAAACTCATCTCCCTTCGTTATTACTATTTCACCATTGGATGGAATATTTTTGATTTCGTGGTGGTCATTCTCTCTATTGTAGGTAAGAAGAGGTGCTTTTACTCAAGTAAGGAAGTTAATAGTAAAAATCATTTTAAATTTTTGAAAACGTTTCCCACTCATCTTTCTCATTTATCCCAAAATTTTAAATAAAAGTTTAATAGCCCATTCTTCAGTTTGTCATATCTCTTATTGCATGCTGTGCATGAAATGATGTGTAAAAAAAAAGATTTTATATTTTGCAGCCCTCATTTATCATCTTGTCTCATTTCAGAAGACAATAACAGCAATTTGGCATAACAGTCCTGTACTCAATCACACTTCTGTGATATAGACAAGTATTGCTTTGAATAAATAATTCACATGCACATACACACAAAAATTATTAGAAGTAGTCAAATAATCTATATATAAGATATTGATAATTGGAATAGTTTGTATGTGTGTTTATATATATTCACACATGCATACACTTCATCTTACCTTTGGGTTCAGATATTTTCTGTGGTTTGTAATATTCTTTTTCCAGAAGTACACAGTTTGTTCAGAAATTCAAAACAGCTTCATTGTCATCAATACATAGTAAGTAGTTATGTATAGGGCCTTAAATGAGGTGCTAGGAGTAAATATAAGAGATTTAAGACAAAGTTCTGCCTATTAGAAAAAAGAAAACATACAGAGAGGGAAAAAGTAGTATTCCACTATTTATACTGCTTTCTCTGACAGACTAGAACACCGAAACAATTTGCCATTCTGTGTGACCCTCACAACAGTGACATGAGGTGGTCATTTAGTGATTAAGGGACGAGACTCAGGAGTCTTACAGACCTGGCCTGGAGTTCCCTCTTTCCCCTGCTTAGCAGCTCTGTAACCTATAGCAAGTTACCTCTCCAATCCCTGACTTTCCAGAGAATATTTCTGTCAAGTGCTATTGTGAGAATTAAATGAGATGTTATAAGTTGATGACTTCGTATCATGCCTAGAACAAAGAAGAGGCTCGCTACATGCTAAGTTTAACAAAAACAAAAAAAGTAGATAGATATTATCACCATTTAATGATGTGTAAAAGAAGGGGGGTGGATTCAGTGCCAAGTATATCTGTTGCAGAGCCTGGATTCTCTCCTGTCCATCATTCTGCCACCTTCCAGATAAATTGTATCACAGCCATCTCAGGATAAGACCTCTCATATTCTTGATCCAAAATCTCAAGCCTTGTCCATTAGTTCTTATGCCAAGACTAGAACTGGAATTTTAGAACTATAAATCCACTTCTTTACTTGGCTGCCATATACTCTGTAACATCTTTAGGCCTTCAGTGGTTGAATCTTTTCTTGATAGATAGATGCTTTTCTTGAACTAGGAAAATTGACCATTAATACCTTCAGTATCAATACCTTGCATGAGTGCCTTCAGAGGGATTAATGTTATGACACCAAACATACCAGTTTCATTTTGCTAAACAAATACTGCTGATTGTGTGTGTGTATGTATATACCTAATTCTCATGCCCACATTTTGTAAAACTAGTGATTATCCAATTCATGTAAGTTTTCATTCACTGCTATTAAATATTACACTATTTTTGTTATTGTTTCTTAATTTTCCACAGGTATGTTTCTGGCCGAGCTGATAGAAAAATACTTTGTGTCCCCTACCCTGTTCCGAGTGATCCGTCTCGCCAGGATTGGTCGAATCTTGCGTCTGATCAAAGGAGCGAAGGGGATCCGCACGCTGCTCTTTGCTCTGATGATGTCCCTTCCGGCCTTGTTTAACATCGGCCTTCTGCTCTTCCTGGTCATGTTCATCTACGCCATCTTTGGAATGTCCAACTTTGCCTATGTTAAGAGGGAAGTTGGAATTGATGACATGTTCAACTTTGAGACCTTCGGCAACAGCATGATCTGCCTGTTCCAAATTACCACCTCTGCTGGCTGGGATGGATTGCTAGCACCTATTCTTAATAGTGGACCTCCAGATTGCGACCCTGAAAAAGATCACCCCGGAAGCTCTGTTAAGGGAGACTGCGGGAACCCATCTGTTGGGATTTTCTTTTTTGTCAGTTACATCATCATCTCATTTCTAGTTGTGGTGAACATGTACATCGCTGTCATCCTGGAGAACTTCAGTGTCGCTACTGAGGAAAGTGCAGAGCCCCTGAGTGAGGATGACTTTGAGATGTTCTATGAGGTTTGGGAGAAGTTTGATCCTGATGCCACTCAGTTTATAGAGTTCTCCAAGCTCTCTGATTTTGCAGCTGCCCTAGATCCTCCTCTCCTCATAGCAAAACCAAACAAAGTCCAGCTCATTGCCATGGACTTGCCCATGGTCAGTGGGGACCGGATCCACTGCCTCGACATTTTATTTGCCTTTACAAAGCGTGTTTTGGGTGAGAGTGGAGAGATGGATGCCCTTCGAATACAGATGGAGGAGCGATTCATGGCATCGAACCCCTCCAAAGTCTCCTACGAACCCATCACGACCACTTTGAAGCGCAAACAAGAGGAAGTGTCTGCTATCGTTATCCAGAGGGCTTATAGACGCTACCTCTTGAAGCAAAAAGTGAAAAAAGTTTCATGTATCTATAAGAAAGACAAAGGCAAAGAAGGCGATGGAACACCTATCAAGGAAGATATCCTGATTGATAAACTAAATGAGAATTCAACTCCGGAGAAAACCGATATGACACCCTCTACCACGTCTCCACCTTCGTATGATAGTGTGACCAAACCGGAAAAAGAAAAATTTGAAAAAGACAAATCGGAAAAGGAAGACAAAGGGAAAGATATCAGGGAAAGTAAAAAGTAGAAGGAACAAAATATTCCATTTTGTGATCAATTGTTTACAGCCTGTGATGGTGATGTATTAGTGTCAACAGGACTCCCACAGGAGGTCTATGCCAAACTGACTGTTTTTACACATGTATACTTAAGGTCAGTGCCTATAACAAGACAGACACCTCTGGTCAGCAAACTGGGACTCAATAAACCAGAAAAACAGCATTGACAGGAGGTTTCTGTTTTCACAACCAGCTGACACTGCTGATGAGCAGAGATGTAATGGCTACTCAGACTATAGGAACCACTTTAAAGAGGGGAGGGAAGTTAAATTTTTATGTAAATTCAACACGTGACACTTGATGATAGTAATTGTCACCACTGTTTATGATTTAACTGCCACACCTGCCATATTTTTACAAAATGTATGCTGTGAATTTATCACCTTTTTTTTTTTTTAACTCACAGGTTGTTTACTATTATATGTGACTATTTTTGTAAATGGGTTTATGTTTGGGGAGAGGGATTAAAGGTTGGGAATTCTATGTTTCTCTATTGTATAACTGGATATATTTTAAATGAAGGCATGCTGCACTTCTCATTCACATGTGAAAAAAATCACATCACAAAAAGAAAGAGTTTACTTCTTGTTTCAGGATGTTTTTAGATTTTTGAGGTGCTTAAATAGCTATTCATGTTTTTAAGGTATCTCATCCAGAAAAATTTTAATGTGCCTGTAAATGTTCCATGGAATTCACAAGCATTGAAGAATTGTTTTATTTTTACATATTCCATTATATGTACATGTATATATGTATATATGTATATGTGCGTGTATATACATATATATGTATACACACAGAGAGACACACATACACCATTACATAGTCATTCAGAGTCCTGGCAGCATGACTATACCATTTTTGATAAGTGTCCTTTGGCATAAACTAAAAATATCCTATCAATCCTTTTGAGAACCTGAACTGACCAAAAAGCATCCCCCACCACTTTATAAAGTTGATTCTGCTTTTTCCTGCAGTATTGTTTAGCCATCTTCTGCTCTTGGTAAGGTTGACATAGCGTATGTCAATTAAAAAAATAAAAGTCTGCTTTGTAAATAGTAATTTTACCCAGTGGTGCATGTTTGAGCAAACACAAATGATGACTTAAGCACAGTATTTATTGCATCAAATATGTACCACAGTAAGTATAGTTTGCAAGCTTTCAACAGGTAATATGATGTAACTGGTTCCATTATAGTTTGAAGCTGTCACTGCTGCATGTTTATCTTGCCTATGCTGCTGTATCTGACTCCTTCCACTGTTCAGAAGTCTAATATGGGAAGCCATACGTCAGTGGTAAAGTGAAGCAAATTGTCCTGCCAAGACCTCATTCTTCGTGTCATTAAGCAATAGGTTGCAGCAAACAAGGAAGAGCTTCTTGCTTTTTATTCTTCCAATCTTAACTGAACACTCTGTGGTTGAAACAAAACAAAACAAAAACAAAAACAAAAAAAAAGCCCGGCCATACGAACGTGTTGCAAGCTGCTTCAATCTGTTGAAACTATATGGTTAGAGTTTTCTAAGAAAATATAAATACTGTAAAAAGTTCATTGTATTTTATTTTTCAGCCTTTTGTACATAAAATGAGAAATTAAAAGTATCTTCAGGTTGATGTCACAGTCAGTATTGTTAGTTTCTGTTCTTAGCACTTTTAAATTACAGCACTTCACAAACTAAGAAACAAAAACTAAGACGCAGTGTAGGTTTCTGCTTTTTTATTAGTACTGTAAACTTTGCACACATTTTGACGTGAAACACATCTCAGACTGAGTCCAGTGTTGATTTGCTTTCAAATAGTAATGCCTTATCATTGAAAGAGGCTTAAGGAAAGAGCAGCTGATATCCTTGGCATTGCTTGAATCAGATGTTTCCACTTAGTCTTTTTATTCAAGAAATCATCAGTCTTTTCCAGTGTTTGTTTACCCAGATAGATCTTACTCTTATTGGCCCCTATGGCATTAGAACTGTGTCAGATATGATATGGGACCCAAGTTGGCTTTTTTTTTTCCTCACAAAGCCAGGTAGTGAAATTACATTACCAGTTACAGCAAAACATTTTGTTTTTCCTTCACAAGCAACATTAAATGTAGATTCTTTATACTAAAGCTATTGACTTGTAGTGTGTTGGTGACATGCATGCAGGAAATTGCTACTACCATAAAGAACGGTAAACCACATTACAATCAAGCCAAAAGAATAAAGGTTTTGCTTTTGTTTTGTATTTAATTGTTCTGTCTTTGTTTCTATCTTTGACATGCCATTTAAAGCTAAATTTCTATTATGTAAAAAATGGATCTATCAGAAAAATATAAATGTAAAGAATACACATTAAATATAATAATTCATCTTTAAATTTTTTCATGGAATGGAAATCAATTAAGAAGAGTGTATTGGATATCTAGTTTTAATATTGGCCAAAAATCTAGATATGGTATTGGGTAGAGTACTGGAAAGTTACAAAAATTAATAAAAAAATTGACTAACATTTTAAATTGTGCATCCTTTCTCCTTCCAGTCTACCTACTGTTTTCTTTTGTTCCTCTTTTCACTCCCGTTTCTTCCCTATGTTTTCTTGATCTACTTTTCTATATGCTTTTTCATCCTACCTTGGGCTCTCGGTGTTTTTCATTCAGGCTATTTTTCTTGTTGCTTTTCTGTTCACCCAGTCCCTTGTTAATTACATTCTATAGACAATGGCTCTGTGCACTTAAACCCCTAATAATTTGCTGTCACTATAAAAAATCCATAGACTATCATTATGTTCATTTCTACAATTTCCTTGGCAAAAATTCTAAGTGAGCTTAGATCTCAACTCTTCATAATAAAGTAACAAAATTCACAAATGACACAGTTTTGGTTTTTCTACTTAATTATGAGCAATTAGAAATGTTTCTCAATTCCGATTACATACTAGAATTACGTGAGATGCTTTTTTAAAATGGCCAACGCATGGACCAGGACCAGACCCATTGAACTCCCATCTCTGGGGATGAGACTTAAGCATCTAATATTTTTAAGGCTTGCCATTGATGTTGGTTCATGCTAAGGGTTGAAAACCAGTGAGTCAGTGTCTCTTTGCCCAATAGGAAAAAATATTCTTCAGAAAATGAACCTTTCCTGTTTCAGAATTTCATTACATAGTTCATTGTATATAAAGTAAGGCTTCCAATACGGTAGCTTTGGGGATATTTACCTTTTAGTACAAGGAATTGACATTGATCCATTTATGTCAGGGGTTAGTGACTGAGACTGTAGTTAGTGAAAGGGAATTCTATCAGTGTTGCTTTTGAGAGCTTTTTCAAATTATACACACATACACAACATGCACCCCCAATTATTCCTAGTGCATACTGGGTGAGATGAATATGCAGATGGTTTAGGAAACAGTACGGATTCATAAAGCAGCTTTCTGGGTGAACCCTATATCCCCTATTGGGTAAGAACCATTAATCTGGACCAGTGGGAGACAGCATTCTGTTTGTGATGATCAAGTCACAAATCTAAACAACAAAGACTTCTAGCCTCTACTTCTCTATTTTGGAACACCTCTGATAATCGTATGTTCTCCTGAGTTCTGTATAATACAGATGGATTTACAAAAAGAAGAGGGGAGAGAGTATGAGAGGGGTTGAAAAGGCAGAGGAGACGGAAGGAGGGAGAAGAACAAATGGAGAACATAAAGGAAGGGACGGGGGGTTAAAAATGGGAAGGAATGCTTTATAAATTATCCTCTGAATAAAGGTCTTGCTGTTAATAACTACAGCAATAGTGAGAGAAAGGGGAAGGAAGAGGCGTGCGGGAAAGAAATTTGGCTTAGCTGTCAATATGTTAGATAAGCAATGTAAATGTGTTTCTCCTTCCTTTTTTTTAAAGCGAAATACCTATGAAAAAGGTGAAGAGGGCATTATGCAAGTAAGTGCTACAATGATTGCATTGATAGTGGGGTTTTTTTCTGTCATCAGAACTAAATAAATATTTGTCTACTGCATATTAACTTTGCTATAGGAGCTGAGAGATCGAAGATGAAATTAACTGTCTAAAAGAAGGGTATAGCCAGAGGTGAAGAACCTTGAATGTCATGCTAAAGTGTTTGGAATTTATTCTGTTGGCAATGAGGAGTGATTGATCCCTCCTGACGAGTGGAATGGCAGTGAAATTAGATATATCTGTCCCTATTTAATGTGATAGTAAGAAGACTACACTGCCCCTACTTTGCAATATTTCACAGAGATCTCATTTTCCCATCTATATTTAAAGATGTCTGTGTTCTTATCTTTCATATATATTTTAAAAGTATGCATAGATTAAAAGACAAAAATAAATTTTAAAAATCTAACATTTTTTTATTAATAGCATATCTTAACCTATTTATATTTATTTTCTACACAGATACATTTGATTTTATTTTAATTACCTTAGTCTGTGCTTTTTATTTGTTTTTTTTTATTTTTTATTTGTTAGGTTTCTCTTTTTTTTCTTCCTTCCCTTCTTGTCTGCTTTTGCATTAATTTTGTTATGTTTATTCTATTTCCCATATCTGTACTGGTTCAGAAAGTACACATCTTCCTTCCTCTCTCCCACCCTTTCTCCCTTCCTTTTTTCCTCCCTTCTTTCCTTTTCTCTTGCTTTTTTTTTTTTTTATATAAGTGATTGCTCTTAAATTTTAACGTGCATACTTAGCTAGTGAAATATAATAAACAGTTGTACTCTTATCTGGAACAATGAAGCTCCTAAGCCTGTTTACATAGTATTTCCTACTCTTATGTGATTTTTGTTTACTATTTTAATTCTACTTTGTCTGACACCCAACAAATTAAACAATATTATTGTAAATCCGTATAGTCAGTGCTTAGTTAGACTTAACATGTTAATTATTCCTTCCTAAAATATGTTTCTTCTACTTCCTTTTGTGTTCTAGTTCCTTCTTGAAATATATGAGGAATTCTATGAGTAAGTTCTGTGAGTAGCAAACTGAATCCATTTGCCTTTTCCGAAAATGGCTTTATTTCAGCCATATCTTTAGCGGTCTAATTTAGATTATAATTATTCTGGGGTTTTTTTTTCAACTTTTTGAGTCTAGTTATGAAATCACTTTTATTAATCTGACTCAGAATTTGTGCTAATATAACTTGAGAATTGACATGTTTATTAATATCTATAATTTAGCAAATTTCAGGAAAAATTTCAGTTTTTAGCAAACAAATATTTTCTCATCCTGTACTTTTTCTATCTTCTCCATCCGGAACTCCTGAGGGTTGTATGTTGGAATTTCTAAATCTTTCACCCATCTCTTTTACTGTCTTTTTCTTATGTTCAATGTTCTTTCTGGATAATTTGTCAGGTTTTGGTATCGGATAATGCTGGCTTCATAAAACAAGTTAAGAATTGTCCATTCCTGAAGGAATTTCTGTTAAGAGTAGAATGATTTCTCCCTTAAATATTGATAGAATTCATTAGTAAGACCATCTGGAATTTGAGTGTTCTTTGTAGGAAAGCTTTTAATTACAGATATTTGTTCCTTTAAAATAATAGGTCTATTATGATTTTTCCTTTTTGTTGTTGTTTTGGTAAGTTACATTTTCTAAAGAATTTGTTTATCTAAGTTATTGAATTTACTCATAAATAGTTCATGTTATTCAATTATTATGCTTTTAATACTGGTGACATCCCTAGCCATATCCTTTTTTCATTTCTGGCATTGAAAATTTGTAATTTACCTTTCTTTCTTGATTAGATTATCTAGGGTTTCAATTTTATTGATGTATTCAAAATGCCAACTTTTGGTTTATTGATTTTCTCTGCAGTTTTTCAGTAGTCTATTTAGTGATTTCTGCTCTTTTCAATCCTACTATGATTAAGTATGTTGTTTGGTGTAGGGTTTTAAAACAGATACCCATTGTCATCTAAACACAGAATCACTGTAATTCCTAATCTGAGAGTTTCCAGAATCATTAGTGCACACTGAATTTTACTAAATTTTTATTGTGCCTTATTTAGATAATCATGTTGCAGTTATAATTCTTTATTTTGGCATTGTAGTAGATAATGTTGATTGCCTTTAGAATGTTAATCCTAATTATTATGGAATTGAATCCAATTTGGTCATTTACATTATCAATTTCATATTTTGCAATATTTAGTTTTCTAATCTTTTGGTTCATATTCTCACATCTACATCTGTGAAACAGGTTGGCTTACAATATTTTATTTCTTTCTAATAAGAATATTAAAGTGCTTTTAGGTTTGGATCATAAGAAGGGCGCCTGGGTGTCTCAGTTGGTTGAGGTTTGGATCATAAGATTATGGTAAGCTCTTAAAACAAGCTGGGAAAGGTTTCTCCTTTTTTTGTTCTCTGTTAGAGATTAAGTAGGAGTGGTGTTAATTTTTCCTTAATTATTTGGATGACTCATGAAGTCTGGGCTGGATTTGCTTTTTATGTTCAATTTTTAATCATGTATTTATTTTCCTTAATAGGTAGAAGACCATTTAGTTTTCCTGTTTCTTCTGGCTTCAGTTGCCATTAAACTATTTTTGTTCTAATAACTAACCCATTTCAAATGAGATTTCAAGTTTATTCACATAAAGTTACTTATAATTTTATATTATCTTTTAAACTCTGGGATTTGTAGTAAAGACCACTTACCCTCCTGATATTAATTATAGTAATATCACATTTTATTATATTAATTATTATGTATTGAGAACTTTTGGCAGTTTAAATCTCTATAGCATGACTTTTTCTATATTATATTAATTTTGGTTGCTTTCATATTTATAATTTTCTTCCTTCTATTTCGTTGGTTCTAATCGACTATATTTTATAAATTATCAAAATTTATTTTCAGCTTTTATTCATTCTTTTTTAGTAAATGCACTAAGGCTAGACTATAAATTTCTCTAAGCATGGTTTTAATAAAATTCCACAAATTTTGTTATATTTTATTTTGCTACCATTTAGTTAAAAAAGTTTTCTAATTTCTATTGTGATTTCTTCTTATTAAAAATTTGGAAGAGTACTGTTTAATTTCCAAATATTTGAGGAATTTTCTAGGTATTTTTGTTTTGACTTCTAATTTATTTTCCCTTTATTCAGATAATACAATCTGTATGATTTTACTCGTTTAACTTGGGGGAGACTGCTTTATAGCTCAGCAGCTTAGCAAATGTAATGTAGTTTCATATGTAGTTAAAAATAAAGTCTGTTACTCAGTTGTTATTGCAATGTTTTATATACATTTAATAGATCAAGGTGGTTAATCACGTCATTCAACATACAACTTTATTGGGTTCTTTTGTGTGTTTTATTCTACAATACATCACACATTTTTAATTGGTAAATCTTATAGTATATTATTGAAGCCGATCTTTAGGGAGTCAGAGAAATTATCACCCCATGCTCAATTCTAGAAAGGCTGCCTATTAAAGACTGCATTATTAGAAGGAATTATGAGTGGGTTTATAACTGTTGTCATTATTTGCCCACACTAACAAGCATTCTCTTGTAAAACAAACCAGTATTTTAGGAAAACAGATTCTTACGTGTTTTGGTTGGCCTTTTGTGTGTGTGTGATTCCTCAAAGAGTTAAACACAGAACTGCCATACAACCCAGCAATTCCTCTCATAGGTATACATACACCCAAGAGAAATGAATACACAGACATACACACAGAAATGTCTACACAAATGTTTGTAACATAGCTATAACAGCAAAAAGGTGGAAACAACCTGAAAGTCCTTCATTGACTGTAGTATATACATACAATGAAATACTATTCAATCATAAAAAGGAATGGAGTACTGATACATTCTACAGCTTGGATTGACCTCAAAAACATTGTGCTAAATTTAAAAGTCCAGAATAAAAGGTATGATTTATTTTATGTGGCATATCTGTAATAAGCAAATCCATACAAACAGAAATCAAGTTAGAGCTTACTATGGGGTGGTGAAGGCAGAATAGGGAGCGGTTACTTACTGGTTGCAGAATAGTGAGTTATTACTTACTAGTTATGGGGTGTTGTCCAAGGCAATTTAAAGGTTTTGAAACTAAAGATAGATTGTGGTTACACAACATAGTGAGAACACCAAATGCCACTGAATTGTACATTTTAATGTAATTTTGTAAATTTCACTTCCATGAAAATATATATGAAAAAAATAGTTAATATTATTGCAACCCTACACACGAGGGGGCGCTACTTCCATTATGAAACATGCTTAGCATTTTTTTTTTCTCTGCTCAAGAGAGTTACTTTTGCAAATACATTTTGCGCTTATTTTGCATCTATTTTCGATGTGAAAAAATGGAAGCAACTGTACCTTTTAGAAGCATTTGTGGGAAACAATGTTTTACATTTGAATGTATCTCTTCAGGAAAAGGCAGTTTGTGAAGCATCTTTATTAAGAAGAGATTTCTTTCTTTGAACATGAAACACCTTATAGTTGAAAACCCAAACCAACACAAATAAATTATGAAACCAAAGACATGATGACTAGAAAGCATTTCAGAGATTTGAATGAACCCAAAGTCCACATACATAGAGTTTCAAATAACTTTCATTATTCCTGTAAGTAATCAACAGGGTTTTGAAAATGTTTATCCATATTTTCATAAGCACAATAAAATCTGGTTGTCCAACTAAGCTCATGTCTTAAATGCTTTCTCTGACTCATGAAATAACTCATCATTTAATCATTAATAAAGCTGTATTTGTTGAATTAGTGTCAGGAATAAAATAATCAGACCATAATCTCCCTGAACTACTGTGGCCAGGGTTTTAACAAAAACACACAGGAAGGGTCATTCATTCACATGTGTGAAATATTTATTTTCAACTACAATCCACACAATAGTTACTCTTCCTACAAAGAGAATGTCCTTCTGCTACCGTACACAACAAATCCCCAAAGCAGCAGAGAAAAATTAGTCCAAGAAAACATGGTCCCCAAAGTAAATCTAATCCAAGGCATTCTAATTAGACCATATATATAATTATAGCATTGTACAGTCGTTCTTGGGTTAACTTATAAAGTCAGCAGTCAGCATTTTTTAAGGCATGCTAACAGGAAGCAAAGCCTCTCTCAGGAATCAGCTGATAAACACTACAAAGGACAGGGCACCTGGGTGGCTCAGTCAGTTAAGTGTCTGACTTCGGTTCAGGTCATGATCTTGCGGTTGGTGAGTTTGAGCCCTGTCGGGCTCTGTGCTGACAGCTTAGAGCCTGGAGCCTGCTTTGGACTCTGTGTCTCCCTCTCTCTCTGCTACCCTGTCCCCCAGCTTGTTCTCTCTCTCTCTCTCTCTCTGTCTCTCTCTCTCTCTCTCTCTCTCTCTCACACACACACACACACACACACACACGTAAATCAACATTAAGACTATAAAGTCCAAATTCTGAGAAAAATCAGGATAGTCTTGCTACAAAGTCCTCTGTGAAACAAGAAACAGGCATTCCAGAATAGTCAGTTTGGGACAAAACTCAGAGCAGGGCTTGGCAAAACAATCTAAAAATTTAGAAACATAAGCTTAATCATTGACCTTTTCTTAGAGAGATCTGGGAATACACTAGAACCTATATAGTCAATATATAAGGCATATATAGATTTTCCTAAGATGTTTCAATTCAGTCATTCTAAAACCCAACAAATGAAATATCTTTTTGTCCTCTCCATGAAATAACTTTCAGATATTGTTATAGTGTATTGGTTTTCAAATGCCAATAACAAATAAGCACAAATGTGGCAACTCAAAAAAAATGTTTATTATCTCACTGTTTCTGCGGGTCAGGAATTTGGGCACAGCATACCTGGGTTCTCTGCTCAGAATCTCACAAGACTGTAGTCAAGATACAGACCAGTCGTGGGGTCTCATCTGATGCCTGGGGGCCTCTTCAAAGCTCACGTGGTTTTTGGTAGATTTCAGTTCCTTACAGTTACAGAACTCATGGTCACTGGTTTCTTCAAAGCCGGCAGGATCTGTTTAAGTCTCTAAGTTCACTGTAATGGCAAATACATGTCACTCTACATTTGTCCAAACTCATAGAATGCAAAACAACAAGAGTGAACTGTAATGTGAATTATGGAGTTAGGTGATTTTCATGTGTCAATATAGGTTTATCAATAGTAACAAATGTACCGCTCTGGTGGAGGGTGCTGGTAACGGGAGAGATGATGTGTATGCAGGGCAAGAGGTATATGGGAAACCCCTGTCCCTTCCTTCCTCTCAATTTTGCTGTGCACCTAAAACTGCTCTAAAAATAAATAGTCAATAAATAAGTTTTTAAATAAAATTAAATCAGTTGATCTACATCTGCAAAATTGATTACATCTGCAAAATTCCTTTACCTTTGCCATATGTCTCTGGTTAAAAACAAGTCACAGATTCTGCCCCCATGCAGGTAGAAAGAACTATACCAGGGTGGCATAGCTCATGGTGGGAGCATGGTGGGGGAGAGGGGTATTCTTGGTGTGACTGCCACATTAGCTGAACTAAATGAAACCTGACTATCCTAACCAAAATTATGTTGCTCACAGGAGATAAGCCAGAAAGAAAGCACCTTCTTCAGCAACCCTCTTATCACCGTAGAATAACAAGGCGATTTCTGTCTGGGTGATTACATATATCACACAAGCAACAACTGCAACCAGCCGTCACTCTTCAGCCTTCACACCAGCATATTCATTCCTGTGCACCCCAAATAAACTATCTTTCCCTATCAGACAATGACCTAAGTATTAACAATTGTTTTTCCTTGTCCAGAGGATACTTTCTTTAGAAGCCTACAGCCTATTTTTTTTTATTGTAATCAAATCTCTACTAGTAACTAAGTAGAAAAATCAAATGGGCTTTATCTACTAGAATTTATCTAATCATAATTTATAACTTGCTCAGTACATAAGGAATCTCTGGGACATTTATTGACGTTTATTCTATTTTTTTAAACTCACAGTGATTCATTCTCACATCACATCACTTAACTTTGCACATGACTATTTTCAGATGGCACTGAAACGATCTGGCATCCAGATACTGTTTACTGCATTAATGAAAAGAAGTGGTTAGTCTATACAAGTCCAAGTCTGAAAAATCAGAACCTCAGGGAGAAAAAATAGGAGATCCTTTAAATCTCAGCTACAAAGAAACAGAAAGTAACAAGTAAAAGAACACTAAATAAAAAATGCTAAGCTTGAAGAATCTTCTGTCAGGGCAGTAATGACCTTAGAGAAATAGACATTGGAGGAAGTTTCAGAAGTTAACAATCCTGCAGGTTGGTTTTAAATCCTGCCTGCATTGGGGCGCCTGGGTGGCTTAGTCGGTTAAGCGTTCGACTTTCGCTTGGGTCATGATCTCGCGGTTTGTGGGTTCGAGCCCCGCATCGGGCTCCGTGCTGACTGCCAGCTCAGAGCCTGGAGCCTGTTTCAGTCTGTGACTCCCTCTCTCTCTGACCCTCCCCTGCTCACACTGTCTCTCTCTCTCTCCTAGAAATAAATAAAAACATAAAATAAATAAATAAATAAATAAATAAATCCTGCCTGCATGATCTTGAATAATTTGTTAGTCCTGGGAGTTATTTACGGCATTTGGAATAACTACCTGAAACCGAAATTTAACTCTTACTTGAGGACCATTTGTAAGTCCTGATTAAATTAATTGTTAGAAATAGCAAAGCCATCAGGTCAATCAATGAGTAAGTGTATGCTTAAGGCGTGTCACATGTCCAATGCAAGGCTAGGCCACGTGACAGGCTTGAGTTTGATATAAATCTGGATCTAGTAATGAAGGGGTAAAGGTATTGAAGAAGTCGTGTCGCCGGACAAAGCTGGTTATCTTTTAGGTATCCAATGACATAATGACTTGTCACAGAATGGCTTGTTGCAGATTAATACTTGTATTCTTGTCTTTACGCAAGTAGGGGAATCCCTAGGAATGCAGGGGGCTACTTCCAGAGTATTTAGTAACCATAAAGACAACCGTGCATCTTGGCCCCCTTGGATGGCTTTGATGTCAGTTACTCAAGATTCATCAGTCACTTGTGTCAAAATTAGGGAAGGTGCCCAGGGTGTTGTGTCACCACCCCCATGTAGACAATAATACCAGGAATATAGCAGGTGTTTACTCAATATTGCTGAAAAATTGAATGCACGGCAATCTGTATATAGCCTTTCTGAAGGGTTCAGGATAACTCGGATCTTGTAGCAGTCTTTGCCATGAGAATTTCCCCTGCCCTGTACCCACTGGACCGGGCATTTTCAGGCACCCTTCCAGCTCCGCCACTTTACCTGTCTGGTCACAGCGGAGGGAAGATGAAGGTCCAGCTATATCAGATTCTCCCTTACAAACTGAACTGAAGGCACAGAGATTAGTACTTAAAAGTTGAACTATTGAGGGGCATCTGGGTGGCTCAGTTGGTTAAGCACCTGACTTCGGTTTTGGTCATGATCTCACTGCTCATGAGTTCAAGCCTCACGTTGGGCTCTGTGCTGACGGCTCTGAGCCTAGAGCCTGCTAACGATTCTCCCCCCTATCTCTGCCCCTCTCCTGTTCACGCTCTGTCTCTTTCTCTCAAAAATAAGTAAATGTTAAAATTTTTTTTTTTTTTAGAAATTGAACTATTTAATAGTGGAGCTAAGAAGACTCTGACTTTCTGAGGATAAGTTTTTTATAATTTCTTTGGATTCTATGAAATATCTTTTCAATAAATCCCCTTTTCATTCATTTACTTTTGTTTTACTTTGGAGATTATATTGCTTTCAACCAAAGATGTCTTAAGGCTATCAACAGGCTTTTGAAATGTGCTGGAGGCCAAAGAAAAGATCAGGAGACATCTGTGGGTGATTTACCTTATTTCCTCCTTTTTCTCACTTCAAGCATGAAATCTATTGAACTTAAAACTTTAAAGAATATATAATAGCTTTCTTTCCATCTTCACATTGCAATCTCTTAGGGACAAAGCAAGTTAAACTCAGTTAAGTTTATTTTCTAGAAAATGTTTTTCTATCAACAACAATAGCTCCCTAGCATAAAGAGGGGAGGGAGAAAGAGGAATATAAGTTTTTACTTCTCAGTAGGAGTAGTTTAACATAAAGAAAGTGACAGATGTATTGTCAAGAACATGAAGAGATTCAGTAGCTGTTAACACTTTTGTTGAGCATTCAGTAGAGGTTTGCTATTTATAAGCTGTAGTTTATAGATTGTCTGGCTCTAGTTTGTTTCACAATACATATAATATTAAATGAACATATACCTATATTTAATAAAATATAAGTTTGTATCTTATGTTGATTTTTCACAATCATAGAACTCTGAGAACTATGAAGAACAAAGGGTTACAAAATATTATGTTTAAAATATCTTAAACTGAGCACCTCGGTGGCTCAGTTAATTGTCCAATTTCAACTCAGGTCATGATCTCATGGTTCGTGGGTGAGAGCTCTGCATCAGGCTCTGTGCTGACAGCTCAGAGATTGGAGCCTGCTTTAGATTCTGTGTCTCCTTCTCTCTCTCTGGCTCTCCTCCAGTTGCTCTCTGTCTCTGTCTCTCAAAATAAATAAGTGTAAAAAAATATTTTTAACTTATACTAAATAGTATTATTTTAAAACTTCTATAACTTTTTAATATTTATTTATTTTTTTAATATTTCTTTATTTTTGAGAAAGAGAGAGAGAATGAAAGTGGAGGAGGGGCAGAGAGAGAGTGAGACGGAGACACAGAATCCAAAGTAGGCTCCAGGCTCTGAGCTGTCAGCACAGAGCCCTATGCGGGGCTCCAACCCACAGATCACGAGACCATGACCTGAGCCGAAGTCAGACGCTCAACCAATTGAACCACCCAAGCGTCCCTATAACTTTTTAATATCTGAGACTGCTTTGCTTCTTTTTTTCTTGGATATTTTTATTACAGTTTTCAGTATGTTTAAAATATTTTATAAGATTCATATATTTAAAATATATCCTATGATGAAACTCACCTCCTTTAGAGAATATACAATTTGATTGATAATATATTGCTGATTCTTACTCTGCGAAGAAATGTAAGTTCAAATAGGCTAGAGAGAATGATTAAAAACTAAAAATTGTATCTGTTGAAGTTATTACTGTATTTGGTACCTAGTCATTGGAATAACAATTACTAATATCACAGAAGCACATGCCTCCCCAATATGCCACATTGCCGTGGACTCTGTGGATCTGTCTGCCTCAGCTCCTGCTTTGCCCTCATGGTAGCAGCTCACCCCACGGTTATTGCCCAGTCTCATTCTACAACTCTTTTTCTGACTACATTTTAGCTCAACCAGAAGATTGACTCAAATCTCCTGTTGTCATCCTCTCTCATTCCAAATTCAGTAGTGAAAGATGGCAGGATGTACATTTACACATATCAGTGGGCAAGAGCCCAAACTTCAGAATCAGATCTTGTCACCACTGGCTGATCATCTGGATATACCGATGATGTTCACTCTGCAGCTGAAAGGCTGAGTAGGCAGAATTCCATGGGGAAGCTTGACTTGCTGCTGTGAATGGGTGAGGGTAGCTGTTCCAATCAGGTAATGCAAAACATAATGGAAATAAGCTGTTCTCAAAACACTCTAGTTCTTCTAAAGCTTTTCCATGTAGATGTTAACAGTCAACAACCTTCCTCAGGTTGAACTGCCTTAGGGAAAGTTTTATTGTATCAAGTGTCTTCTAACTGCTTCAACTTTTGAGTAGTTGGGAACAAGAAAGGTGGAAATAATATAACAGAAGCTTGCTTTGGGTTTCACTCATTCATTCAACAAATGTTTGAATGAGCATTTTGCTTTGCAGCCTAGAGACTGAGGATCACCAGTTAACCAGCCGCTCCTTTATTTGGGCCTGTTTCCCTAAACCCAGCAGCTTCCTGAAGACTGTCTCTTAAAAGTGGCTTTTGTGTCAGGTGTAAGACACATAGCCATGTAAGAACCTAACACGAGGAATATTATACAAGGTACAGGATTGAGAGTATTTAAATAGTACATAACACCAAAGGGAAGAGAACATTGGGTTCTTATAGGCAGCCAGTGAAAAGAGCATAAAATGGCTTTACCACCTCATGATGCCAGCCATCCCAAGAGAAGTCTATTTGTGTAAGTCATGGAATTGAAGATATTTCTCTGCAGGAAGTTGGGTGTTCTTGCCCATGACTGTGTACTAAATGAGCTAGTGCCACGGTAATCTAATCACAGGAAGTGTGAGACAGCCCCTCATAGGCAGCCATGACACAGAAGAGCTGGTGGGATTAACTGAACCCAGCAAGAAAGCTTCGGACCCAACAATAAAGCCTCTGAGGGAAGGAGTAGCATGATAGTGGCCCCTCCTCAAATGTACACTGGGTAGAGTCCCCTGAATCTGTTTGTGTTCTAGAGAAGAGCAAATTGTAAATGGAAAACTACATTCTCTAACATATGTTAAGAAATAGTGTTTTAGGACTCATCCGGTATACCGGTATCTCCACTTTACAGTAGTATCAGTATTTCCTGGGAACTTGTTAGAAATGCAAATTCTCTGGTCCACCTTTCAGTCCAGTAAATCCAAAATGTGAAAAGTGGAGCCCAGGAGTCTGCATTTTAAGAAGCCCTTCTGGTGATTCTGATGCACACCAATGTTTGAACACCATGAAACTCAAGAGGCTTTACTCACTCTTCCAGGTCCAGGCTTTCTGTGTCTGTTTTTATGCCACCATCATACTGTATTAATGGTTACAGATATGTAATACAGTTTGAAATTAATAAGTGTAATACCTCCAGCTTGGTCTTCTTCCGTAAATTGTTTTGCCTATTCAGAGTGTTTTTGTGGTTCCATACAAATTTTAGGATAAAAACTATTTCTGTGAAAAATATCATTATAATTTTAGTAGGGATTACATTTAATCTGTAGGTACTTTAGGTCGTAAGGATAGGTTATCAATATGAACCCTTCCAATCCAAGAATATGTGGTATTTTTTCCATTTCTTTGTGTCTTCTTCAACTTCTTTCATCAATGTCTGATAGTTTTCAGGATACAGATCTTTTCACCCCTTTGGCTAAATTTATTCCCAAGTTATTTTACTGTTTTTGATGTTATTATAATTTACTTTCTTAGTTTATCTTTCAGATAGTTTATTGTTAGTGTATAAAAACATAACTGGCTTTTGTATATTGATTTGTATCCTGAAAATTTACAGAGTACATTAATTAGACCTAACAGGTTTTTTTCATGTAAACCGTTAGGGCTGTCTATGTGTAAGATCATGTCCTCTGAAAGCAGAGACCATTTTACTTCTTTCTTTCTGATTTGGATGCCTTTTAACTCTCTGGCTAGGACTTCTAGTAGTAGGTTGAAGAAGAGCAGCGGGAGTGGACATCCTTGTATTGTTCCTGATCTTAGAGGAAAAGCTTTCAGTTTTTCACTTCTGAGTGTGATCTTAGCTGGGGACTTGTCGGTATGTCCTTTACGATGCTGAGGCACATTTCCTCATTTGTCGAGAGTTTCTATCACAAAGAATGTTGAGTTTTGTCAAATGCTTTTTCTGCACCTATTGAGATGATCATATGATATTTGTCCTTCCCGTGCTAAGATGGTTTATCTCTGTTGCTCTGCATGTTGAGCCATCTCTGAATCCCAGGGATAGACCCCACTTGACAATGGTGTATGAGCCTTTTAATATGCTGTTGCATTTGGTCTGCTCATATTTTGTTCAGGATTTTTGCATCTGTGTTCATCAGGAATATTGGTCTGTAGTTCTGCGTTCTTACTGTGTCCAGATCTGGTATCAGGGCAATACAGGCCTCCTAAAATGAGTTTGGAAGTGTTACCTCTTCCTCAGTTTTTTTGGAAGAGTTTGAGAAGGTTTGATTCTTCTTTAAAAGTTTTAGAATTCACCAGTGAAGCCACCTGAGCCTGGGTTTTTCTTTGTTGGGAAATTTTTGGTTACTGATGCCATGTCTAACAATTCCACTCATTACAGGCTTGTTTCTTATAGTCTCCCATTGACCCAGCACTCTCCTGGTCTAGACTCTGCTGACCAGTTTCGTGTGGGAAAGATATTTGCCCACAGGTGAGCAGGCAGCACCGGCTGTACGGGGTTTGGCAGCTCCTGCTCCAGGGACAGCCCACAGCGCAGTTGCTCTGTGGCTCCCCCAGCTGAGGCCAGTCTTGGTGAAGACTTCAGGGGTCCTCCAGGGCCCAGGATGTCTGCGTCTGCAGCGGTCGTGAGAGCGGTTCCATTCTTCGGTGGCAAAGGCTGCGGGAGACAGTGTGGCTGACAGGACCCCTCTCGGCACCAGGTCTGGTTTGCGGGCACCGTGCAGTCACGATAGCACTGGTGTCTGATGTGCAGCCACAGGGCAGGCCCAGAGTGCGGGCACATAGGAAAGAACAAACAGCTCTGGCGGTCAGGGGCTGGCTGGCCCTCTGTGGCAGTGGCTCTGGTACCTCCGATGCCTGCGTGTGCACGTGGAGCAGCTACAGGCCAGCGGCTGGGCCGGGCGTGTGTAAAGAACGTCGTAGGAGCTGAGGTCCCAAGTGCAGGTAAGTGCTCGGCGGCTGGAGCTCTGGGGTTCAAGGACAATGTAGGGTTGCAGGGGAGGGGGCCTGCTGGCCTCGGTCCCAGGATGACACAACAGTAGCTCCTTCCCAGGAGGCACACAACAGCGTCTCCAGCCACGGCCGGGGGGAGGGAGGCGGGGGTGTCTGCAACAGTGATGTCACTAAGGACGTGGGTGGTATCAGCTGTGATACTGACAGCGGTAGTGATAGTCCCGCCCTTCCTGGTTTCTGCCTTCTGGGGATAACACAGCTATGCCATTGCCCACCAATCCCTTTTGTAAGTTAATTTAAATCTTGAACTCTCCTAGGGCTATTTTATTTCATTTTACTTTAATGTTTTTATTTATTTTTGAGAGGAAGAGAGAGAGAGAGAGAGAGAGAGAGAGAATAGGGGAGAGGCAAAGAGAGAGAGAGACAGAGACAGAATATGAAGCAAACTCCAGGCTCTGAGCTGTCAACCCTACACAAGGCTTGAACTCATGAGCTGTGAGATCATGACCTGAGAGGAAGTTGGAGGCTCAACGACTGAGCCACCCAGGTGCCCCTCCTAGAGCTATTTTAATTCATGGATTGCTAACTGTATCTTCCTTCCTTCCTTCCTTCCTTCCTTCCTTCCTTCCTTCCTTCCTCCCTCCCTCCCTCCCTCCCTCCCTTCCTCCTTTCCTTTCTTTCTTCTTTTATGTGAGGGTGGGTGAAAGAAAGGTCTGCCATCTGGCTGAAGTCCTATATCCATCTTTTTCTATTCACACAGAATAGTCAAGTAATATTTACCCAAGGGTCAAGATTTAATAAAATTAACTTTTACTGCTTCATTAAGTACATTCTTTTTTTTAATTTTTTAACATTTTATTTTATTTTTGAGAGAGAGATAGAGACAGCGTGAAAGGGGGAGGGTCAGAGAGAGAGAGGAAGACACAGAATTAGAAGCAGCCTCCAGGCTCTGAGCTGGCAGTCAGCACAGAGCCGAACGTGGGGCCCGAACCCACGAACCGTGAGATCATGACCTGAGCTGGTCAGACGCTTAACCGACTGAGCCACCCAGGTGCCCCTCATTAAGTACATTCTTTTTTTTTTTTTAATGTTTTTATTTATTTATAGGAGAGAGAGAGAGAGAGACAGCGTGAGCAGGGGAGGGTCAGAGAGAGAGGGAGTCACAGACTGAAACAGGCTCCAGGCTCTGAGCTGGCAGTCAGGACAGAGCCCGACGCGGGGCTCGAACCCACAAACCGCGAGATCATGACCTGAGTGAAAGTCGGACGCTTAACCGACTAAGCCACCCGGGCGCCCCTCATTAAGTACATTCTTGAGTGCACTGATGTTTTCTGTTTTTCCCCTGAAAGTGTGTGGCAACAAGAATACAGTGACTAGAAGACAACACTAGAAATGCAGAGCAGTTGATCCCACTGCTGGTGTTTGTGCTCAGGCACCCCTGTTCCGCCCGTCATTGCTTTTGCACTCCATCTATGCAAGTATCAACAATGTGGGGAGGAAAGCAGATGCCTCAGTGTTATCATGATGTTTTGACCCCATTGGCACTCTGCGAGGGTCCTGGGGACCCTCAAAGGTCCATGAACCACACTTTGGGAACCACTTATTAAATAGAGTTCCCTATCACTTTGTGGTACTTCCAGTAAAATGTAGGCTTCTTAGGGTTAGAGATACCTACTGTCTGGTCTGTCATTTTACTTCCAAAGCCTAGAAAAGTGCTCAGCATAAAATACTGCAAAATAAATATGTGCATAACAAACAAATAGAGTTAATGTTAGCTATATTCGAAGCTTGCACTGCACTGTTTTTTGATTTTTGGTTTTTTTATAGCGTTCCCCTAGTAAATGCCTGTCAGTTACTTTGACTGATAGGGAAAAATAAAAACAAAAAGACAGACTGTATAAAGCCGGTTGCTTAAAAGGCTTACTCGGCACATGGAGATTTCCTAAAAATTACAGTCAAAAGTGATCGTGTCTAATTCCATGGGGAAACGAGTCTTGTGCCTGAAAACAATAGGAGCTGCTTCTGATGCAAGCTCTAGAAGCTTCCTCATCAGTGAGCCAGGCACAGATGCAAAATACATTCTTTTCTTTCTGTCTTTTTTTTTCTTTTACAAAGCTTCACTTAAAAGGAGGTGCAGAGAGTAATTATAAAAAAGTTAATTTCCACTTGCTTTTTCAACTACATTTTTTAAAAACAGAAATACCTGCTTTTTATCTCAATTATTTGTTGCTATAAATAATATAGTAATGGCAAAGTTCAGTAGTGAACTTGTCAGATAAGGACCATGATACCCACCATCAAAAGTCTGCTGCAAGGGCAAGTGCCTCCATACCTTTGTGTTGCCATGTTCTCTGCACAGAGCCTTCTCTCCCCTGTCCCGGAAAGGTAACCCTTACCCATCCTTCAAGCCTAACCCCGAGTTTTACCTCCTCCCAATGGCCTTTTACTCTTCCCCAGATGCAGGTTATTTTTCTGTCTGTTTCCCCTGTCAATTATGCATATCCTACTGCAGCCCGTAGCACAATGAATTTTAGTTGTTCTTTGGGATTGTTGTTGTTGCTTTTAAAAATGAAGCATCACTATCCTGTTGCAAGAATGAGGCAAAGCCGTCTTATCTTCTGATTATCATACAAGTACCTCAGGATGCATGCCCTCTTACAAGATTATCACCCAAGAGAAACCGTAGATTTCATAAATGCTGTATAAAACTCGGCAACCTTGAGTAAATCCAGAGAATAATAAAGTAGCAAGAAAGATAATGAAAAACAGTTTAATTCTTGAGTGTTTTTCAGAACCTTCGAGGAAAAAGTGCATTAATAAACAGGACAGTCCACCTCCTTGCCACCAAGCAAACTGGGTCTTGGACCAGCAGCATTAGCCTCAGTGACGGCTTGTCAGAAATGCAGACATCTCAGGTCTCAGGCCCCAAACTGGCAATGTTTCACAAAGACTCCATGAGATTTGTATGCTGTTTTGTTAATGATTGAAAAGAGGTGGTCTCGCTTCTTAAAAATCACATCCATACGTTTCTCTCATTTGGGGGATTTTCAGAGCAGCTGCCTCATATCTCTGATCTATGAGTCCTTTGTAACTCTAAACTTCTGCCAATGAGTAACAGAGATATCCTGGAAAGGAAAACCATCCCAGGAGGAGAGGGGGGTGTTGGGGGGAGAGGGGGGTGGGGAGGAAGTGCAGTTAAGAAGAAAGGGAGTTCTGGGAAGGATGAGGAAGAATATAAGCTCCAGGAGAAAGATGCTTATAGAAGGTGTGAGTGGTTGGCACTACAACATACAGATAGTTGTTGTATTGTCAGTGAAAAGTAGACAAATTTTATTTTTTTGAAAATGTTTATTTTTGAGAGAGAGCATGAGTGCATGTGCAAGCAGACACAAGCGCTGTCAGCACAGAACTCAACACAGAGCTCGAACTCACGAACTGTGAGATCATGACCGAAGCTGGAATCAGGAGTCAAATGCTTAACCAACCGAACCACCTAGGCACCTCACAGATTTTATTTTTTTAAGTCTATGCTCTTGAAGAAAGTTGTTTAACCTATTAGAATCCAGAATACTCTGCTCAGAATCAGCTTTTTAGCAATAGTATTAATTAAAATGAAACTAGTCAATTGCTGTTGGTCATAAAGTCATCTGAGTTCAGAAAAACACTTTAAAGTCTCTGATCTTTAAAAAGTAAAAGGATAAACCATTGATTTACTATAATTGTTCTATTTCAGCTCACCTATTTGTAGTCTGTGATTTAGCAACTCAGAAGTGGGGTTTTTTTCCCCCTTAAGGTGTTTCTTTTAAAGCTTATTAAACTGGTGACTATGGTTCTAACTCACTACACTTAGAAAAATGGGGACTTCAGGGCGCGTGGGTGGCTCAGTCAGTTAAGTATCTGACTTCAGCTCAGGTCATGATCTCACAGTTCATGGGTTCCACCCCTGCATTGGGCTCTGTGCTGACAGCTAGTTCAGAGCCTGGAGCCTGTTTTGGATACTGTGTATCTCTCTCTCTCTGACCCTCTCCTGCTCATGCTGCTTCTCTCTCTCTCAGAAATAAATTTAAAAAATGTTAAAATTTTTTTAAAAAAGAAAAATACGGACTTCAATAAGAGTCTAGTATAAATGATCTAAGAAGCCTCAAATGCTTACTTTTTACAATAGAAAGTCATTTTTTTTCATATATTCATATTAGGCTGCTTCATATTGAAGAGCTCCCGAGTAAGCCACTATGCATAAAAATTATTTTAAGCCAAAGGCATTTGGGTTCCTGAAACCCCTTATCTGCCTAAAAGCAGAGCCTCATAAGAGAAGTCAACTGTCATAAATCACCGACCAGGACCAGGGGCAACTCTTATCCTCTCTTCTTAGAGACCAAAATCTACACACCCAAGCAGACATTGCCACAAAACTATCATATCTCATATCTATTTTCCTGAAGACCCATTTATCTTTCAAAAAGTCATTTGTTTTTCCTTAAGTACCCTTTTTTCCTCCTCTAAGAAATCATTTGTTCTTCCAAAAGTGTCACTCTGCCCTTCCCATCCCCAATTAAGATGGGATGTACGCCCCAAATTCAACCACCTCCCTGACTCACCTTTCTTGTGAACTCTCAGGTACCTATATAATTAAGTCTGTTTTTTTTTCTCTTGCTAATCTGTCATTTGTCAGTTTAATTAGAGGCCTTCAAACACTCAACATAGCAGGGTAAAGTTTTTTGGCTTGCCAAGCGTGTTTAATTTTATCAAATTTGAGGCAATCAAAATTAGTATTAAAATGGTGGACATACCCAGACCAGAATTAGAATGAGTTTACCACTATACACTTATTTGTTTAATAAAAGATCAACAAATATGAAATGAATTCACTCTGCATAATCAGTAAGACCATATGAGGCATATAGTAGCATCATTACACATCAATGGTGCATTTAGATTTATCACCAATCGTGATTATCTTCCTTCCTCCCTTCCTTCCTTCCTTCCTTCCTTCCTTCCTCCCTCCCTTCCTCCCTCCCTCCCTCCCTCCCTCCTCCCTCCCTCCCTCCCTCCCTTTCCTTTTTAATTTACATCCAAGTTAGTTAGCATATAGTACAGTAATAATGTCAGGAGTAGATTCCAGTGATTCATCCCGTATGTATAACTGACTGAGCTATGGATGACCCAGTGCTCATCCCATTAATATCTTTCTTAATTCCCCTCACCCATTTAGCCCATATCCCCGCCCCAGCCCTTCCAGCAACCCTCAGTTTGTTCTCTGTATTTAAGGGTCTCTTATGTTTTGTCCCCCTTCTTGTTTTTATATTATTTTTGCTTCCCTTCCCTTATATGCATCGGTTTTGTATCTTAAAGTCCTCATATGAGTGAAGTCAATATGATATTTGTCTTTCTCTGACTAATTTCGCTTAGCATAATACCTTCTAGTTCCATCTACATAGTTGTAAATAGCAAGATTTCATTCTTTTTGACTGCTGAGTAATATTCCACTGTATATCTATACTACATCTTCTTTATCCATTCATCTGCCGATGGACATTTGGGCTGTTTCCATACTTTGGCTATTGTCGATAGTGCTGCTGTAAACAACCAATAGTGACTCTTCAACCATTCAGGGGTCACAAACTGATGTTTTCTTCAGCTGGCACTTTCCTCAGTGCCATGGTATTAAAAGAAAGAGTGAGGAATGCTTGGGTGAGTCAGTCAGTTAAGCGTCCAACTTCAGCTCAGGTCATGATCTTATGTTCATGAGTTTGAGCCCTGCATCAGGTTCTGTGCTGACAGCTCAGAGCAGGGAGACTGCTTTGGATTCTGTGTTTCCCTCTCTCTCTGCCCCTTCTCTGCCCATACTCTCTCTCAAGAATAAATTAAAATAAAATAAAAATAAAATAAAATAAAGGAACACAGTGGATTTTAATACCTTTAGGAGAGACATACACTGTCTGGTTTTACATCATTTCTACCACTCTGTAGTATCCTATAAGTTTATGTCACTCATTTTACATATTTTTAATTCCTTTGTGGCCCCTTTAATCAGATTATGGAAGATAACTATAGGATGTCTTCTAAATTCTGAATATTATTATCCTAAAGAAAGAAATACATCTGAATCCATATCATTACATTTCATTTCAGCAGACTTTTGTTACATCAACATTATACAAAAACAGTGATAATTCCCTTTAACATCAAAAAGATAATCAACCTGAACTTTGATATTAACACCCCTAAAATTTTGGGGGGCTTATAGACTAATGGAGAGGCTGATGAAAGCTATATACCTTCTCTCCAGCAAAATGTATACACTGCCCCTCTCTCCCAAAATATTTTGAAATCAATTTCAAGTTATTTACAGGCTTTCTAAGGCCCACTCATATTTCTTTTTCATAGGTACTTAACATGGTAAAAACTAAACAACTTGTTTAAAAACTGAGCTTTTGAATAAACTACTATCTTAAGTCTGTGTTAGTGTAATGGTGAAATTATGTCAGATCTCCACACTTGTCTCATATTTTTGTCTTCTCAAATTGAATGTTTTATGATACAAATTCTTGGAGAAAGGACTATATCTTTTATATCTCTCTCCCGATACAAAGCATAATTCCATACCTGGCAACACTACTAATGAGACTGTATTCCTAACCTTTAATATTTGATACTGTATTCCTGATCTTAAATATTCCTAATATTTAATATTTAATATCTGACAGTTGCATGTAGATTGGAAAGTTGGTTATCAGGAATGTGGAATGCTTTAGTGTTTACTGTTGGTGGCAACACAAAGCGAACATCATTATTAAATATATTTTCATAAAAGATATGGCATTTATATTAATTTAGTTATTACTATTTAAGTACACAGCTTACCATTTGGCAGTTATGCTATGTTATGCTATATTATGCAAAGTCTGCAGCTATTTTATTTTATTGTGTACATTTCTGCATGATCACATAGACTACTTTGCCAACCTTTCTAGTAGTTCTGATAGCTGAATGACAAAGGCAGGTAAAGGCTGCAATAGAAACTTAGGTACATGTTACCTAACATCCACAGACTTGTCATCACATACAAGATACTCTTACTTGAAGAGCTGTGTTGGTATGAAATGATTTATACTCAACGTGTGTGATTTATTAAACCTCCTTTAGGAAGAAGAAGTTCTTACTATAAATCAAGACTTTGCTTAATTCCTTCATACGATAAACACTAGCATGAAGCACTTTTGTTCTTGAAAAAGAACAGATGTAGTAAACATAAAAGTATCTTTGAATTCCAAGAAAAAATGGACATAAACACCCTAATATGCTGCTTTATTTTTACTCATCGTCTGTCTCATTTAATAAGTACCATCAAATGAATCTGGACTTCACAATGTGACAACTGAAGTTTAAAAAGCTGACTGCATTATATCGTAAAGAGCTCTGAAAGTTAAATCTAACAAATTGGCTGCTATACATTGCTTATTCAATATTAATTTTATTCCCCTTCCCTTATCAAGGTGATAGAGTAAGAATTTCATACAAAGTTTTCAGAGCATTAAAGTCAGACAATATCTTAGAAAAGTAGCTATATAAAAAAATAAATAAATAAATATATAAATAAATAAGAAAAGTAGCCGTACGATTTTTGTAAATATACATAATTAACATTGTTCTCTGTTAAGTTTTCCCTCCAAATACTGAAATAAACATGTGATTGTTTCCTTTTGTTCAGAAAGTATGGCAAAGATTAGGCTTCATCTATCTGGGCTTATCTTGATTCCTTTCTGTTTGAGGAATTAGATGAGTGTTTTTCAAGCTTTTTAAAAAGAAATTAAAGAAGGGACAAAATATTTAAGCAGCACCAAATTGTGGCTTGCCCTCATTTCTCCCCTTATAAGAATGATTTAGGAAGGCCTTCAGAATGATTGACATAGACCCTGAAGAATGGCCAAAACAAAGGTAAAGAAAAGGTTAAGGAAAAGAACTTTCTAGAACCACAGAACAGCATGGGCTAAAACACAGGTATGAAAGCCAAAATGTATATACAGAAAATATGAGTTGTGAGAATCATCCTATAGAACAATGGTTGTCAAACTGTGTTCCAAGAAGTCCTAGAGTTTGTGGAGTAAATTAGTGCCATGGAGGAGGGGAAGGGATGCAAGTATCGGATCTTCAGAGAGCTCTTCAGCACCTATAACACTGGAGCACTCCCATTTTTGTTTCTTTACATGATGGGGTTCCATATAGAATTCGTTTTGAACAAAATTTTCCACACTGAAACAGAAAAAAAATCACCTTGGCATGTTGTTGAAAACTAAATTTAGCTAGCTTAAGCAAAATAAAGATGATTTATTATAAAGATCTGGGCATTTCTCAGAACCAGGTACAAAAACGTGGTCAAGAATTGAGCCTGGCACTCCAACGACAGGCATGTATAAAGCCTCTGAAGACACTGAATTCAGGGTGTGAAAAAAATCAAAAGTTCAGAGAGCATGCTTTCTCTGTTTCTCAATCTTACTTCTCTCTGTGAACAGATTTTATAATTATTTTTTCTGCGGAGGAGTTTTATCTACTACTCTGTCAACACGGTGGGCGGAAGCAGCCAAGTCAACACTACTAATGTTTACATGGTGCGAGGGACTGACTGACTGGAGTTCTGATCACAGGTAAGGAGAGCATAGAGATTGAAAAAAAAAAAAACACAAAAAGACAGCATGAGTGACCTGTAGGACAACATCAGCTGGCTACATTTCTGTGTAAATTGGTGTCTCCAAAGGAAGGTGGGAAGAACAGAAAAGTATTGAGGATATAATGGCTGAAAACCTCCACATTTAATCACATTTATAATTAATGGTTCAAAGAAGCTTCATAACCTTAAGCAGTGTGAAAGTAAAGAAAACTGTAGGGGCGCCTGGGTTGCTTAGTCGGTTGGGCGTCCGACTTTCGCCTAGGTCATGATCTCGCGGTTCGTGGGTTCAAGCCCCGCGTCGGGCTCTGTGCTGACTGCCGGCTCGGAGCCTGGAGCCTGTTTCGGTCTGTGACTCCCTCTCTCTCTGGCCCTCCCCTGCTCACGCTGTCTCTCTCTCTCCTAGAAATAAATAAAAAAACATTAAAAAAAAAAAGAAAACTGTATTAAGGCATATCATAATCCCATTGTTGAAAATCAAGTCATAAGAAGACAATGTTGAAAACAGCCAGAGAAAAAAGGCAGACTGAATACAAAGGACAAAAGCCAAACAAATAAAAAAAAAAATAATGGCAGACTGGTCAGAAGCACAATAGAGCTGTATCTTTATGTTTTAATGTTTATTTTTGACAGAGAGAGACAGAGTGTGAGCAAAGGAGAGGCAGAGAGAGAGGGAGACACAGATCCGAAGCAGGCTCTGAGTTGTCAGCACAGAGCCCAACCTGAGGCTCCAATTGTGAGATCATGACCTGAGACGAAGTTGGACACTTAACCGACTGAGCCACCCAGGCGCCCCTAGAGCAGTATCTTTAAGTACTTTAAAAAAAGAAAAAAAAGAAAAAAAAAACCTTTTATCCTAGAATTCTGTATACAGCAAAAATAAAATATATTTGTTTTCCAAAAATAAAAGTGAAATAAAAACCTTCTTAGACAAAAAAATGCTTCGAGAATTCATCACCAGTAAACCTTCAGTATAAGGAATGTTGAGGTGAGTTTGTGAAGCAGAAGGAAAATTATATCAGAGAGAAATATAAATCCTTACCAAAAAAATGAGGAACACCAGAAATGGTAAATATCTGGGTAAATATAAAAAGGTTTTTTTATCATTTTTAAGTTCTTTTAAAGATACTCAACTATTTAATGCAAAAATAATAATACATTGAAGGATTTAAGCATAGGTAGAAGTAAAATATTTTATAAAATAGGAAAAAGAGAGAAATGGAACTAAATTAACATTTTATACTAAATATAAAATGGTATAATATTACCTATAAAATGTATAACATTAAAGAAGTATATTTTATCCTTAGAATCCTCTTAAATATAAAATAATAAGGTATTACTAATGAGTCAACAATGGAGATAAAACAAAGTCATAAAAATATTCAATCTATAGGTGCCTGGGTGGCTCAGTCGGTTAAGTGCCTGATTTCGGCTCAGGTCATCATCTTACGGTCCATGGGTTGCAGCCCCGCATCGGACTCTCTGATGACAGCTCAGAGCCTGGAGCCTGCTTCGGATTCTGCGTCTCCCTCTCTTTCTGCCCCTTCCCTTCTCATGTTCTGTCTCTCTGTCTCTCAAAAATAAATAAATGTTAAAAAACTTTTTAAAAAAATTCAATCTAAAAGAATGAGGTAACTCAATTCGGTTAAGTGAAGGGACTCTTGATGTCCATTCAGATCATGATCCCAGGGTCCTGAGTTTGAGCCCTGCATTGGGCTCAGCGCAGAGCACAGAGTGGGCTTGAGATCTTCTCTCTCTCCCTTTCTCTCTGACCCTCCCCTGCTTGTTCTCTCCCTCTCTCTCCCTCATTCTCCCTCTCAAAAGAAATAAAATAAAATAAAATAGTTTAGAAGAAAATGAGGAATAAAGGAAAAGGCACTTTGAACAAACAAACAAAATAAGTAGCGGACAGGAGATTTAAAACGAAAATGACTTGGAAAACCTGACAATCTCAAGTATTGGTGAAGATAATGAGGGATTCTCAGCCCCTGTTGCATCTGGGTATGCAAAATAATACAGTCACTTTGGAAAGCAGCTTGGGAGTTTCTTATGAGGTTAAATATACTTATACCATATAACCCAGATTCTATTACGAGGTATTTTCACTCACTTGTGAACATTTGTTGAAGCTTTATTCCTGATAGTCCCTGAGAAAAAGTAACTCAAACTTCCACAACTGGTGAATGGATAAACAAATTGTGGTACATCTATGGAATGAAAATCTACTCAGCTATAAGAGAATAAACTACAAATACTGGCAACAATATGGATGAATTTCATAATCATTATGCTAAGTAAAGGAAGCCACAGACAGAAGGATTACCTACTATATGGCTCTATTTGTACAAAATGCTCTAAACGGTAAAATTACAAAATCAGAAAGGAGAGCAGTAGTCAACAGCTGCTGGAGGTGGAGGGAAGGGGGCGGCTTTGACTCCAAGCGTGTACCTTGGAACTTCCTGACCCCCAGAGGTTCACTTTAGACTTGAGCTCATTACACTACACACCCAACAGTGAAACTCTTCCCCAGACCATTCAGAAACTGTCAGTTTTGGGGGTTGTCTGGGTGGCTTCGTGGGTTAAGTACCTGACTCTTGATTTTGGTTCAGGTCATGATCTTGCAGTTGGTGAGTTCGAGGCCGGCATCAGGCTCTGCACTGACAGTGTGGAGCCTGCTTGGGATTCTCTCTCTCCCCTTTCTCTCTGCCCCAATCCTGCTCACTATCTCTCTCACTCTCGCTCTCAAAAATAAATAAGTAAACTTAAGAAATTAAAAAACAAACCTATCAGTTTTATGACTTAATTTTCATTAAAGCTTCTCTGCCATGAAGTATAAGATTTGTTTTTTTTGCTTGAAAAACTAATTGAAGCTCTTATAGACCAAGGTTACTTTAAACTTGAGTTGTTGACTATAAACAAGAAGCAATCCCTTGAATGCAGTGCATAGACGAAACAATAATACTGAATATAAGCCAAAGAATGTATGAATAAACTGGTATTTCTTCTGAAAAACCTGGTGACAAAAGATTGTATCCAAGCTTGCTGTGAAAGGCAGAATTCTAAGATGGTCTCCAATACTACTGAGTCCTGGTGTTACATACACCCGCCCCTTATATAATTTTCAGATGTACACATCCAAAAAGTGCCCTAACACGTAAGTGGAAGGGATTTGGGGGATGTGTATGCAAGGCCCAATGAACGCGATAGGATAACACTCCAGCAATTAAGGTACTGATCAGTTGACACTGAATTAATAAAAAGAAAGATCGGCATGTCTGGATCTGATATAATCAAGGAGGCCCTTTAAAAGGACGTGAAGTCTAAGAGAGCTATTTTCCTGCTGGCCATAACGAGTGAGCCACCCTGAGTCCTACAAGTGCAAGGAAATGAATTCTATCAAAACCCACATAAGCTTGGAAGAAGAGATTTGTGAGGCTCAGATAAGACTCTGGCCTCTAGCTGACACCTTGATTGCAGCTTTGCAGGCCCTGAACAGAGAATATACAGTAATGAGCTTGAGACCTACAAAAACTGAGATCGTAAATGGATATTGTTTATTTTAAGCTGCTAAATGTGGTAATTTGTTACATAGCAATGGAAAACTAATAAGTCCATGCAAAGGAGATGCTGAAGTTCCATTCTGCTAATTATGACACAAACTCTCAATAAAACATCTCCCTGTTACCAGTGCTAGTTGTCTGCTTGTAGTGATGAGAAATTCCTCACTATACACAGTAAGCAGGAGCATCTGGAGAGGAAACTGTCAAGGACCTCGTGTGTGACACTCTTTCCCTTCAAGTAAAAAGATGTATAGGCAAAAAGTTATATCTTACCTCTCCAACTAGATTGTACATTCCATTTGAGAGGAGCACATGGTTTATATTTTTTGTAACCATTTCAAAAGTATTTACACTTTTTTTGAAAGTCTATACAGTGTATGATAGAAAAACAAATGATATATTTTTAATTGGTGAATCTTTCACCAATTCCCCAAAGATGGTTAATGTAATTTAGCTAAAATATTTACTTCTGTGACTTTCAGTTTCAAGATTCTGACTAATATGCACTCAACTGTAATGCCATTACCTTTTCTGTCTCTAAACACTCTTTATTCACAAAAGGAATGGTAAGTATCAGTTACTTTTAGCCCAATAATTATTAGTAGTTACAAAAGTTTTTAACTTCCACATCAAGTAGCATTAACACAATGCTTATAATATGCACATAATTAATATCCACACCATAATCATCAATTGGCACATATCCCTAATTCATAGAAGAGAACAGAAAGGATGTCTCCCTTATTATTGACTAGATCTCTAAGAAAACTATTTTCTCTAATAGAGTTTTTCTCTTGTTTTTTTAAAAATGTTTATTTATTTTTTGAGGGACAGAGAGAGACGGAGACACAGAATCTGAAGCAGGCTCCAGGCTCTAAGCTGTCAGTACAGAGCCTGGCATGGGGCTCAAACCCAGGAGCTGTGAGATCATGACCTGAGCTGAAGTCAGATGCTTAAGTGACTGAGCCACCCAGGTGCCCCTCTGATCAAGTTTTTCAAAAACTGGATCTCTAAACTTTTTAATTTGCATACATGAATCCGTAAGATAGTTTCAAGCACATGTATTTGTTTATATGTTATAAAGAAATACATTCCTATGGTCTTACATTACAAAGATGATAATAGAATTTTTTATGAAAATGAACTGAGGGGCCGCCTGGGTAGCTTAGTTGGTTAAGCATCGGGCTTAGGCTCAGGTCATGGTCTCACAATAAGTGAGTTCAAGCCCCAGATCAGGCTCTGTGCTGTCAGCACAGCACCCGCTTTGGATCCTCTGTCCCCCTCTCCTTCTGCCCCTGCCCTGCCCATTCTCTTTCTCTTTCAAAATAAATAAATAAACTTGAAAATTTTTAATAAAAATTTTTAAAATAAAAAATGAACCGAGGATAACATAAATATTGTTTTAACAACCATATTAATTTAAATAGGAACAAAATACTTTTTTTAAAAAATAAACAATATACATTATGCTCTACAGGGTAAAATTAATATCTAAAATGCCTCATTTATTAATACATTCTGGTCTAGAACTTGGTAATATAGAAATTTGTGTGTCTGAGTTTAAATTCGGTTTACTAAGATATTTGGGTTTAAAAGCCCATCTTGGCTGACAAAAAAAAAAAAAAATCCAAGTGGAAAAATCATGTGGTTTTTGATTTTGCTTACCAAATTATTCTACTCATTTCTCTCTGTTATCCACTAAAGATTTTTGCTGAAATTCAAGGAAATGTTAATCTTCCCCAGATTCTGTCAGTTTTTCTTGTAAACTAATAAAGGGTTAATTTTATCTTTTCTTTAATATAATTCATCGTCAAGTTAGCTAACATACAGTGGGTACAGTGTGCTCTTGATCTGGGGGGTAGATTCCAGTGATGTATCGATTACATATGACACCCAGTGCTCATCCCACCAAGTGCCCTCCTCAGTGCCCCTCACCCATTTTCCCCTCCCCCACCCCACATCCCATCAACCCTCTCTTTGTTCTTTGTATTTAAGAGTCTCTTATGGATCATCATGCCTCCCTCTCTGTTTGAAACTATTTTTCTCCTTCCCTCCCCTATGGTCTTCTGTGAAGTTTCTCAAGTTTCGCATATGAGTGAAAACATATGGTATCTGTCTTTCTCTGACTGACTTCATTCACTTAGCATAACACCCTCCAATTCCATCCACATTGTTGCAGATGCCAGGATTTCATTCTTTCTCATTGCCAAGTAGTATTCCGTTATATATATAAACCACATTTTCTTTACCCATTCATCAGTTGATGGACAGTTAGGTTCTTTCCATAATTTGGCTATTGTTGAGAGTGCTGCTGTGAACATTGGGGTACATGTGCCTCTATGCATCAGCACCCCTGTATTCTTTGGATAAATTCTTAGTAGTGCTATTGCTGGGTCATTGGATAGTTCTATTTTTATTTTTTTGAGGAAACCCCACACTGTTTTCCAGATTGGCTGTACCAGTTTGCATTCTCACCAGCAGTGCATTTCTATACATCAATAATGAAGCAACAGAAAGAAAAATCAAGAAATCGATCCCATTTACAATTGCACCAAGAACCATGAAATACCTAGGAATAAACCTAACCAAAGATATAAAAGATCTGTATGCTGAAAACTATAGAAAACTTATGCAAGAAATTATATTGTTAAACAACAATTCAAAATGTACCCAAACCCCTTTGAAAATGTTTTTTAGGGGCACCTGGGTGGCTCAGTTATTTGGGCATCCGACTTCAGCTCAAGTAATATCTCACGTCTCGTCGGTTTGTTGGGCTCTGTGCTGACAGCTCTGAGCTTAGAACTTGCTTTGGATTCTGTGTCTCCCTCCCTCTCTTCAACTTCCCCCACCCTTGTACTCTGTCTCTCTCTTAAAAATAAATAGTTAAAAAGTTTTTGAAAGTAGGCTCTTTTTAATATTTTATTTTTTAAGTAAAATGAGGGTCTTGAACTTACAACCCTGAGATCAAGAGTTGTATGTTCTGCTGACTGACCCAGCCAGCAGCCCCTCCTTTTTGAAGATTGTTAATCAAAGTAGAATATTTGAGGGGCACCTGGGTGGCTCAGTCGGTTAAGCGTCCGACTTCAGTTCAGGTCTTGATCTCACAGTTCGTGGGTTCGAGCCTCGCGTCAAGCTCTGTGCTGACAGCTAGCTCAGAGCCTGGAGCCTGTTTCAGATTCTGTGTCTCCCTCTCTCTCTGACCCTCCTCTGCTCACACTGTCTCTCTCTCTCTCTCTCTCAGAAATAAATAAAACATTTAAAAAATGTAGAATATTTGAACTCCCTGTTTTTAAGCGCAGATTTTCAGCAACAAAATTACACAGTGACGGAAACATTTATTTTCAATATGCTCTATCCATAGCCTGCATTTCTTGCAGAAAAGAGTTATTTTCTTTTCATTGATCAACTTCTTGGATCTTAGATTATTGTTCTTCATTAGATTGGGAAACAGCTTGCACTAAGAGCCGGAAATGTGTGAGCTGTGCCATTCCAGGTAGCTTACTTGTGGTTGCATTAGTTGTAATGTCTTCAATCAATTGTAATTCTTTTTAAGCCACGAGTCCGTTTTCTAAAGGCTGAGGTCAGTGAAAACAAGGGCAGGAAATCCATAAGTCCACCTAAATGAGTCCCAAAGAACTGCTCTGTGTTGTAACAGTACATGAGCCAGACAGAGTGTTGTTATAACCCCTCCTACAGGTTTAAGGCCCATCTCTTCTGCAGTAGGTGACTCATGACTGCCCAGGACCTGGTGTGAGAGCCAGAGTATGTGTAAAGCTTAATGTCATTCTTAGTGTTCAAATTTAAAAAAAAAAAAAATCTTTAAAAAATAGAAGTGTTCTAGTAGTTTCCCCCCATCTTTGATAGATGTCTCAAACACCTTATTTAGAAGACTAATGTTTGTCACTTCACCAAGTCCTGGTGGTGGTGATTGTTAGAATTTCAATTCCTGGGTCCCATCCAGAGCTACTGAGTTTGAGCAGCTGGGACAAGGATTAAAGTTTCAAAACAAGCTTTACAGGTGATTGTGATATACCCCAAAGTGACCACTTGCTTCCAATCAGTAAACCAAGCAAAGTAGAGGAAGATGCTTACATCAGAATTAACTGGGATGCCTGTTAAAAATACCTAGACCCTGGATTCTATCCAAGACAAACTAAAACCAGATCTCGAGGGGTAAAACCTGGAATTTTATATTTTTTAAGTGCTTTCTCATGCAGGACCAGGTATAGAAACCTCAGCAGTTTATATAGTTGAAATGAGCTCTGTAATACCAACTGACATTTTTCTTATTCTCAAAATTCTTCTGCTAACAAGCTTCTAGAATTCTCTGGGATTCTGTGGTTCTTAAAATTTAGATCCAGGTTCAGAAGCAACAGCATCACCTAGGAACATTAGAGGTACAAATTCTCAGACCCCACCCCTTTCTACTGGATCAGAAGCTTTGGGCGTGGGGCTCAGCAGTCTAAGTTTTAACAAGTCCTGCGTGCAATTCCAATACACATTCATGTTTGAGATCTCTGGTTGAAGTCAAATAATGAAAATTACTTGTCCTTTTCTTTTTTTCTTTCTTCCTTTTCTTTTCTTTTCTTTTTTTCTGGCAGGCGGGGGGGGATTCTTTATAATATACAATTTGATATTGAAGAAATAACTTTATTCCTTAAAAGTTGTATTATTGGCAGTGAATGAAGCATCGTGTTTTCTCTCAGTGTTTCCCTTTGTGTTGTCTGCTGCAGATGTTGGCAAGAGTCGCACCATTTTATATATTTGCATCAAGGGAGTCTGAGATCAGGGTCGAGGAAATATTTTAAGGTTAAATTCCCACAAATACTTCCTCCTGAAGACCCTGTGCCAGGCCGTGATTTCCCAGCAGATATTTTCCATTATACAGTTACTGGGTCATGACAGACTTTCCATGGTTTGCAGTTGCCATGGCAACCCCATTTTTTGGTCTGCAGAGAATAGTATACAGCTCAGAGGTGTACGTTTTCTCTTAGTAATGGAAATGTTGATCCATCAAAGAAATGGATTAGTTGACAACTGTACATTTGATAAATCAGCAGTAAATTTGAAGGATCACATTTATTTTATATGCTTTATCCAGTGGACAGGATGCTGTTTCCACTAAATTTTCTAGACAAATAAAGACTGTGTGGTAAGCATACCAGTCTTTGAGACTCTGAAAAGCTGGGGGAAATGTTTTGTTATTATTATAATCCATATTTTACATGTAGGAGGAAATGACTGTAAGGAAAAATAGCCAAAAATGTTAGTGATTCATATTTTCTGTTTTACGTTGATTCTGAGTCTATTTTGCCCTCGGTCACTTACTATAAAAATGAAAGCAAGTAGAAATTTGCAAAACAATGATAATTTAATAACATTGTAGACTTGAAAACGATGTATGTAGCATCTAATTTTTTGTAATTTCATCTGGGAACTTGTTATCCAGGGTATCGTTAGGTTTTACATATGCAAAAAGGCTATAGGAAAACATTTTCAGAATTAAGGCCCTTTGAAAAATGAACCAATTATCATTTTCAAATTAAATCGAGAAAGTTTTTTTTTCTCTACCAGTATATGTCTGGATATGGTAATTGTTCTCTCAAGTATTATTCATAACATACTGAAATCATGTTCTGCTTGGTTTATGACCTATATCAGAATGAAAATCTTTCAAACAGAGGTATTTTAAGTTATGGTAATTACTTTCAGTACTAGGTCCCATGAAGTCTGGGTCAAAGTGTAATGTTCATCCAGTAACTGTGAAATTGAACTCTATTTCTTGTACTACAACAGTGATTGGGGACTGGCTTCATTTTCTACTTTTTTTTGGTAATAGTTTAATTATTTTTTGTCTTGGAATAATTATGATTAAATATAATCTGTATATGTACCACACTAATAGCAATTGTTCTATTTTAGTCCATTCTTTCTTTTTTGGAATTGCATTCTTTGGTATAACTAGTGAAAATTGGAAATTGTATTCTTTGTCTTAGGTGATATAAAATTCTTTATATTCTTTCACTGCTAAGTTTCTCTGAAATACAGTCTTTGAAAATATTGTGTTTTGGTCATTTTCCTTATATTAGTGGTATGTAACTTGTACTATTTCTTCCTCCTAGATGATGTGCTTCCTGAAGTTCAGTATTACCTCTCTGGTCTGTCTTTACCTCCCTTGTAGTACACATATAGGTGCTCAGTAAATGCTTGTTATAATCAATGAAACACAAAAATTTATCCATCTGTATATTTGACTTAAATGAATGTTAATCTGGTACTGCTTTATACATTAAAAATTTTTTTCCAATATTCTGAAGTGAACATAAATGGTTTTATAATCTGAAAAAAAACAAATATAAGTTTAAAAAATATATCAGAAATGAAATTCAGTAGCTACTTTTCTATCTAGACATTCTCTCAGTTCCACATCACTTGGTAAATATGACAGTGGTGTTTATATGTATTTCTTGCCCTTTACTGCTTCTGAAATTGTGAATCAAATTTTTGAAGGCAGTAGGTCTGTTTATCCAAGAGAAATTATACGTCTACACTCAAAGGAACCTGATAGTTCCCCTCTTACCCCATCCCGTTCTACCCCTTTCCATGCACCTCTCATCCTGTCCTATTCCGTGTGTTTGTGCTTAAGGAAAAGGAGAATCATAGGATTTCAGACCTGGAAGGGACCTAAGAGATTCTTAGGTCACAGATTAGAATCTTTAATGCTCCTGGAGCCAGGCAGTGCCACAGGATGTGACGTGGGTTTGCTAGGGACTATGCTGTCTCAGAGAACAAGCCCCATCTAAATGGAGGAAAGTGAAGACACAGCCCTAGCTAGTTATTGCTAAGTGAGAATGTAGGCCACCTAACCATTTTTTTTCCAAAAAATTTTAAAACTGGATTTTTATGTAAACATCCTAGTTTTTAAATGTTGGTAACTGATACATGCATGCAAAAAAAAAAAAAATACTGCCTGCAAAATATATCTTTTGGCCAAAATTAGGCCATGGGCTGCCAGGTTTCCACTATGGCTATACTATATTCTCATTTCATAGATGAGGAAACTTAAGTTAGACTGATGTAAAAATGTGCTTAAGACCATCTTGGATCTTAGACGAAAACTCCAGTGCTCTTCAGCCATAGATGTTGGTGACTTGATGTACATATTTCCTTACATCAAGAAGGACATTTGCAAGCATATCCTTTGTGGGAATGGAGTATCTGGAAACCATTTTATATCTTTGATTATGAAAACAAGAAGGCATTTGTTTTGTGGATCAGAAAGTGGAACAATGCTTTCTTAAATAGGTGATGTTGTCCGACATCTGAAAGGAAGATAGGATAATATTATTTAATTTGCTTTAATTTTTATTTTCTTTATTTCAGAGTGTGAGTGAAGGAGAGGGGCAAAGAAGAGAGAGTGAGAGAGAGAATCTTAAGCAGACTTCATACTCAGTGTGGTGCCTATGGCAGCACTCGATCCCAGGACCCTGGGATCATGACCTGAGCCAAAATCAAGAGTAGGAACCTTAACTGACTGAGCCATCCAGGTGCCTCCATATTATTTAATTTGTATTCATTGCATTTTTTTAGTAGTTCCAAACTCTTTTGTGCAGTAAAATATAACAATCTCTGAATTTCAGTTAGAGTTTGCTAATGGGAGGCAATTTGCATATTCTATATGACTTCTACATTATTATTTTGATTTAAAGATTGCTTGTAATTTAGAAAAAGAGACAATGATTTCCCAAAACTCCAAGAATGATATCTTTCTCTGTATTTATATTATTACATTGCATTTTGTTTTCTGCTTAAAGTATTCTTTCACTGTATACTCAAGAAACTTCCCGTAGATCTTTGGTGATATGAAACAGACCATTCTTATAAGAAGTAAGGTTTCTATTTCCTTAGATAAAATGTTTGCTACTGATGAGATTTTATATTCAAATGGGGTCCAACATGCATTGCTCCTCGTTCCACAAGCTATACAAGATTGGAAACAGGGTCAACTAGACCAGAAAAGGCTGAAATCTGAAGATGAGAATATGACTGTAAAGATGAAGGAAGGCCTAAATCACAAAATACACTGCAAGGCACCCTTCAAATCTGTAATGAAGATTATTTTGCACATCAGTGATTCTCAGAGCAGATTCCTCACATCATCTGGGAAACTGAAAAAAATACCAGTGTCCAACCAATAAGTCTGATTTAATTAATCTGGAAGCTGGGCACACATATATCTTAGGCCAATTCATCTTCATGTATTGGGAATAACACATGGTAGAAATAGTGATGGGTTCAGGAGTAGGATAAATCCTTCTCTAAGTCCTTACACCAATCCCTGTCATGTATCACAGGATACCCAGCATCAGTGTGTAGAGAGGAGTGACAAATCCATCTTGGTCCCGTGTTGTATTTGCAATACAAGGAGTTACGGAGTCATGAGAGGTTGATGAAGATTATGAGGTTAACCCCATACCCCAGTCATCTATTTATAATGCTTGTGATGGTTTAAGAACTGGCTGATTGCAAAAGCAATTCTGGAACACAAAGATTAGGTCACAGAGGGAGGTCAAATCCTCTACTGTGGCCACTGCCACAGACCTTGAAGGGTTTGGGGAAAATGAGTCTGCCTGAATCACACTCAGCGGTGAGGCCTTCATTCCTGACTGGAGTTGACCCCACAGAGCTATAGTTCTTAGTGTGCATTTATTTAAATTCACCAATGCAATCACCTTTCAGAAGTGGATTAGTCATGGACTCAGAACCCTCATCGTCTATTTCCTCTTCAATGGCCACTCCGATAGCTAAATTTGTGACCCTATAACATCAAAATTCTTATTATCATCTAAAGAATAACCAGGACAAATTTCCATGAGATTTTTCCTCCAGGGGAGATGAACTTCAGGGATCCCATGGTGATTTTCTGTGCCAATATTTAAACAGTTACCACTCACTTGAAGGAAGAGAGAAAGTATGGAGATAGGTAGGTAGGTAGGTAGGTAGATAGATACACACATACATATATATGTATAAATTTACATTTAAGTTCTAACCAATTCCCTAATTTACATTTAATTCTCTGAGTACCTTCAGATAGAGGTTTATACAGTAGAGATAACTTTTATAATAAATCTTAACACTTTACACTTAAGTTTTAATTTTAAAATGGTGTTTTTTTAAAAGAACTTTGGAAAATGTTCAGTATGATGAACTGGAAAGTCATGGATTTTGGAATTTCAGACAGGGTTCAAATTCTAACCTGTCCTTACCCAGCCATGTGACCATTGGCAAGTACTTGGTTTCTTGAGTAGAAATTAGATAAATAGTATCTGTCTCACAAGATTGATCTAAGATTAAAAGAGATAAATTTTGTTAAGATATTGGGACACAGAGGTCCTTAATATATCAATACATCTGAATTCACTTCCTCCCTTCAGAGTCTCTTCTGATGGCCCTTCATGCACAGGCCTATGTATTTATATGATGCTAATCAGGTTTCACAAATGGATCTCTTTTTCACTTCATTCAATAATTTACTATAAATATGGGCCTGTATTAACATAGTCCATACAACTTAACAGGCCAGCTAGTATTTCATGGCATTAAACACTAGTTTCCTTGGAAAATCATTTATTATTGGACATTTGAGTTATTTTCAAATTTTCCCTTTCATAACAGCTTTGTATGAAAAGCTTGGAACAAATTACTTGTTTGCTTTTAGATTATTTTCTAGGAGTATATTCCCCAAAGTGAAATTACTAGGTCAAAGGAAAGAAACCATTATATAGTTTTTGTCACAAATAGCTCTGAAGAAAATTTGAACCAATTTACAATGTCACTTAAAATATATAAGCATACCTTTTTACCTTAACCTGTCACCAATGGACCTTTAGTGCTTTTGCTAGTTTAATGGGTACATACTAGTCGCTTAAACTTGCTTTAAGGCAATTTTATTTAATATTCATAGCCATGGATTTTTGAGTATGCCACTATATTGTCTTTATTTTTGTGTAGGTGTGCCAGCCATTTATTCTACTCCTTTGATGTTTATTGACTAAAATCTGACTCTCAAGGTAAAGGATCTATAGCCAACTTCATGTTTTAGGGGAAAATTGATAATTATATAATAATTGCTTCTGTGGGATGACTGGCAAGCTTTGTCATGTGTCCGACCCTTTGTTCTCCCACGACTTCCCTCCCCCCATCCTACCCTCTGAACTTGAACCTAGGGTATCTCAAAATTTTTTTAGGACAAGAATGATACCACAAAATATCCAGCGCTCCCTTAAGTCTCTGCTTATCTTTGCCCAGAAGTGTTTGTGATGTCAAAAATTCCTCTTAAAACCAAGAAAAGCCATGATCCCAAACTTATATCAATAATTTTTACCCATGAGCAACCTTTAAGTGATCATTTTTTTAATGTTTATTTATTTTTGAGAGACAGAGAAGCAGAGCATGAGCAGGGGAAGGACAGACAGAGAAGGAGACACAGACTCTGAAGCAGGCTCCAGGCTCTGAGCCGTCAGCACAGAGCCCCACACAGGCCACGAACTCACGAACCGCGAGATCATGACCTGAGCCGAAGTCGGCCGTTTAACCGACTGAGCCACCCAGGCGCCCCTTAGTGATCATTTTTAAATTAATACGGAGAGTGACAAGGGAGGACTTGATTAATATGGAGGGCTTTCATGTGTCAAGCTCTCCTATAGTATTTTTCCCTATTGCCAAGGCTACTTGGCCATCGTCTACTCTGTCCTTTAGGACCAATCCTGACTTCAGACAGTAGATTCCATCTCAGTAATATATAGTTTAGCATTAAGTTACAAGTCCTGTTAGTTGGTCTTGAACTTCAGTACTGACAACTAACTTATCTGTCTTGAACCAAAGGATTAAGTTTTGTCTCTATTGGCACCCCTTAGGGAGAGTTGTTGATCAAAGAACTCCAGCTTTTGGGTGAAGGAAGACTTGGTCTATGACCTGTTGACTGACTGTAGATACTGACTTCCTGCTTGTCCTATGCCTTAGCAAATTCAGAGTCATCTTATTAACTACTAACAGATGAAAAGCTAGGTGAATCATAATCCAAAGCCTGAAATCCAAAGTCTTTGTTTTTCAGAGAAAAGAGCATGTGTTATTTACATGGCAAACCAAATAGCTCTCTCTTGCCAAGGTGCACAAAATGAGAAATCTCATTTATGCCTACACATGACTCAAATGTTGCCTTCTCTATATTGGAGAAATATGTATGCTTTGAAATAGGACAGATATGAAGGGCTATGTACTGAAAGAAATGAGGCAGGAGAGGGAGCCATAGAGGAGATAACCTAGCGATCATCTACAGAAACAGTTCACTAGATGTCACCCCACACTTAGTCAGGATTAATGTTTTTCTAACAGAGCACACTAGCAGGAAAGGGGCCTTCTGTTTCCTGGCAAAGAACTCTTATTTCTCCCCAACATAAATTGGTGGAATTTTTTTGTGTTGAAAATTATTCTAAGCCTGAAAGGTAACTTTTGGCTTTAACCATAGAGTTTTTGATGTCCATGAAGTTTTGTCATTTGAACAAGGATATACTATGTTAGCCTATTATTTAATTTTACATAGTGCACATTTATTACAAGAAATTTGAAAATGCAAATAAGCAAAGGAAAAGAAGTCTACATGACGTGATCTTACCTCCAGAAATAAAATTATAAACACTTTGATATATAATCTTCTAGAATTCTTTCTATATACACACACTAAGAAGTTGGTTCACAGAATACCTATTATAAATTCTTTCCATGTCAATAAATACATTTGTACTGTGAATATAAAATATCATTTCAGTGGCCTAATCGCATTTTATTATTTGTTAATCGATTCTATAATAGTTAAACATTGACACTATATGCTTGAGATCCCCACATGTCTCAATATGTTGAAAAAAAGAATGTGAGCCTTAATGTATTTTTCTCATATGTTTTCTATTATTTATGACATCACCAAATCCTACTTAAACCATTTTAACATTTTTCTTTGAAGAAATTGTTCCGACTTTAAAAATCTGAGAGTAAGCCACCTTTATCCAAGAACTCAATGTAAAAATCTGTGTTACCAGTGTTTAAATTATTAAAAGGAAACCTCACTAGAATGAAGTGGGGAAGTTCAGCAGTGGAAGATCTCATGCTCTACTACTCCTCATCAACTGCAAATACAATAGGAAGAGAGGCAACTTTGGCTTGGATACTACTTTACTACACGCTTCATACACACCCCTTTCCCCTCCCCCTGGCAACAGCCCAGCCAATGAGGGACAGTTACAGCTCAGCCAATAGAAAGCCGCTATATTTTGAACTCCCAGTTTACTCCAATGGAGTTTTTGCTTATAACAGCCCTCCCAACTTCTCCCTTTCTTCTATAAAAGAGTGCTCCTCTTCTTTGTTCAGCAGACTTGTCTGTGGTTTTTGTTATAGCTTGGATATCCAGGGTTGCAATTCTCTACTAATCCCAAATAAACTCATTTTTGCTGGAAAAATAAATGGCATTTTTTAAAATTAATTAATTAATTAATTAATTAATTTATTTTATTTATTTCTAGGAGAGAGAGAGACAGTGCGAGCAGGGGAGGGTCAGAGAGAGAGGGAGTCACAGACTGAAACAGGCTCCAGGCTCTGAGCTGGCAGTCAGCACAGAGCCCGACGCGGGCTCGAACCCACGAACCGCGAGATCATGACCTAAGCGAAAGTCGGACGCTTAACCGACTAAGCCACCCAGGCGCCCCATAAATGGCATTTTTTAAAGGTTAACACCAAGTTTTCCATTCTGAGAAAGAAAACTGATGGTTTGCGTGGTGTGAGTGCTCACTCTGAGGAAGCCTGCTATGACACAGGTTTCTTGTCTGACGTTGGGGAGAAATCAGTGGACAGGTTCTATGTCCAAAATATAGCGTTTATGTCCTTTCCTGGCAGAGAGTAGATTTGAAGGTTTTTCAAAGATGTTAGTGATATATTCTGGAGAGCCAGATGTCCCTGTGTTCGTGTTACTTACTGGGTAAATTCAGACAATTTCTTTAACTTTCTCTGGATGGCATTTTCCTACCTGTAAATTAAAGGTCATGAAGTGTCATTGGAATTAAATAAGATCATATTTTTAAATCTCCTGGTTCATAAAAGCACCAAGAGTTTGCTTTTTTATTATTTAAATGGATCTCTCCTTTTTTCAGAAATATAATCCATGACTTCTAACCTCAGTTGAGTCTATGAGTAAATAATACATGTTTAACTCTGTTTAGTACTTAAACGTATTTTACTGAAAGTGCACAATTATGAGTAAACCATCTTTGCTGCTGTTTATATACATGTGGCTTTTCTCAATATGCTTTTGATCTGTTTACTCTAAGCACTAGACGTCCTTACAATTTTTGTCTGCCTCTGATGTTTCTTTCTTGTTTCCCCTCTGTTTTGAATCTTTTCCTACCTGGCTAACAAATGAAGTCATTAAGACCATGGTGAAATAAGTCCTGTTGGGTTATAAATATATCATTTCCATTTCTGTTGATATTTGCCATGTGCTTATGAAGTACACTGGGTTTTAAGAGAATATAATGAGGTGATATTCTTGACAGCCTACCCTCCACATCCTTTCCATAATAGCTTGAATAACAATAGGAAAGAGGTCACTTTTATTTGACAAAGCTTTTTATTGTCTAGTCTGATCAAGCTTCATAGCTTTGTTTGCACCTACCTAGAAACTGAAGAAATACAGCAAGAAAAAACTCTATCCTTTCTCACTAGTACGTACACACCTTTTTAAAATAGTTTCCCCAAGAGGCTATTGTGTTCAAGGAATATTATATTGATGCTTTGTATTACTTTTATCAGAAATGGGGTTTTTTGGAGTGCCTGGATGGCTTGGTGGGTTAAGTGAAGTGTCCGATATAAGCTCAGGACATGATCTCACGGTTCATGGGTCCAAGCCCTGCATCGGGCTCTGTGCTGACAGCTCAGAGCCTGGAGCCTGCTTCAGATTCTGTGTGTGTGTCTCTCTCTCCCTTTATCTCTCTCCCTGCCCCTCCCCTGCTTGCTCTCTCTTTCTCTCTTCTCTCTCAAAAAGAAATAAACATTAAAAATTTTTTAAATGTTTTCCCACCTCAGGCATATTACTAAAAAGAAAACACCACTGATCTAGACTTAGCATAGAGACAAATGTGTGTGCTTTGCCTACGTGTGTACATGTACCTGACTTTGTATACAGAAAATCTAGTTCTTTGTATCTCAAAATTTCTCCACCCTGTAAAAATAATAAAAGAAAACCCCAGCAAGGTGGGAATTTGTTCATCTCTGTTTGCAAGCCTTGCTCTTCTAATACCATTTTCTTTCTTTCTTCTTTCCCCAAGGTAGGCTTGTCTGAATGTTTCCAGAAGAAGTTGGTAGGTGGCGACTTTCATCTATGCTTTCTCGGCTAAACATGCCTGCTTTTACCTTGGACACTGTGCAAATCATGGAGCTCCAGCTGTTGTGCTGTTTAGGGCTGTACTTGCTCCAGCTGTTTTACTGTTCACTACTGCTGTGACATCACAACCTAAACACTGAAAAGAGAAGTCAAAATAAACACATCCTGTTCCTTCACTCAGTGGGTATTTATGGAGTGCTTAATATGCACCAGCTACTACTTGTGTTATTAAGTGTCCATTTCTCTTATTAAATTCTTCCTAGTAGGTGTGTTTATTGTCACTTCTGGAAAGAGAAAGTTTTTATTCAGACTATAGTATATTCAATATATGCCTTATATTCAATTTGCCGCTGATTGCATCTGATACATGAGGTTTACTAGTTTCTGCCTTTCTTTGAATTTTGACAGGCAGAATGGAAGCATTTAGACTCTGTTCCATAATTTCCAAGGTTAGGACTTATTTTATGTTTATTAAAGTAGTCAATTGAATAATTGAGTCACCCACCTACCCCCATTGAACAAATTTCCCATTCCCTATAAATTGAGACCAACTAATAAGAATAAAACTAGATGTGGGGGGGAAGGGGGAGATGAGCATGGAGGAGGGCACTTATGGGGATGAGCACTGGGTGTTATATGGAAACCAACTTGACAATAAACTATTTGTAAAAAAAAATAAAAATAAAAATAAATTTAAAAAATAAAACAGAAAAAAAAAAAGAATAAAACTAGATGTTTGGTCTTGAACCCAAATTGATATGGAGTAGTAAACTGATATGAAATAGTGTTATTTATTCAGTTATATTTTGCAACACTTTTTTACACTTCTGGCAGAGTGCTAAACAATGAAGATTCAATGATAAATAAAGCTGCTGCCTCCAGGAAGCTTTTCAGGGTTAAGTGACGTGCTAAACTGTTTCCTTCCATGGGATGAAAAGATAATAGAAACTTCCATGGGCGTTCCTTTTTATACACACCTAAGGGCTAAATTACAAACTCAAAACTGAGTTACTAAGGGTTGCTAATATTCAGTATTTATCAAATAAAATCAGTACATTACTGATATGTACTGAAAAATCTATATTAGTGTTTTATTACTTATTCTTTCACCAAATATTTATTTTTAAAATATCTAGTATTTATGATTGTTACATGCTTTAAGTATATACATGTTATAAATGTAAATATTATCTCTTTAAGTGGAAAAACAACCCTACAAAGAAGATATTATTACTGATTGAATTATACAAAAGAAGGAACCAAGGCATGGCGAGGTTTACATGGTGTAGCCACGACTGGAATCAAAGCTCTGGATCTGGATCCATGCGTTTACTTGCATTGTACTAGATGTTGGGGATTAAATGGTGAGCAAATCAAATACTTGCTTGACCCCATGGAGCTTATAGTCTAGTTAAGGAAACAGATACTAACCAAATCATCACACAGATATCTAAACACACATAGTAAAATGTACCCAGAAGTGCAAGTGCAGGACATTAGAACAAAACTACAAATGAGGAACATGAAAGGATCTGACAAAACATCCCGGACAAATTTAAATTTGAGCTGCTTTCTGAAGTATAAGCAGTTGGTGAATGTAACAGGAAAGAGACCGGAAGTGAGATAAAGCATCCACAGATGGAGAGCAAGGCCAGGAAGCAGAGGAGTTTGGTAGAATTAATGGAAATCCAAAGAAGCAGAGACAGCCCTGGCAAGAGAGAGAATGGAATGAATACGGTGGAGTCTTCGAGGCCGGACTGTGCCGGATGAGACAGGCAATGTTAGGAATGCTTGTCCTTTTCCTAAGAGCCTTGTGACTCCATTGAGTGATTTTAAGATTCTAAAAGTTCTATTTACCTCAAAATTCTTGGGAATTTTGTAAACCTATTGCATAAACATAAACACAAAGACATATTTGAAATTTCTTCCATTTTTTTCAAAAACATTTGTTATAAGTTTGGCATGAGTTTTCTGAGGTCTTTATTTAAAGTTATTCATTACTTAAAAATTTTAATTACTTTTAGCTTATCTTCATTACCTAGTGAATTGGTTGTAGAATTTTTGACTAATCCCATCTACCTGGTATGTGTTTGACTCAATAATATTTTGGTTTATAATTTTTGAAATATTTCCTCAAGATTTGTATATGTTACAGTATAAATATTGTCTTAATCCATATGGGCAGCTTATAACAAGACTATAGACTGGGTGGCTTGTAAACAAATAAAGCTTTGTTTTGTTTTGTTTTGTTTTGTTTTGTTTTACCAAAGAAATGTCTCTGACATGGAGGCTGAGAAATGTAAGGCAAAGGCACAAGATTCGGCATCTGGTGAGAGGTTGCTTCTTGGTTCATAGAAGGCCATCTTCTTGCTGCGTCCTTACATGGTAGAAGGCACAGGAGAGCTCCCTGGGGTTTCTTTTATAAGGGAATTAATCCCATTCATGAGATTTCTATCCTCATCACCTCCAAAGGCCCTATTTCCTAACATCACCACTCTGGAAATTTGAATTTTAACATGCAAATGGGGGGACGGTGGAGCCACTTTCAGTCCATAACAAATATGATGATGTCTGTCCATATTTCTATAGAAAAGATATGCAAAATTCCACCCCTAAAGCTTTCTTATAAGGAGGTGCTGTATTTTTATCTTTAAGTACTAATTTTTCCTGCTTTGGAATATGGGGCATAGTAGAATAAGTTTTATCAAAAGTCTTTATTTTCTTTATTTTTTAATGTTTTTATTTTATTTATTTTTGAGAGAGAGAGAGAGAGAGAGAGAAAGACGGGGGTAGGAACAGAGAGAGAAGGGATATAGGATCTGAAGCAGGCTCTGCACTGACAGCAGAGAGTCCCTGCGGGGCTTGAACTCAAGAACCATGAGATCTTGACCTGGGCTGAAGTCAGATGCTTCACCGACTGAGTCATCCAGGTGCCCCAAAAGAAAGACTTTACTTTTAGTGAGCCAATTCAAAACATATCTGAGAGCCATATATACCTACATTGCATGAGTCAGGCATGAAGCAAACAGTTACCACATAGTAACCTGATTTCTGTAGTAGAGAGGGGACAGAGGACAGCAGGGCAAAACACAAAGAGTCACTACCACCCTCCACCCTGAAAAGATTTCCAGAAAGAAATAGGAAGGGCTTCAGACCAGGCAGCGTCTGGTCTGACGCTCTATGGCTAAGGGGAATCCTGTTGGGTTTTGTAATGGACGAGAGCAGAGGAAATAAAATGTACGAACACATGGAAATGAGAGAGTATTGCATAATTACCAAATTATGATGAACTGAGAATTCCAGAAAGCAACAAAACAATGGCGGGTGATCAGGCAGGACAGGTATGCAGCTTGTGAGACATAAAGATGGAAGTGTCCAGTTTGCCAGCTTCTGAAAACAAATCTAGTTTTCACTGAGGTGGCTTTTATGACCTATAACAACAGAAGGCCTATGACCAACAGAGGAGCCAGAGTCTGTGTTAATTCATGAGACGGTCTCTTGAGAATGGTAAGTTATTTGACTTTCATGTGAGGAATCACATAAAAATATTGTGAAAGATATTGTTCAAAGGAAATGCACATTGTTGAGACTCCTTAAACTTCCTATTTTTTATGGAAATCAGCAGTCAGGAAAAACACAAAAGGGAGATGATCAATATGTATGTACAGAGATTTGGCTCCTGATAAACACCCATATGATAACATCGGGTCTACTCAGCACATTAATGAAATTTGGCAAGATTTGTGAATTGTCTTAGCAACCTCCCCAGGAAATGGAATTTGGCTGATGCGATGCCATCTTAAGAAAGGCCAGATCTGCATATCATTAACATTTGTGTTGGTGGGTTCCCAAAAATGGGTGTAGTCTGACCCAAAATGAATGTTATAATAAAAGCCCCCGCTTGCTACAGGAGTGTGAAACCATCTGAGGGAAGCAAAAAATTAGACATTTCTTCAAGCACAAATGGCTGCTGTCAAAACTAGTTGCAACAGTGCTGTGTTCGGCAGCTGCACCTGTGTGGTAACTAGGGAGCTATCTGGCTGGGAATGTTTGCTTCACACATCAGAATTTAAAGCACAGGATGGAGTGTGCTGGGCAACATCTCATGAAAATGGAATGGGGTTTTCTTCCTCCCTCCATAATTTGAGCCTCAAGCCTTAAAACAGGAGTAAACCATAACACAATCATGTTTTCATCTGTGGAAAAATACATATTTTTCTATGCCGGTAATGGCGGATAAAAGGGAAACATGCCTATTTGGTCACTGACCAGTCCCACATCATAACTATCTTGGAATTTCCTTTTTAAGCAATCTTTCCTAGAGACCCAGCATTGGCCTGAGACCAATTTACCCTTTGCCAAAAAGTTATTTCTCAGGCCCAATTATCTAGAAAGCTCATGAAATGTGTGCCTTGGCAGGCTGAAGAAAAAAGATTTTGTAATCAGGTTTTCCAGAGGAACTCTCAGAATTTCCAATCCAAGATCCTGTTTTGGTTGGAAGAAGATGCAGATTTAGAAACATTAAGAAAGAAAAATGAGAAGTGTTGTCTTATACAATCCTAGGCAGATTTGTTGTATCCAGTCCCTCCTAGTGGAGGGGAAGGGAATGGTAAAAGGAAGGGATCTAGAACTAAGGACCTCCTGGGGGCCCCTGGGTGGCTCAGTCAGTAGAACATCTGACTTTGGCTCAGGTCACGATCTCACAGTTCGTGGGTTTCAAGCCCCATATGGGGCTTTGTGCTGACAGCGTGGAAACTGCTTCAGATTCTCTCTCTTCCTCTCTCTCTGCCCCTCCCCTGCTCTGGACAATCTCTCTCTTTCTCTCTCAGAAATAAACATTAGAACCAAGGATCTCCTAAAATGCCCATGCTCAACATGACCATTTGGGTAACCTTAAAGAAAGGCCTCAAAGTTAGAGGCAGCATAACAGTTTCTTCAGCAGCTATTTGAGTCAGATGGGTATGTCAAAAACAAAGGGGATTAAGAGGTTAGTCTGAGATCCCTATCAGATGGAGGTCCCAGAGATTGATAATAACCTGGGACTTCATTTATTTATACCCAGCAGCCATTTGCAACACCAGCCATGTGGCTGAGTCCAAAGAGGCGCCACATACCCGCAGCTGTTCAGAAACTATCCTGAATCTCTTTAACTTCTGCTTCTTAATTTCTATAGCCTAGAAAAAATGCTCTTCACCCCCAAACCCAAGACCAACTCCCCTGTATTTCTTCTTTCTAAGGAGAACAATACTCCTTTCAAGGAAAAAAGAAAAAGTAAAACAGTTGATTTAGTAGGAAGTAGATTTTAGAGGCGCCTGGGGGATTTGGATTTTTAGAGTTTGCGAGGCGTATCTCTTGTCATTTCTTACTATTAGCTTTTTCTAACATCTGCCTTTGAACATTCCTCCCAAACTCTATTGCAGAAACAATAGCACTCTCCATCCCATTCTGTTTAAAATCCAGGACATATCTCACCTCTTGCAAGGAAATATCCAAGATACACTAGATCTAATCATGTGTTGTAAATTCTGTATTCAAAAATCCCACACTTCATTTATTGCCAATCTGATTGACAAAAATTCAAAAGCTTTACAAAGTACTCCGCTGGTGAGGCTGCCGCAAAACAAACACTAACACTTTGCACCATTCTGATGGTTACACAGGATGGCAGAAACTCCTTAAAAAAGGAATGTGTTAAATTCTGGCAAAATTGCACATATATAATCTTTAATCTATTCTAGGTCATTATTTTGAAAAATGATAAAGAGGAAAAATGGAGTTATTCTGCCTTGTGTATATGAACTCTTAAGTCAGAATAAAAATTGAAGTTTCTCAATCCCGTGTATTAAATGTACAAGGAATGATAGCATTAGATTGTCATTAATTTCCAGCTTCCAAAAAAACAACAGATCTAAGTTATAGCTATGAATACCTAATATAAAAAACAAAACAAACAAAAAAGACAAATTCAAGTCATACATACTGATAGAAGCTACACACATAACCTAGGAAGTAAAAGCCTGAGGTGCTCAAAACTCTAGATTCAAATACCAGAGGAACAGGTTAAACAGCCCTGTGAAGATGCAATCAGCAAAACTGGAAACAAATTGAGTAGCCTCATTTTCATGCCAGCATAGCTATTTGCCAAAGCTCCACAAGAATCTGTTTTCCTTGTAAGAAGACACATTTGGAAAAGGTAGCTATGTTACCACGTTCTGACCAGAATCCTATTTGAGAGCGATGTGCATAGAATCAGAGCTGACCAGTTTTAAGGAGCTGAGGTCGAGACAATAAAGGCCCTTTCAAAAAACCTCCTGGTCTCTTGCTGTCACATGCCACCCTTTGATGCGAATAAGGAAAGTCACTCCCTGGCAGGCTCAGGAACCTCAGGATATTTTGGGGACCTCGAGAAGAAAGGAATTCACCCAATTCTATGGGTATTATAGGTGAAATGTCACCGGAAGTCCTTGGCGTGGCTCCCTAGCCCTGAGAGATTCTTAAAACTCCAGTCTGAGACGGCTTATGAACAGGTGCAGCAAAGCAGACTTAAGAAGCACATATATGGTCATCGCCATTCTTGCCACGCTTGTGTCAGTAATCAGGCCAAATTGAATGAGACTGAATTTATTCTGCAAACAAATCAGTCTTACTGTGATTATCATTGATAGAAATAGGGGTGGCTGTAGACAGAAAAATTACGTTTCCGTGGAAAACTCTCACACTGAGGAGATCGGATTCTAGTCCTGTGTTTTGCAAAGGTTTTGTTGATCACATCTGTAAGCGGGACTGAATCCTGGACTCTCTTAGTTTCCTCAAACATCTGGCTGCAACTCTCCAGACTAACATTTCCGATTGCCTCCTACCCTTCTGACCTAGAATAACTAGGAACAAAAATCATCCTTTTCCCAAACCCCTGCAAGCTGAAGTTGGGCGACTCGACATAAACTTAAGAGAAATTGCCCCAACAGTTCATGTGTGGACAAGCTTCCTGCTTGTTGCTGGGTGGGCCACTCAGAAAGTTCACCAGAAACCTGATGACATGACGAGAGACGTTCAAACTGCACAAGATGCTTCAAGCCTGATATGTAGAAATCTCAACTGATTGCCCTCCAGACTCAAACTGGCTTTACAGTCTACTCAAATCATTAACTTTTGTTTTTCTTTTTCCTCTTGCCTCCGTATAAATACCTCCTATTAAATAACTGATTGCCCCCACCACATAAACCTGAGAGCCCAACTATATCCCCATTTCCTAAAATGAGACCCAACTGTTTACCTGAACTGATCTAGTCTTAGGAAGAAGAGACTGGTTCAGGGAGATAGCTATTAATTCAGCTTCTAGATGGTGAAACTCTTTAAAAAAAAAAGTTCATTTATTTATTTTGAGGGTGGGGAGGGGCAGAGAGAAGGGGAGAGAGAAAATCCCAAGCAGGCTCTGTGCTGACAGTGCAGAGCCTGACATGGGGGATGTGGGTGGGGGGCTCAATTTCCCAAACCATGAGATTATGACCTGAGTCAAAATCAGGAGTTGGACACTTAACCGACTGAGCCACCCAGGCACCCCTGGACACCTTTCTTTCATCATTAGCTGAAGAGGGTATTTAGGCCACCTTGGGTATTACTCATTTTACCTGAGTATCTCTCATTACACATGAGGTATACATCTTAATAAACCTCTGCTTGTTTCTCTTGTGTCAATCTGTCAGTTGTTACAGGGGTCTCAGCCAAGAATGCAGAGAGTAGATGAAAAGTTATTTTTTTCCTCATCTTTACTACAGTGTTGGGAAAAGATATAAATCTAAAATGGAACCAGAAGACGTGAAATGGAGAATCTCATGCATATGCCCTTAGAAGAAAGGAAGTTAAGAACTCGGAGACTGGTTTCCCATAAGTACCTGATTCACAAAAGACCAAGACTTATCTCTGACCAAGAAACATCCACCAAGAATCCCGATCCTCAAGCCAATGAACTTACTGCTTAGATTTCAGGTGGACATTCCTGTCTGGGCATTCCTTGTCCGTAAACACAGCCCAGCCCAAACCCTGAACAGACCCGTCGCCTGTAATCTGCTAGCCTCGGTGTTTCCTGAAGAAGTGGGGAGGTACATGGATGACACAGTACCAGTCATGAGTTTATTGTTGAATCTGCGTGATGGATATACTGGAGTTATTTCACAAACCATTCTTAACTCTGTTTCGGTTTGAAAAGATCTTTTATAAGACGCTTAAGAATGTAATGTACATTACCTTATGAAAATACAGATTCCGGGGCGCCTGGGTGGCTTAGTCGGTTAAGCGTCCGACTTTCGCTTGGGTCATGATCTCGCGGTTCGTGGGTTCGAGCCCCGCGTCGGGCTCTGTGCTGACTGCCAGCTCAGACCTGGAGCCTGTTTCAGTCTGTGACTCCCTCTCTCTGACCCTCCCCTGCTCATGCTGTCTCTCTCTCTCCTAGAAATAAATAAAACATTTAAAAAAAATTAAAAAAAAAAAAGAAAATACAGATTCCTTGGGCCAAAGATACAAGAGTTTGATTCTGAAAATCTGAGATGAGAAACAGGGATTTGTTTCCTAGTTCAGGTCCCAAATGTTTACCATGTAGGTTATCAAAAATATACACTTTTGTGTCTCTGTGGTCCTTGAATTATGAAATAGTGCTTGGCATGTAGACTTGCTGTAATTGTAAGGTATGTTTTTATCTTCACAACTAGAAAGCAGGGAATCTTTATTCCTGATTTTCCTGCTATTTCTCTACTTTAGTTTCTTTATATAATAGGTCTTTAAACATATTAGCTTATTATTATTCCTCTCAAAGAAAGTGTATATGCCTTAATCCAGAAGTTTTCCAGAAACCCACAAGGTAGGTCGTTGAGACATTTATTGTGTATGCCTGTCACTAATCAATGGTTCTATATCAAACACTTAGATGAGAAAAATATCACAAAACATACCCTATTCATTTTTATCCTTTTGTAAGCTTATGAGTTTATTCTTAATTCTTTGCTCTAAAGAAGTTCATGATTGCAAACTGATATTTATAAAAAAGTAATAAAAATCACTTCACAGCATCTGCTTTGAGGAGATAAGAACTTAACATCTTAATGTCATTTTTTGTTCTTCCAAATGGAGATAGGAAGAAAAACTAGGATGGAAAGTCTTCAGAACTGTGTGTGTGTGAGAGTAGTAAGGGAACGCAGTGATTTTGACTGGGCTGATTTAAACTGGATCAAGAAATTTAAACTGGATGAGGGTCTCCTGAGTGGTTCAGTCAGTTAACTGTCCAACTCTTATTTTCGGGTTAGGTCATGATCTCATGGCTTGTGACTTCAAACCCCATTCAGGCTTGGTGCTGACAATGAAGAGCCTGCTTGGGATTCTCTCTTCCTCCCTCTCTCTCTGCCCCCCCCCCCCAGTTAAATACACTTAAACAAAAATTAAACTTAATGAAAAAATTGGCTATGGCCAATTACCTTCCCTCGATTGCTTTAAGAAGTAAGTTTAGGATCTACTGCCTGTCAGAATAGATCAGCCACTGCTTTCTTTGACTTTAAGAGAGAGGAGAACCAAAAGTTAGTCTTTGAAATTTATGGAAACTGAGAACTACCTTTGAACCAATCAAGAACACTTTAAAAATTGTATTAGGATTCTCAGTTTGAAGGACATTTTGAGGAAAAAAAAGAAAAGATACACTTGACAAATTTTTACTGCTGCTGTCTGTCAGGATGCCCACTGCCATTTCAAAATTTTGAATTTCATAGGCAATTTTGGCCAAACTTCACATTATTGTATAACCACGGCAAGATTTCCCTTGTTCTTTTTGCTGTTTTGCAAATAAAACCTTTCTGTCTGCAGTGTGCAACTGAGGATACCATTTGTTTTTTCCTTGTATGCATAGGACGAAACAAATGGACTTCAATATTTCACTTATAAAACATTATATTTTGCTAGTTTTCATTTACTTGCTGGAAATTCATACGTAAATAATAATTTTTAGAAATTCTAGAAACTAATGTGTTTGCCCTCACTTTTAACTTTAATATAAATAGCACTGACTTGCTGTGATTTCTTGCTATGATCATCTCAGATTCATAATAAATATCTATTCACTGATAAGGAAAAAGTGCCTATGCATGACGCTAAAGGAGAATGCCTCCCTGGGGGTTGGGGCTGAGATTGACTTGGAGGTAATAAAATGATAAAGCATCTTTCATTTCTATCATTCCCTCTGAGATGACTACAGAACAGGATGCATGGTCCTGAAGTGCCCATCGTAAAGATTTACACAAATTGTTCCTTTCTTTCAGATTGCTGTTACTTTCCTCAGTGTTACATACTGTCATTAAATTCTCCACCCTCACTATTACAGCTTCCATTACCACCCACATGGCAGTAGGGCTTTATCCATGGGTGGCAGATGTTATCACCATATGTCATCCGATCAATTTTCCATTCAAGGGTAATGTAATGTTTGGGGGAAAGCCAACTCACACTTTAGTAAAGGCTTTCTCTGTACTCTTCACCAGCCGTAAATGCAAGCTTCCTTTCAACTTCTTGGCTCTGATGCCTAACCAGAAATCAGCAGGCATCTTAGAGATGCTTTGCATGTTTCCGTGTTAGTTGGGCTCTCTCTCTCTATCACCTGCCAAATTGTTTCCTATTAAGGAGTTTGGCACTATTTTGCTTTCCTCTACTTTTATTCATCTCAGAATATTCTGGACAGAGAATCATTAGCTAGATGAATACCCAAGGAGAGTAGCAGTTTCAGTCTGGTTCACAAGGCTGTTACTTCTTATTTATTTCTAGGATCCATATCTCACCTCCTTGTTTCAGAAGTTGGCATTGCTCATAGAGTTTGAAATTCTTTTTTTATATAATTCTAAAGGGTAGCCAAAGTTAAGACAAGATCAGTTTATCCATACGGTTCTGATTTGTGCCTGCATGTGCTCCTGCACTCTCTTTCTTTTCTTTTTGCTTCTTTTCTTTTTCCCTACATTTCCCCCCAACTCCACTTACTCTTGCTGTGAATTTTTTTAAACAAAATAGTTTTTATTTTTATTTTTATTTTAGTCTGAAGTTTGTTAGCATACAGTGTAGTATTGGCTTCAGGAGTAGGACCCTTATGTCATCACCTACATATAACACCCAGTGCTCATCCCAAAAAGTTCCCTCCTTAATGCCCATCACCAATTTAGCCCAGCCCCCACCCCCATCAACCATCAGTTTGTTTTCTGTATTTGAGTTTCTTATGGTATGCCTTCCTTTATGGTTTTATCTTAGTTTTCCTTCTCTTCCCTTATATGCATACGTTATCTTTCCACTCTTTTGAACACTTATTATTTGTCACTTCCTGGGCTATGTGTTGTGTATTTAAATATTAAATACAATTCATTCATGTTTTAAAAATCTTAAAGATAAACCTTAAATTATTTTAAAAGCAGTCCAGTCTAAATCACTGCATTCCCATCCATGTTGGGTAATTCACAATAGGAAGTAGAAATAATTGCTTGTTCATATTGATCATGAAATGATCTCTTTTCCAGATGATCAAACTACCTATAATTTGGTAAGTTAATTTGTTTACATTATCCACAATCATCAATATTTTAAAGACTTGGATTATGTCTTTTTTCCATTTTTGTACCTGTTTCAAATTATCCAAATCTCATGGCCAAATTCATTTGAAACCCCATAATTCCAGTGGTCACTTGACTTGCCTTTCTCTAGTTATTTTCTGGTTATTCTATGTCTTTCTTGAAATATGATAATCTGTAATTACTATGGTGTTTCAAGTGTACACAACAAGAAATAACGCCGTTAGGCACCAAATTGGTAATCTTTTCCTGAGTTACAAATGCTGTTCAAACACCATCATATTTTGAAGGTGAAATTACTTGTCCTTAAGGTATAACTTTAATCTGTCCCTAAATTAAAACCACCTACTACTTTATTGTTCATTCATGCTGACCTGTAAAGTTCTCTATAGCTTATTCTCATTCATTTATTATGACACTCTCCAGGAAATATAAATAGAATCAGAACACTTGGATATTTTACTGTTCCTCAAGAACATTTTATTAATATTGCTAAATTATTGAAAGATTAGTAACCATATTTGCTGCTATTTTCAGCAGGAAGCCCTCCGGAAGCCATGTTATCAATTTTATTTTTATCTGCAGCATCTCCTCACTAAGAAAATTCTTTATGTTTGATACACAGTTTTCCATAATGTTCTTCTAACTTAAATGTCATACTTTTGATAGTTTTGAAAGCAATTTTTAAAAATTACCCTTATCCACATAAAAATTTATACTCTTTTAAAAATTTATTAATTTTTATTTATTTTTGAGAGAGAGATTGAGCATGAGTGGGGAAGGGAGGAGAGAGAGAGGGAGACAAAATCCAAAGCAGGCCCCAGGCTACAAGCTCTGAGCTGTCAGCACAGAGCCCAGTGTGGGGCTTGAACTCATGAACCCATGAGACCATGACCAGAGCCAAAGCTGGGTGCTTAACCAACTGAGCCACCCAGGCACCCCTCCAGAAATGTATACTCTTTAACCTTTTTGCCAAGAGATTGGAAGACACATTTGTTTTTTCTCACAATAATACATTCTTACTTTTGCTTCAATAGTTATTCTAGTTATTGCTGTAGTCCATAATCCTCCGTTATGCATTCTGCCAGGATGCACCTCAACGGTAGGAAGTACATCTGCTGTTTACTTTGAGTGTCTACACATTGCTTGATTCAGCACTCCAGTTTCGTAGTATAGATTAGTTATGTATAAATGAGCTATAATTTGCCTCCATTAGAATGGAAATTCCATAAAATCAGAGACTTGGTTTTCTTTACTGTAGTGCTTTTGTATCAAGAACAGTATTTTTCACGTAAAGTTCTTAATACTTAAGTGTGAATTTACACTTTTAGAAGTACATTGTTAATCTCCTACAAGCAACTAATGAAGAGATCCTTATTAAGTTGTATTGAATCCTAAGTGATTTTATTTTTATTAATATTTATTTATTTATTTTTGAGAGAGAGAGATCGAGCACATGAGCCAGGGAGGGACAGAGAGAGAGGGAGTCACAGAATTCGAAGCAGGCTCCAGGCTCTGATCTGTCAACACAGAGCCCGACGTGGGGCCTGAACTCACAAACTGTGAGATCATGACCTGTGCTGAGGTCAGACACTTAACCCACTGAGCCACCCAGGTACCCACTAAGTGATTTTATTAAATATCATTGAGCATCTCTTATTGTCCATGGTTATCATGGTCTTCTCACATGGGTAGAAGATTTTGATGGTCTGCTAGTCTCCTGGCACCCAGGCAACTTAACAGTGACATGCAAAATACTTTGGCCAGTTGCACCAAATTTTATCCTTGAGTCTTACAAACATTTGGGTGTTTGCCAAGAAGTCCTGCTGGTCTGTTTACTTAAGAGTTTTAGTACTCTTTTTTTTTTTTGAGTCTTAATATTTAACATCTTTTAATTTGAAATTTCTCAATCTCAGTTTCAAAAGGCAATTTGGGAATCCTTTAATGACTTCCTCAGTGAAGCTGGAATAAAAAAATAATTGTCTATATATTTTTAAACACTTAATATGCTTATGAGAGCAGAGACATAAAATAATTCCATTGATCCTTCAGCTTGCACTTCAAATATATTTGAAGGTCTTTTAACTTTGACAGTTTGGTTCCTCTCAAAGGTCTTGCTTCTGGGCTGTGTCATTTGGGTGCATCTGGACTTTCACTCTTCAAGGTGGTCCCAATTCCATTCACTTGGCAAGTCCTTGACTTTCAAAAATATACATTTCATTAAGATAATCTCTTTAGCCAGCTATACATGAATAATTTTTGTTTAATCATTTGGAGTGCCAAGCCTCATCTATTTCCTCGGTGGTCCTCTGTGTTATCCTGAAACCTTACCTCTCCAGCTCAACTGGAGGAGGCTTTGCCATAAACAGTGGCGTCCCTTCCTATTACAACCTGCTGTAATTCTGAGACTTCCTTAAAGGCTGGCTATTCTTTTATTCTTTTGGGTTATCTTTATTTTTCAAGTTTTTAAGAATTCTTAAATTATTATTATTATTATTATTATTATTATTATTATTATTTTATTTCTAGGAGAGAGACAGCGTGAGCAGGGGAGGGTCAGAGAAAGAGGGAGACACAGAATCTGAAACAGGCTCCAGGCTCCGAGCTGGCAGTCAGCACAGAGCCCGACGCGGGGCTCGAACCCACGAACCGCAAGATCGTGACCTAAGCGAAAGTCGGACGCTTAACCGACTAAGCCACCCGGGCGCCCTGAATTCTTAAATTATTTAATAAAGGTTTTTAACCTTTAGTAATTCTGTAAAATTGCCTTGTCATGAAGTATTTTTAAAGTCGCTCAGGCTAGTCTCAGAAGAGCTGTTACCTTTGCTCTTGGCCACGTGTCGCTGAGCTCCTGTGGTGATCAAGGGTCCAACTGCCAGGATTCCTTACGAAAGCGCCTCCTCTCTCACAGTCGGTCTCTGCTCTTCTTATCACTTCTGTCAGAGGAGTGGTCAAGGCAGAGACGTGCATCAGCAGGCTAGGCCACTTTATGCCACTGTTCATATTCAGCTTCTGTGAATTGGGACAGTCGGTGATCCGTGTGCTAGAAGCCCCTTGCTCTGGGTGTGTTTAAGCATTGAACTTGTCTTCAAGTTTTTAATCTCCCATTCATTCTTAAAACCACTTCAATCCGCCCTTGCCCCAATTGCTCCACTGAAACTGCTTACTTGCAATTCACGAAGAACTAAAAGTCAAATTCAATTGGTGACAACAGTGCTGCTAAAACTCAAGTCAGAGAAAGACAAGTACTGTGTGATGTCACTTGTATGTGGAATTAAAAAAAAAAAAGCCAAACTTGTAAAACCTTAGGAAATGGGGGTTACCAGGGGCTGGGGGCTGGTGGGAGAGGATTACATACAATGTATCAAATTAACATGTTGTACGCCTTAAATTTATACCATATATGTCAAATATATTTTAATACAAAAAATAAACAGATAAAGAATAAAACTTGAATGTGCATACAACTCACCTAGAGATCTTATTAAAATGAAGATTCTGATTCAATTTACTGGGATGGGACCTGTGATTTTGCATGACGAACTCCAGGGGACACCTGCAATGACTTCAGTAAACTGCACTTTTTTTGGTTTGTTTTTGTTTCTTTCTTTCTTTCTTTCTTTCTTCTTTTTCTTTCTTTCTTTCTTTCTTTCTTTCTTTCTTTCTTTCTTTCTTTCTTTCTTTCTTTCTTTCTTTCTTTTTTTGAGAGAGAGAGCATGGGAACTGGGGAGAAGAGCAGACAGAAAGAGAGAGAGAGAGAGAGAGAATCTTAGGCAGGCTCCATGCTCAGTGTGAAGCCTGACATAGGGCTTGATCCATGGCACTGGGTTTAAGAACTGAGCTAGTGTCAAGAGTTGGACACTCAACGAACTGAGCCACCCAGGTGCTCCTAAACTGCACTTTGTATAGCAAGGCACTAGACCCTACCCTTTGATAGGGCATCTTTCAAAAAATTCACTACTCCTTTGGATTTTGCTAGACCATTCTCTTGGTTCTCCTCCTGGCTAACTGTTCTTCTCACAATCTTTTCTTCATTCCACTTACTCTGTTTGTAGCTAGATGTAAGTATACCCCCAGACTTTCATTCTCCATCTATTTCTCTCTCTAAGGTGATGGTTCTCAAACTTCGGTGCATAAATAAAGTTAGCTGGGAAATTTATTAGAAATGGAGCTTCCTTGGGGCGCCTGGGTGGTTGAGTCCGTGAAGTGTCCAACTTCAGCTCAGGTCATGGTCTCATGATTAGTGAGTTCAAGCACCGCATAAGACTCTGTGCTGACAGCTCAGAGGCTGGAGCCTACTTCGAATTCTTTGTCTTCCTTTCTTTCTGCCCCTCTCCTGCCCACACTCTGTCACTCTCTGTCTCTCAAAAATGAATAAATGTCAAAAAAAATTAAAAAAAAAAAAAAGAAATGGAACTTCCTAAACTTTACTCCAGAGATTCTGATTCAGTAGGTTTGGGGTGGAGTCCATTAGTCTGCATTTTTAATTCTGTTAAAGGAGTTTCTTGGTCCACAATTGTGAGAAGCATTGCCCCAAGAGTACTCATCCACTCTCAATGCCCAGATGTCCCAGATAACCTCCAAATCACTCTTACACTCCAGACCTATCCATCATATCACCTGAATACTTAATATTTCAATCTGGATATTCAAAAAATTCAAAATGTTGGAGCTAAATTTATTAACCTCCCTCCCCCTCCCAGCCTCTTTTTCTTCCTCTGAAATAATGATGAAACCTGTTAGAGTTTGTGTCCAAGGAATACTGACTCCCGGGGATTGCTACCTACAGAGCAATTGGGATAAAAAAAGCCCCAGGGAGAGTTTGCTAAAAATGCTGAGTCACAAACTCCTCAAATGCTGATTCCTTAAATCTGGAGTGAGGCCCGCAGATCTGCCTTTTTAGCGAGACTCTCAGCAATGTTTCTCCTATAGATAGTCTCCAACCCCCACTTTAAAAAATGCTGCCTTAGGGATTCCGCCAGCAATTCCTAGCAATAGGAACACAGAGGCTTTGAAAGCATTTTCCACAGTAGAGGCGTGGGATGGGAATAAAGGAAGGATAGTTTAACCTTCCCCTGATCTCTAGTAGAGCTCCCCAAATCTACTCCAAATGATTACACACGCTAAGTAAAATCAGTGCACTTCTATCTAAAGTCATTTTGGGGTCAAGTTACCAGCCACTCGCTGCTAAAAAGACTGATACCCCAAATCCTTTTGGTACAGTTATTTCTGGATTACCAATGATTTGCTCCCATGTCAATTACATTCGGCGATAAAGAATAGTTTCTTGCCACTTCTTTTCCTTTTTCCTCCCTCTGGTCTTCTTTCCGTGAGGATACATGACTGATTTAAGAAACTGAATACCAAAAACCTATAATATCTCAGGTAGACAGTACATACCACAGGGTGGAGAAAACATCTATTATTTAACTTATATCTCCCGCAAGGAAACTTTCAGACCACCTCCACTAGCAGAAGCTCAATTAATAACACTTTTTTTTTTTTTTACCTTAAGGAGTCCTGGTTTGTATTCTGTTGTAGAGTTTCAATTCTTTGTTAGTCCCAACCTGACCTCCTTAAGGCTGTGGGTGCACTTGCTTTGTTGCCTGAAAGAATTCTAACTCGATGCTTTCCTCAGTTGTCCTTTTATACACATTATGCTCTTAGTTCAAAAGTGAAATGATTTTGCCGAAGGTTATGAGAATAAAATTGGAGTTCAATTAGTCATTTTGAGACAGGCAACTAAGTGGCTGATCCCTTTTTAATCTTTAACAAGCTCCATTATTCACAAAGGCAAATTGATGTCAGCTTTTAAGGAATCTAAAGTAGTGCAAACCACATAACTTTGAAATATTTAAATATTTTAATTCCCAGGATGAAATATATTTTTCATACTGATTAGACTCTGAAACTGGTTTTAAATGGAAACAGTGCCAAACAGAGGGTGAAACGCAAATACAGTACATTTACAACAGCACAAAGGGCCTTGATCCATTTTAATTTTATCTCTTTGCAAACTACAAAATGCATAATGTTAGCTCTATGTTCAGTCTCAACGTCCTCTATCTACATATCAAAGTATACGACGAAGAGATCATTTTTTTCCCCTGAGAAAAATCAGTAGGAGCTGAAATGATAGGCAATTTACCTAGGTTTTACCCTGAGTCTTTTGCTTTGGTTTGAGGTAGCTGAGACACTGATTAACCCTATTTTCCTAAATCCAAAGCAAGACACTTTACTTCGGCTGACTTCATCTGCAGATACTTTTTCTATCTGCAGAATAGTTTGCAGCTATTGTGTGAAATATCTTTCATCTCTTTATTCCTTTCCTCTTCATATTCCTTTTCTCCACTCCCTTCCTCTCTCCCAGCTGCAAAGATTCGCCCTCTAAGAGAGTGGGGGTGGGAAGAAACCTGGGATGGAGGCCGAGCAGGAGCTGGAGCCTGCGAAGCAAGGATCTGGCTTTGTTATTGGTCGGCTGCTGCCTGATGGATAGACGAGGGAGGCGTGAACTCTTCAGTCTGTTCTGGCGGAGCTGAAGTACAGAAACCATATTTACAGGTAAGAGCAAAAAAGGGGAAAAAAATCTTTTTCTTCAAAATAAAACGCTTCTCAGTGCCTGCTGAGACAATTTTAGGATATGAACGTTATTCTGAAGACCTTTCCCGAAAGTGCGTCCCATTCATTGATCGTTTCAGGGAGCTTCGCCTGAGCTGTTTCTTCTCCCTGCAAAACCATTAGCTGATAAAAACACCAGAGGCACGTCTTAACCCTGGATAACTTTCCAGGAAAGTGTTATTGCAGCAAAATTAATAGAGAAAATGAATCACCGTGTGTCTTTTTTGCTTTATTCAAGTTGATGTGATTGGGAATGAAAGGAAGGAAGAGGAAAGCCCGGTAAATTCCACAGGTTCTGTGAAAATGGAGTGGTCTCTGAATATAGGGCATAAAATTTCATGTGGTGTCTTTCGATATTAGCAATACAGGAAGTGGTCTAGGAAAATAATTTTTGCAGCTTGTCGACTCTTTAAGCACTAATTTAGAATGAATGATTTGTGTGCTTTTAAGCTCTCTTATTTAACTTAGTCCTCTTGATAAATCATGCTGCTGAGTGGTTGTATCATTTTATTTAGTAAACTGTAAGCCTATGTGATAATTATCGCATTCATAGGGCTGTTTTCCTTTTAAAAGCTCAGAAACTTGTTTCTGAAGGATTAAGATTTCTGTAGAAAATAGCATCTTTATAGGCAAATTTCATTGGGAGTTTCATTTACCAATCAAATATATCTAGATAAAGGTTCCTTTGCAGCATTTATATTGTTGGTAATATCACTAGGGCAATAGTTATTTTTAACAGCTTGGAAGTTACTTTACCAGTTGCTTGTATCTCTTAATATTGTCTTTTATTTTCCCTCAGGGGAAATAGGTTAGAGTTCTAAATATGTAGACTAAATGACACACTTACAGTGAAAAGAAAAAGAATTTTACTACAAGTCATTTAATTTTATAGTTATTTAAATTCATAAATGTGGGTCAATTAAGGGAGGGAAGACCTCATTAAAATTGAGATTTTTTTAAGAAATATTACTACTGACTTGGGCACATTGGCAATCAATACTTGTTGACTATAATAAAATAAAAGTCTTTCACTGGTGTAAATGATGTTCAAATAATTTTTAAATCCTTCCTTTGAATCACAAACTAATAGGAATGAATAATATATCTAAGAATTTCTTTATCTTGCTTTCCCTTTTTGTTTTCATTTGAGAATGGATTTTGTTTTTGAGTGAAAGACAAAAACATAACAGTTCTTGCAAAATTAAAAAAAGGGGGGGAGAAAAATTACTGAATATTAGGCAAGATCACCGACATGAATGGAGAACTATCTTAAATTTCCTAATTGTATTAAATTGGGCTAATAATATGTTCACACACTTATGTCATATTGACCTAAGCAAATACACTTGCATGGTTTGTTTTGAACTATTTCTGGATTTCAAAAATCATTATAGATACTGAAATGTTGCCATGTTTCTCACTATTAATGGAATCTTCTGATCTTGGCTTTTAAAACAAAATGATGATAGAAGTTAATCCACCCCTGGGCTATAATTGAAGGTGATCTAGGAGACCAGATACCTCACAAAACGTGTTAGAGAAAAATAAATCAAGGCAGTTATATTTTTTGGAAATTAGAAATTCTGAGTAGAGCTACCTCCAGGAATGAAGGGGAATTGATGAAAATTAGAGAGCAGAGTTCCACATGGTTTTAAATTATTCTGTTTCCTTGGAAACCAGCTGCTGCAGATGCATTTTGCTTTCTTTGGCTAAAAATATCATCCTTTTAATAATCGCTAAGGGAAAGGTTCTGAATAAAACCGAAGTATATTGTTGCTGCTTTTTATAATTTCCTTAATGGCTCACATATTTTGGATGAAAAGTAGATAAACCCTTTCCCAATCAGCATTTCCTATCATCCACTGGCAGACGTCTGCTTGAGGCGTCTGCGTGAGAAGTCTCCATGAGATAACTATGGTAGCTTTCACTGCAGAGACTACTGGAAAAAGAGGGGCGGGGGCGGGGAGGCGGGTGCGTGTTGGGGGGGCGGGGGGGTGTGCCCAGGCCCTTGCTGGAGTGGAGGCAGGGGGGTGGGGGGCTGGGGGGGAAGCATGAAAGAAAACAGTTAAGAGCTTCCTGTCCAAGTGAAGGATGAAACCAGGCAAATGAAAACCATGTAAGGCTGCTCTGTGAGAAATGGCAAAAGCAATACCATTTGTTTTCCCTTTAGAGCATTTTAAAGATTCAAATACAGGTCTGTGTTCTGTGTTTATATGTTATGTGTGTTCCCTTCGCATAATACTTTCCTTTTTCTCATCATGTTCGTAGGGGTTAGTAGTATTCTGAATGAGACAATAAAATTAAGAAACATATTTTAATGCTTCAGTCGTTTTAATCTTAGATGGAAGAGCCTGAGATACATGTTCAGGCTATGGAGAGTGAAGAGGATTAAATTTGTATTTTGACAGATTGAGACATTTTTAAATTTAATGTCCATACTGTTTCTATAATGCAGTCATTTCCTTACGTTTGTAATCTAATATATACAAAATTACACCTCACAACAACCTAAAACTGTTTTAATGTTATTAATGTAACATATCTGAAATTGAAAAAGAGTTCTTACAAATACAAATCTATTCTTTTTGTCTAATTTGAAGACTTTTGCTTTACTTGGAAACAAAATTTCATTCTGTGTGCCTTTTTTTAAATAAGAAGTAAAACACAGCGACCATCCTGTTTTACCCTAAGCAATTTCCTAAATTAGAACATTTTCAGAAATAAGTAAATACATAAATATAAATATTTTCATTATAAAGTTTTTTCCTCTCAGCTAATTGTTGAGAGAGAAAATCATCATCAAGTTTTTTCATCTTTCCTCTTATTCTGCTATAATTCAGGTGAGATTCCTAACTCTGTTTTCTCTTTTACCTCTCATTTAAATGTTTTCTGACAGAATACTTTATTTCCATAGTATTAACCTTAGTCTTTTAGAGTTATTGTTGGCGATGTAGCAAATAAAGTGCCACGTGCTTAAGCTATATTTTAATATATTTAATATCTAGCCAATACATAACCTAAATTAATTTGGTATGTCAGAACATTATTTTTCAAAAAGAGTTAGGGTAATGGGAAATACTTTGTTTTCATCAATTAACATGAGCCAAGCACTTCAGTGGCAGCACTTTTCAGCATAAAGACAGATGACATTACAGAGCACATTAACAAATCGGATGGACGAGGAGATGGATTATGCAGTCTGGGCAAATAACCCTTATTTTAGGCATGATCAAAATTATTAAGTGTATGTCAGCTTCCTGGAAATAATGCGTTGTATAGGCTGACTCTCAGCTGCAGATAATTCTAAAATACAGTTTGTGAGTAATGCCTCTTTACTGCTCGGTGGTTCTTTATTTACTAAAAGTAGCCTACCAGATTCATAGGTAAGTTTACATGGGTCTCTTAAGTCTCACAAAATGTATTCAGGAAAATGAAATATTAATAGCTTCCCCTATAATGTAGGTAGACGACTTTATACCCATAATGGAAATATAATAGTTTGGCAAATAACCCCACACTGCTGGGAATGGAAGGATGGGATTTAAAAGAAATGGAAATTACACCAGGGTCTGAAAGCTTGGGTCTGGTTTCACAAAGTTCAAATTGTGCTATGTACTCAGGTGATCCAAGCAAATGAAAAATTGCTTTAACATTTGTACTCTGGTAGGCCATAATTAAAAAATGTTATTGATCAGAAGTTACTTTTGACTTTAGTATATATTTAATACCTGTTAGTATAAGATCGGGCTTATATGTAAGTATAGAAAGGGGGTTGGTCCCAACAGCATCATTAATTACTCTTTAATTATCACTTTGTAAATCAAAAAGCAAGAAATGGATTTGATTGTCAAGCTAATGATCACATTTGTATGTTTCACAGACTCAGTGAATCAGTTGGGCAGATCATTTTGATTTCTCAATCAATTGTTCGGATCTCAGTTGTTTTAATAGACTAAATGGTTTGACCCCAAAAATGCTGAATGTGCACACTCTGAGAATACAGACTCGACATAACTTTTCAAGCATTTAATTCTAGATTATGATGACCTTGATAAATGTCAGTGCTAATTCTAAGAATAACATTTTAGCAAGAAAACCACTTGACAGGAGCTCAACTTTGTTATTCTTGCTAATTTCATGGCTAAGAGGTGAATAGAACTTATTTGATTTATTTCCAAAGTCTTTGTACTTTAGCTACATCAAGAGCTTAACACATTATCTTCCAATACAACAACAAAAGGTGATACACACTTTTTTTATGTTTTAAGAAAAAATGTTTATTTACTTTTGGGGGGGGGAGGGGCAGAGAAAGAAGGAGACAGAGAATCCCAAGCAGGGTCTGCCCCACAAATCATGAGACCATGACCTGAGCCTAAATCAAGAGTGGAATGCTCAACCAGCTGAGCCACCTCAGTGCCCCAGTGTACACACATTTCTCTATATTTCTCCTGATTCACATGCACGTTTGTACAAAAACCCACCAACCACCAGGGAAAAGTAGTAATTATGTGAATTTTTATATCTTTAAAGAATACTGACTCCGAGGCCCTTTGGCAAATACTTATTTGATTTTCATGTATTCCCTCTGAATATTTTAGTCTTCTGTTACCCCAGAAGCATGGGACTGGCCTGTAGAGATAGTTTCTTCCTGGATTGTTCATTTTACCTATCTAGAAAGAAAGGCACAGAGATGGATTCCCATAGCGATTTTTTAGTAAGAAGCTGAGCATTTGCTTATGCAAAGTAACAACAGCCAAACACTATGTGTTTGTATTAAATATTGGATATAATGCATTAAATACTGGATGCAAGAAAAGAAAGCTTTAGGAGGACTTTGGAAGAAGGCAAAAAAGCATGGTGTGACCAGATGGCACAAAAAGCATAACAGCACAGGAATTTTAGAGTTGCACAGAACTCTCCACTTTAGACCTGCCCCTGGTATCCTTTTACTGATGTCAAAGACTTACTGTCATAGTCTCCTTGACTTTTTGTGAGTTTGCTGTCAGGGTAACAAATGAATTTTAGTTGTGTTTTCTAGTAACTGTTGATATAGTTGGTTGCTGTCATATTGTGGATATATCACAATATATTTAATAAATGAAACAAATAATTTCCCAAACAGGACTCCTGAATGCATTTACAAAGATTTTCTTTTCTATCCCAGGTTAGGCTAGCTACGGAAAATCAATATCTGTCATCAGTCATTACCCCGATGATACTGGTTGTGACGTTGTCAGCATATTAAGCCAGAAACATTCTAGAAGTGATTTTCAAACATTATGAAAAAAAGTCTTCTTTTGATTTCTCAGAATTCCTTTCTGGTAGCTCCTAAAACTCATACTCATAAAACTCAAATTTTAGATTGTTTACCCACTGTGATAACTAAACCAGCAAGGGGTCCCAAGTGCACCTGTGCTGTGCACCAAAGTCCTCTAGGGCTCAGTGTCACATGGGAAACTGAGCTTGGGGACTCCCATTTGAAGCTTTTATATTCAGAGATCTCCATACAACTTCTCCATACGGAGTCAATAAAACCAACCTAGAATCACCTCAGGCTTGTCCAACCCTTCCTGCCACAGCTTCTTGATGTGGTTGTGACAGACACTTTTCTGACCTCTCTATAAACAAACTTTTATTCAACAATCTTAACTATAATTCTTGATGGCATGGGTGTCCTTTGTCTCTGTCGATAACATCTAATATAGTGCCTGATGCGTACCATGTGCCCCCAAATTGTTTTGCTGATTGAATAAGAGAATAATCGTGTCTGATAGTCATTTGCTCCTTGCTTACACCCTCCCTGCGACAGAGGCTCCTTCCATTCTGAGACAGTCCCTTCCTTCCAGGTGATGCTCCGTTAATGCTTTTCAGTGTAACAATGTCCATGTCACATAAATGTTGTTAAGTCATGCAAAATTATGTGTTGCAGACATTTGATTGTACAAACTCCATTTGAGCTCACCTACTTTACCAGGGGATTTCATCTGCATACATTACACATCTCATGACTCCCTGCATTGTGCTGTTTCATTATACCATTTCTGTTTTTCATACACACACAGAGAGATCACATTAAATGAATGGATTAGATGTAGATGAACATAATTATAACATAATTATAATATAATTATAATTATATTTATTAATATAAAACATTAAATAGTATTTGTGTAATAAAATGTAGTAATATGTGTTTTACCAATCTGAGTCCTCTCATATATACACTCTTAAGTCAATTATTCTTTACTCAATCTTGAGTTAAGTTGTTCGGCAATATTTTCTTGTGCTCTGGGCCCACTTTCTGCATTTATATTGTGTTCCGGTGAACAATTCTAAACCATAATGCTTGGCAAATGACAATGCTGAATCAGCTACCAAGAAATCAAGGTTGCATGCTGAGGGTTAGTATATTCATTTTAATATGTCTCAAGGTAACGGCAGGCAGATGAAAAGCACTAGTAGAAGTCCCACAGTCTACCGCAGCCAGGTAGAACTGACCAAAAAGAAAAAAGGAATGCTATGCTCTGACGTGATATCTGGGAGTTTGAAGAGAAAGAGTGATTCCTAATATACCATTACTGTGCACATTTATATGGGAACTATGCTGTGGTATACATATATACGCCTTAAACAGGTGATTTAATCAGCCAGTCAACATGCCTGTTTCCAGAAATGTATACTTTGAGCCAATGGAGTATTTTAACTTTGCCTTGTCTATTAGTTTTTTAGGTAGTATGGCATAATAATTGGTGGGATGCATAATGGACTCTGCAGTCAGGCAAACTGTAGTTCAGCTCTTGGCTATACCATCTTTTTTTTTTTTTTTAATGTTTTATTTATTTCTAGGAGAGAGAGAGAGAGACAGTGTGATCAGGGGAGGGTCAGAGAGAGAGGGAGTCACAGACTGAAACAGGCTCCAGGCTCTGAGCTGGCAGTCAGCACAGAGCCCGACGCGGGGCTCAAACCCACGAATGTGAGATCATGACCTAAGGGAAAGTCGGACACTTAACCGACTAAGCCACCCAGGCGCCCCATGGCTATACCATCTTATTGCCTCTGTAAGTTGGGCAACTTACTTAAGTTATCAGAGCCTCTGTTTCTCTTTCTGTAAAATTTAGTTGTCAACCTGGGTGATGTTGTAAAGATTGGTAGATATATACTGAACACTTCACTTCATAGAATTTGAACATAATATGGAATTATGTGTAATTTTAGTTATTGTTATTGCTGTTTTTATTTTATTTGTGTATAATTTTAGTGATATGTTATAACGAGTCATCCTTTTTTGTTTATAAGCTGAATAGAAGTCAGGAATGGAAGAATGGAGCCAAATAATACCCAGGGTTTTTAATGTCCTTCTAAGTATTAGTCTCCATCAAAGGATTAAAAAAAACATACAATTCTGCTAGATTGGCAAGTTTTTCTACTTTTCCATATTATCTGCAATGAAATGGACATCAGCTAGTTAAATTAGTATTGTATGAGATGGTTTTTTTCTATGTTTTCATAATTGTGGAAACAAATCCTAGAATCATTAATGAATAGCAGTGGTAGGACTTTCAAAACATCAAACCGGGAAGGCATTTTTCGCAGTTCTGAGAAGTGTTATTGAATATTTCATGAAAAAATATTCCTGTATTTTAAGTTTATTTATTTATCTCAAGAGAGAGAGAAAATGCAAGTGGGGGAGGGGCAGAGAGCGAATCCCAAGCAAGTGCCACACTCTCAGTGCAGAGCTCGATGTGGATCTTGAACCCATGAACTGTGAGATCATGACCTGAGTGAGCCAAATTCAGTCAATCATTGAGCCACCCAGGCACCTGGAAAAAAAAAATTCTATGCTTAAATACATTTGCAAGAATCTGGACAAAATTTAAATAATACCAATTTCTATATAGCCTTTATTATGCTAGTGAGCAGTGAAATTCTCCAAAAAGGGTATATAGTATTAAGAATTTTTAAGACTTATGAATCATAAATCCCCTTTCCAACACAAAACTTCATCCATTAAAATCTTGTGGATCAAGTTTTCTTCATGCTACAGTAATCATTTTTAAGACAGATGTATATCTATAATCTCTTGAAGAATCTCTAACTCAAAGGCTAAAACATGGTATATGTTTTAATAATTTTTTCATTATGAGGATAGTTCCAATGTTTCCAGGATAAAAACATTTCCAAAATTACTCCATGAATAACATATTTTTCATAAGAGTAATGTATTCAAATTTTATATTCTTTTTTCCACCTATGATTTGTTTTGAAATTTCTACAAAGTGCTTACGTTTCAAAATATTTACTGTCACAAAGGAGCATTATGGCTGAAGTACATAAGAAATGTACATTCTAAGCTACATGTTGCTCAATAATCACAAGGAAACAGTAATACTTATTTCAAGTCATTATAAGTGCAAATGAGATAACACATTCACAGTATTTAGTTTCTGGCACCAAGTAAGGACTCGGCAACATTATTATGATCAACTTATTTAAAAGAAAAGCAATGTGTTAATCAAGAAAAAAACATAGGACAATTATGAAGAAATCCCAAAGAATTCTAATTTAAATTCTAAGAAGGCACTTGGGTATAACAAGTGTTCGTGACCAATTTCTTCTGTAAAGGTAATGTAAACATACAAAAGTCACAAACCAGAGTGTGCTCCTTATAGCTATAATAAAATGTCTCTAAACACAAAAGTGTATATACTTTACCGGGAAAAAGAATGTTAAGTAAGTTAGACAAACATACAAAAACTCACTGATAATGGAAAGAAATGGGAAAGGGTAGTTCAAACTCACAAATATTCAGAGAAAACCAATTTCAAGCAGTAAGATGCCATCAAAAGTCCAGAAAGAATGTGGTAGTGAAAAGTATGGTTCCAAGTGCCCAAATGTCCAATGCCTAGGTTTGAATACTGCTTCTAAAACGGATTAACTCTCTGACCTTTGCCTAGTTACCTCTTTCTCTATGCCTTAGGTTTTCTTCTGAAAATGTTAATAATAATGTCCACTTCATATGTGTGCAAGGAAGATGAAATGAGATGATATATATTGTATTAGTTTTTTACTGCTGTATAACAAGTTACCATAACTTTAGCAACTTAAAACCATGCCCATTTATTAGAATATAGGTTAGATATCCTGCACTGTATGACTGAGTTCATTGCTCAGGACCTCACTGGGTGGAAACCAAGGTGTCAGTTTGGCTGAGTTCTTGTCTGGTAATTTTGGGGGGGAAACCTACTTCCCAGCTCATTCTTTTTGGCAGAATTCAGTTCCTTGTGGTTATAGGACTGTTTCCGTTTCCTGCTTACTGTGGCCGGAGCTGCTCTTAGCTCCTAGAGCCCGTGTCACAGGATTCCTGTCTTCAGATCAGCTGCAGAGAAATCTCTTGCTTTGAATCCTTCTCACTCTTAATTTCTCACCTTTAGATTTAAAGGGTTCATGTGATCAGGTCAGGCCCACCTAGATAATCTCTTATCAGGTCACTGATACGGGACCTTAGTTACGAATGCAAAATCCCTTTAGCCTATAATGTGAACATAGTCACAGGGGTGATATCTCCCCATATTTACAATCCTGGGGGTATACCAGGCATGCACACTAGGGGAATAGAGATGCCACCTTAGAATCCAGTGTAACATAAATGTAAAATCCTAGAATAGTGCCTGGCATATAGTAAACACTATAGCTGTGAGTTCTTATCCTTAAGGAGCATCTAAAAAACTCAAAGAAACTTAAAAAAAAAAAAAGCAATGCCACCGTTATGGCAATGATGTAATAAAATGATATCCCAATTCACTATTAAAGAAACAAATTGGTAGCACCTTTCTGCCAGGTAATTTGGCAATGTATGTTGAGAGTTCAGTCCTTCCACTTCCGGGACTTTATCCTAAACATACAATTGGAGATATACACAAAGGTATGTGACAGCTGTATTAATTATACTTGATTTATAAGAATAGACACTTAAAAAGAAACCATGGGGCGCCTGGGTGGCTTAGTCGGTTAAGCATCCGACTTTCGCTTAGGTCATGATCTCGCGGTTCGTGGGTTCGAGCCCCGCGTCGGGCTCTGTGCTGACTGCCAGCTCAGAGCCTGGAGCCTGTTTCAGTCTGTGACTCCCTCTGACCCTCCCCTGCTCACGCTGTCTCTCTCTCTCTCCTAGAAATAAATAAAACATTAAAAAAATTTAAAAAAAAAAAAAAAAAAAAAGAAACCAAGCATCTCCCTTTAAGTTTTAGCTAAGTAATATGGCATAGGTATTACATGAAATGCTATGCAGCCTAAAGCACAAAAATAAAAATGGAATAAAACAAAAACACAATTTTGAAAAATATTGAATGAGAAGGAACATCTTCATGTTGTAAGTGGAGAAATTATAGTCTGAAAAATTGTATATATGGCGTTAATCAACTCATACTCTTTCCTGGAGTGTTTAAGTGGCCTTTTGGCAAGACAGGGTCACTTGACAAGGGAGGGAATATACCCTGACAAGTCTCCTCAGATTGTTGTAGGTAAGAGTAGGTTTCTAGAGACGTCGTGGGGAGTCCCAGCATCCTTCCTAGAGTTTGAGTTCGGCTTTTGGCAAGACAAGGTCACTTGACAAGGAGGGGAACACGCTGACACTGTCTGGCCAAACCCATCTTTCAGAACACAAGCATCCTGAAGAGAAGACATTGCATCATCTCCCATCAATTTGTGGGGTGTGTGTGTGTGTGTGTGTGTGTGTGTGTGTGTGTGTGTGTGTGCGCGCGCGCACGCATGCTGTCGACATTCATTCAGTGACTCAAAATGCAGATAGTATGGTCTGGTCCTTTGTTCCTAATGTATCACCCTATTTTATATTAAACTGGCTAAATTACCCTCTCAGCCAAGATTTTAGAGAATGGTTTTTGTTTTGTTTCAGCTATAATGCAAGACATCTGCATTATAATACACAGCAGTAGAGGATGTAGAAGTTAATAATTATTAGGAAAGCACCTATGGTGCACATTCTAACACTACACAACAGCTACTAACCCCGCTTTACAGGTAGAAAATTGTTGGCGCATAGAAATTAAGTAACTTGCCAAAAAACTCCTATTTAGGAAATGGTGACACCAAATTTTTAAGCACTGGGCTTACCCCATTTCATCATACTGTGATTCCTAATGGTTCCTGGGACTCTCTGTTTTAAAGATAGCCTCTGGAAATTTTAATGATTAGCCTAATTTAAATCCTCTGCAGTACATTTCACTGTTTCCCTGTACCTGAAGGCAAATTAGTGGTTAACGGTAACAACACACAGATTGCTTTTTTCTCCTAAGCTTTTTCCAGCTCCAGCCTCTCAGATCTTAAATTTCAAAGTAACAGATGTGTTTTTAATTGAGGATCCACATTATCACCATGAATTCAGATTAAAGAAATTCTTCCAGTTCCCTTTCAACCCAGGCAGTCTGCCCCACCTCTATTCCCTTTCAACCCAAAGGGAGATGTACCAAATTCCATAGTCTTTGGATTAGCGTTTCTCCAAACTCTATATAACCCAGGGTATTTCCTACTACTTTTTGCTCTCTGCAACTAAATCCTTGATAAAAATCAATGCCCAGATCTCTCAAGTCACTTAATTGTCCATTTCTCCTTGGGGGATTTCCCTCTGTCCTTCTCAGATTCTTCTCCCTTGCCCTTCTTTCTGTCCATGTTCCCAGGACCATTCATTCATTTTTATTCTACCTCCATTTCTAGGTCCAGCAGTCGGTCCCACTTCTATTCTAGTTTTTTGCCAATTAACCTTGGTAATCAACCTGAGCCTATGTTTGTATTCTAGCTCTATAGCAAGTGTCTTTATTGTAGGAGAAATAAAAGGAACATAGAAACATTTATGTGGTTATAGAGGTTTACTATTTAGATATGTATGCTGTCTGGTATTATAATTATCTAATAAAATCAACCTTGGGAATTTTGTTCTGTAAAACTTGCTTAATAAAAACAAATATTTAAGTTCTTAGGGGAGATCTGTGTAAGTTCTAAACTATTATTTAAAAAGAATTTCCATTTGTAGAAAGGTTGATGTACCCATCACTCAGAGTAGTTCTGACCTCAAAATGAGAAATTATATTCTTACCTTTACATTCTTTTAATGATCTTTCTTGACTCCGGTATTTCTCATTATGTCATAAATTGAACATAAACATTAACCTATAATTTTCTTCTCTTAAATACCAATAATCTCTTGCCTTTGGCATGTCTGGGTTTGTACAAAAGTATTAAACTGTTGTTGCAAAATATTTTAATTTAAAGTCTGACTATTTGACAGATATATAAATAACTATTTTCATTTTAGAAGCAGTATTAAGAATATTATGTTATTTTATATACTTCTCAAAAGGATTTAGATATAGGATAAGTAATAGTATAGTGTTCCCATTAGGTAGATCAAGAAAACAGAAGGAAGGAAGGAAGGAGAAAAGGGAGGGAGGGAGGGAGGAAAGAAAGAAAGAAAGAAGAGAGAAAGAAAGAAAGAAAGAAAGAAAGAAAGAAAGAAAGAAAGAAAGAAAGAAAGAAAGAAAGAAAGAAAGAAAGAAAAGAAAGAAAGGAAAGAAAGAAAGAAAGAGAAAGAGAGAGAGAGAGAAAGAAAGCAGGCCTAAGAAAACTTTATTTTTTTGGACCTAGGAAACTCAAGGTCATGTTTTTAGAAGACCCTGAAGTAGAATTATAAAACTTTTGACTTCTAACAAATACACAAAAAGTAGCATAATCCTTTCGATGCTTAAAAATGTAAATTAAGTCATCCATACTTTCCTGTTTGCTAACATTTTCTTCCAGCAATATTAATAATAATAATGTTAAAACAGTATTATGTGTCATAGGGTGGCTTAATATTATTTAGGACAACTTCCACTTAACTGTGTGAATGGGAAAAACTCATCTGAGGACACGCACAATAACTCTTCCTTGGTCTTCCTTCCCACCTCTTACTACAGAGATCTGAATGGGAGACTATCATCATCTCTCACAATTCAGCTTCTTCTGTGTGATCTCACTGTTGTCATGGCAATAATTGTAGCATTGCAATTTCAGGACTACAACCAGAGCACACTCCGGTGGAATCAGATTGGCAAACACAATCTGTGGGATGAAATCTCTGTCTTTCAACAAGTGTCTGTTATGCTTTGAAACACTTCCCCCGCCCTTTATTTGTGCTTCCTCAGCCATCTAGTCATACAGTCCAATCTCTCTTTAATGATTTTGTCCATGATTCTTCAGGGCCAACAGGACTGGAAGCATAAATATGATCCACACAAATTATTTATATCGATTTCATATCAGGTAAGGAAAAATTTCTAAATAGTTTCCTGTAACTAATAAACTTAAAGCATATCAACATTTCAAAAAAATCCATCAATAGCTTTCAGTCTTTAGGAGCTCTTCTTAATTCCTCTAAAACCTCTGTAAGTACTTGAAGATAGTTCTTCAAGCAATATGAATAGTTATATTAGGTCACCAAGTGACATTTTTAGCTGGAGGCTGCCTGGCTTTTGAACAGAGCCAGAGTCATATAATCCCTGTGGTAGCAGGTAGTGGTTGTATATTCAGCTTTTTAAAAATCTTGAATAAGTAAATTTAGAGAAGATGGTGAATAAAATGGTTACTAACTTTTTGTCTCCATTTTCCCATGAAAAATGGTCATCATCCATTTATTCCATCTTCTCTGCCAAACTATAAGAAATATTCCTTTAGAGTGATCAATGAAAGCTTACAAACAACATCACGAAGTTGTACCAGTGTACCTGAGTTGGTCCTATTTGAAACCTGGCAGATAAGGTGGCCTTCAGTGTCATAAAATAATTGGGAAATCTAGAGACAGAGGTGGTTCTAGGTAAAAAACATTAAGTAATCATTTTGCTTTGGGAAACACCTCCTCTTCTAACTACCTTCTAAATTCTACCCCCACAAAAAGAAACTATAATCTTTCCAGGCCTCTGACCAGTCAGGTTTTCTGACTAACTGTTCATCTGAGTCACTAAGTTCTCTCTAGGTGTGTTCCTTAATTCCAGACCTTTCTCTTTTCACATGCTTTTCCTCTACCATGGACCTGTGTTTTCTTGTGAGATAACAGACTAATGAGTATGTCTTTAAAAATATAAGTCTAATCTTGTCACTCCATGACTTAAGCCCAGTGGTTGCCTCCATCATATGTAGAGTAATAGTTGAATCTTCATGTTGCTACGCAGTCTAGTCCCAATACCTGTCTAACCCGACTGTCCACTGCGCCCAGCCCAAGACCTGGGCACACACCATTTTTTACCTGAACTGCTTCTCCCTCAGATGTCAAAATTGCTGGCCTCCTCACCTCCTCTATGTCTTCTTGCTACTTCTCCACTGTGGCATTAGCTCTCCAATCAATTAAAAATGGAATGTTCTCTATCAGCCAACCTTGTAATCGCTATACCACTTAACTGCTTACTTTTTTCCATAGCATTGATCTCCATATGTTTATTGATATCCATTTGTTTATATGTTTACTATGTGTCTACCCCTTTCTCCAACAACACCCTGTAAAGAAGCATCATTAGAGAAAGGAATTTTTTCCTGTATTGTTACTTTCTCATTCTAATGAGAAGATAGTCCCTAGTTCCTGATAGATGCTCAATAGACATTTATTAAATAAATAATAAATAACCTCTAAACTAAGGGCAGAAAAGAAACAAATCATATTTCTTTTTTTTTCAAGTTTATTTATTTTTGAGATAGAGTGAGCACACACGAATGAGGGAGGGGCAGAGAGAGAGGGAGAGAAAGAATCCCAAGCAGGTTCCACACAAACAGTGCAGAGTCCAGTGAGGGTCTTGAACCCATGAACTGTGAGATTATGACCTGAGCTGAAATCAAGAGTTGAATGCTTAACTGACTAAGTCACCCAGTGTGCTCCAAACAAATCTCATTTCTATAGAATGGCATAAGTGACTAAATGAGAACACCCGGTTTCACTTTCTCAAGAATTTGAACTGAGGTGTAATGGAAAGAATGAGTCAACTAGTATTCAAAGTTGAGACTTGTAGGATACAATGAAGTAGAGGCAGATGTCAAAAGCCAAAGTCATGTGGCAGCTGGGGAAATGAGGTATCAAAAAATACAGCAACAGAGGTAGCCAGTGAGCACATGGACTTGGAACAAGTACATCCCAGGGAAATGTAGCTGCCGCAGTAGAAGGAGACTAGGAGGTCAATGAGAGGCACAAGGACCCACGGTCACTACCTTTTTAAGAAAGTCACTCTAGTTAGATTTGTTCCATATTACCAAGAGACATAGGTAGGACTGCCATGCTGAGATAGACTGGCTTAAGATGTTACCTTTCCTTGGCAGCATATACTGTGCAGTGTCTTTTGTAAAATCAGTTTGTTCCTCCAGTTTATATTTTCTAGCAAAAGCATTTCCAGTATTGTGCTGGGTGATTGTAAAAGAGAAAGCTTTGATTTCTTCATTTATTGACCCTTTGGAGTCACGTATCCAAACCATCCTTTGTCTTTCTTGTAGAGCCAGTCCAAGTTGGGCTTTAAATTACAATGTAATCTAGAAATCGCTCCTTTAATTTTATAAACAAGATAATAAGGGAAAGGGGGATAGGGAACGTACAACCTAATGGTGTGAAGGACTGCTTCTGAATGGGAAGGGGAGCATTGGCCAGGTTTTAGAGCAGCTTGAACTGGGAATGCAGGGGGATGAAATGACTTTGAGCTGAGTAGCAGCTTCCCCCTTCAGCCTGGGTGTGTCTGTCTACTTCACCACGGTCCATACCACTTACTACTGGCTCTCTCCTTGGTTGTGAGACCATTTATTAGGGTGCCGGTGCTGTCATAGTGGTGTACACTAGCCAGCTCTGAGAATCCAGAGGGGCCCCTCAGAACCAGCCAAGAGGCTTTGCACAGGATAGAAACCAAATGTGAGCCAAGAGGAAGAGAGAACAGAGTTTACTGAATATGTAAAAAGAGTGTAGATATGGACAGAGCATCCAGGAGACTTGGAAAGGAGAGTGAGTCTCATCTTCGCTTGGGGTCTGGGGTCTTCACTGAGGATTGTAGTCTGGTACACATATCTTCTCAGGCATCCAGGTGGACGAAGACTGTTGAGATGTCCTCTATCAGTGACTTAGCCCTGGAGCCAGGTGTCTTGGTGAGTCAGTGGGCTTGGAAAACCCTGTCCAGTCGCTCCTTAGATGCTGCCTATTGTGCTGGAAGACTCCAAAGAAATCATTAACTCCTTGACCTTTGTAAGGAGGACATACATACATGATCTGTTCTGGAGATCCTAGCAAGAATAAAAGCAGGATAAGGAGCAAAAAAAAAAAAAATGCTTTTTTTCATGGATTCTCTTAGTTTCCCGGTCTCAGTAGGGTATAGGAGTATTTCTTGATACCTTTGTTACAAATAACAGTAGACAAGAGGACTGAGGTGACTTCATGATTTTATTACATCTGACCCTCTTTTCTCACTGAGGTTACCTGCCACCGGAGGGATTTGTGTTTGTGGCCACTGATCATCTTAACAGTTCCTCTGTAGCTCTGAGGAAATTATTATTCTCAGAGGTTTAATGACTTATTTAAATTGACATTAACAAAAATTTTAAATGCATCTGGCTACCTCTGACTGTCTTTCATTGACCATCTTGATAGACTCAAATTAACATTTTATCCCATAAAAGATTTAGGGGCTGTGGTTTACCCAGTATTCAGCCAGCCTCCTTGGTATAGTACTCAAGTATTCCCTGTAGCTCTGCTGAATTGACTGGAAACATGATAAGGCATCTAAATTCTGCAGGTATAGTTATTCCTAGCAACCAATTTGATTTTTGATGGACAAAGAACTGCAGGAAAGTAGATGCCTTTGTACCTGAGAAAAAAAGAAATCCCAAGCAAGATAGACATGCCCTAATCAGTATGCTCTGAGTATGACAGCATGCAAGTGAGTGATCTGTTTTGTTCTGAACTATGGCTCTGTCAATGACAGTACATGATTTACTAGAACAAATCAAATAAGTGTAATTGACTCCTGTTTGGACATTTCAAAACACCGAACCATATTTCCTTATGCAGTGCTCTGATTCTACATTCTTAAATTTGACTTTTTCGTATAGAATGCCTTTGTCAAAAATGCAAATGCAAATAACAATGAATCATGGTAGAATTGTTTTTGATGCTTTCAAACATTGTGGAAAGAAAGATTTCTGCATGAATACGATAATGTGGTAGATGAGGGTCAAAAAATTACAGCCTCAAAAATTGATTTAAAGATTTGGTCTGTGCAGTCGTCAAATGTTTCAATGCTGTGTTGTTCCTGTTATAGGTACATGTGACAGCGCCGCAGCTATGAGTGGAATTTTAAAGGGGAAGTTTGAAGAAATTGGCGGGTCTTCACCCTGCTCCTCTGTGCAGGAATCAGATGATGAAGTTTTTAGCTGTGACGGTGCTGACAGTGTTGATAGTGTCAATCTGTCCACTTGTAATCTTTTCACTGGTGAGTATCCGAAGCCATATTTCAGGCAGTACTCTAAATTGCGTTGTATAGTCGATTCCTGGAGTTTCTGTCTTTATCCATTCCCTTATATCTGCTCCAAGCTTTTTGTCATATCAGACTTACTTGTAAAACGTGATATCATTTTGGGTAGTTAAATCTCAGTAGTATTCTTCTGTTCATCTCTGTGAAGTAGGTCTGAGAGGCGGAAACGAGTCCGATTGAAGGTAAGCAATTGAAAATGGTATCATATGCGCCTTCAGCTTTCTGAAATCCATCTCAAATCCATTTCAAAATCTGATCAGTTGAGTTCTTTTGAAATTCTAATAATACTGGTCAATGAGTTGCAGAATTAGCAGTGTTGAGTATAACACATTTATTTCCTACATGAGAAAACGATGTTTGTTTTTAAAAGAATGCTGTTCTGTAATCAAAACCCTGAAAGCCATCAGCTTCTATCATTGTTGGAACACTGGTAAACCTCAGGAGTGAGGCTAAGTTCATGCACTACAGTAAGTACAACTTTCTGCATGTATATACCTTTCCTGAGCAGTTAATGTGAACAACATCATTTGCCTTAGTGTGGTATGCTCTAACTTAAATTCTAGCTATTTCAAACTGCCTTCCCTGTAACTGGTACACATTAACTGATTTTGGAATAGGTGAATCTTCCCAACATCTGTGTGTCCCTTCAATCCTAGTCATTAGGGAAAGGGGAATCTCTAAATTAGTTTTCGAAGTTAATCATACAAAGCCAAAGTAAATAAGGTCAAATAAAGTCCCATAGGATGATGGTGATAAACTTCCTTTTAAAGCATCATTCCATAAGTAAAGGTAAAAATTATCCAACACAAAAGAGAGGGGTTTCTTCCATAATAGATTTTTCTAGTATTATTTTTTTTGAGGCATTTGGGTTTGGGGATTTTTAACTTATCAAAACAACCTTTTAATATTCACACTGATGTTCATGCAATGTGGCTCTATGACCCCTGAAATTCTACTTTTATCCTCTTTACTTCTAAGAATTCAAAGGTTTGTTTGATATTCATGAATTCTCTCTCATCATTGTTATAAGCATTTAGAATAAAAATAGGTATAATTTGATAAGAATGTTTAGTCTTTGTATTATTTATCTCTTGACTAAAGTACCACTTACTTTTATGAACTTGTGAGAAGTATAAAAAGTAAGGAGGAGATAAAGAAGCACTTAGAAGGAGGAAGAACATAATAGTTGTTTTGAGAATGAGATTCTTTAGTTACATGGAAAGGTTACTGTCAGTCAGTGGGTTTGGGGTGGATCGGTTTGTTTGAGATGTATCTTTAGCCTTTTCACCCCCTCCTCTAAGCGACCATAGCCCTGTGAAGAAGACACACCTTGCTGTCACCCACAGTGCCTAGAAAAGTACTGAGCACTGAATGATGCTTAGACTTCTTTATTGAATTAAAAGATTAAATTTAGAGAATTTTTAGAAAATAATTGTCTTTTTTTGACAATAAATGTTCCACTTATTTAAAGTGTACAGCATGATGTTGTGATATATGTATGCATGATGAAATGATCACCACAGTCAAGCTAATTAACATTTCCGTCACCTGACATAGTTACATTTTGTGTTGGTGGTGGCAGTGGTGAGAACACTTGGGATCTATTCTCTTGGCAAATTTCAAGTATGAAATGCATTATTTTTTTCAATTTCAGGAAATGTTTAAAAGCCAGAGAGAATGAATCTACTGGATGTCTTTATCTTTAGTATATATTTAATTTCAAGACTCTAAGGGACACTAGTAAGAATATGCCTGTGTACCTTGGAGAGCTCTCCTTCTCTAGCCCCGGAAAGTGCCAGGAGCTGCCTAGAATTTTTCAACTTTTTTCCTTTAGCCACCCCTAAAAAACATCATCAATCTAGACTCTATTTCTCTGAGATACCACCTCATCCAGTACAGCAATTTCCACATGCCAGTGTTTTGTTGTTGTTTTTTTTTTAAACCTTCAGCATGCTTTCAACCTCCCTGGTGTCTATGTCTCTCCTAAAGTTACAAATTGACTCTCTCCTGGAAAAATCAATTGTAGGACTCTCTATGCAAGATAACCATTGATTTCTATAGCTTGTGAGTTCAAAAAGTACCTATAATGTTCATTTAGGCACCATCAGGTCCCACAATTGTGGCTCAAGATGCTTTCAAGATGAAAGTGATGTTCTGATGGCTTAGAGGAGTTTGAAAAATTGTAGGTTAGATACTTGTTATAAGCACCTGAACACCCAGGAAGGGTAAAAGTTTGAGTGGAGTGGTTTTATTTTGGTAAAATAAACTATTTGATAGCTATTTTGACATCTGTTCACAACTTTTCTCTTTTATCACCATCAGGAGAGTCTGTAGAGGACGAGGTGTCCAGTGTGCACAGAGGAGAAGTCAGGCTGATAAAGTAGCTTCAAAGGTTCATTAGCTTTCTTGTGGCACTGTTGTTAATGTCCTTTCCTTCGTAAATTTTCAAGGGTTTTGAGGAAAGCATTTGCTGATACTACTCTGTAAGGAAATGATATGCATCATTGAACAACTTGTAATTGAATGTGTGATTGGAACCATGATTTGAAATAAACAGTAGGGAGGAGGGTAAGGAAGAATGAATGGAAAATGTTGCCTATGGATGATTCCCTATTTTTGTGAGGTATTCTTACCCTAATCACCAAAATGAAACTTTACTAATTATTTCATAAATTTGGGCAAATTGAGGAAGAAAACCCATTTTAATTTTTTTTAGAGAATTCAGTACTATGAAACAGTGAGACAAAAACAATAGTTAAGAGCCAACCCTCAATGTGAATTCAAGGAATATTAGGACTAGTAAGGCCTTTGAAAATGTCTAGACTATGTTTCTTATTTTAAATATGTGGACACTGAGGCCCAGCATGGATAACTAGACAGAGATCCAAATGTTAGCTATTGACATAGGACTTTATTGTACATCCTTAGAGTCTGCCTTTCTACTAGACTGTGCTGCTCTCTGATGGATCTTTATCACTGACTACTAAGTCGAGGGTCTCATCTAATCAATACAGGGACATTGGCTATATCTTCTGTGCCAACTCCTCTTAGAAATAAAATGAGTCTGCCTTTTGGTAAAAGCATTTAGCATCTCCTCTCCTCTTGGCTTTTTTTTTTTTTTTTTTTGACTTTGTGTTTTGGTCAAAGTTAGTATCTCCCAGATGTAATGATATAGTGCCAGTGATGAGTTTATGAATACATTCAATGAGCTAAAGAAATAATGCACAGAGAATTCAGTTTGACTGTGAATGAACACTTTCCCTTCCCCTTTCTGTAAGTAAGTGACAGGGCAGACTGTTGAGACTTACCGTGTATGTCACTGACATTGATGGAAATATCTTACGGCAAACATGTTGTTTTACATTTACATGAAGGAAATTGGTTTGTCTTGGTGACATAATGCTGCTTCTGATAATATGAAAATGTTACAATGAAAAGAAGATGAGATGAGGTATGCAGTATGCATCTTTAACAGCAGCTAACAAATACAGGGTTGTTTCATTTACTTTAAAAGTAAAAGCCTTTGTACATTCCACTTTTGCCAGAGGGGTGAATGGGCATCCTAGACTCCCTGGGAAAAAAAAAAAAAGATAATGATATCTTTCTATCCCTTGAACTCCAGGACCCTACATTACTTGTTCAATAATTCAAGACTTCAGAAACCCACTTACCTTGCATTTCGATTAGACTCACTTAGTCACAGCTTCTGACTGAATGCAGTAATTATATTCTATTTTGCTGCCTACGTTCAGAATTGGCTTTTTTATTTGCTTGTTTGTTTTAAGCCCCGGAAAACTTAAATTTGTCTTTAATCTTAAAAGCACAATTGGTCTGAATTTGAAATAAATTTTTATATATCAATATCATAGTGAATCTAAAAAAACAACACTTATTGTTTGTGGTTTTAACTCTGTTAGCTACCATTAAAAACTCAATGTAGGTAATTCTACTGGTATTAATGGTACCATTTCTCACATTATTCAAGTGATAAGTCCTATTAGCATGGGATCCAAAATATATCACAGAAAATCTTCCAATTTCCCACATCTGTTATTTACTCAGGATGTCTATAGGTAGAATTGATATTGTAGTTGTATTTCATAAAAGTACAGGAATTATAGTTGCTATTAAATATTAGAGACACTATCTTCACATTAGTAATCGGAATATTTTCATCTGATAATGTAATTTCTTTACAAATATTTCATAGAGCATTTGCATTTTTTATAAACCTCTTAATAAGAACCACATCCTTATTTTGGGGTCACCTAGGAATAGTCACAGGCAATAGATAGATGAATGCTCAATTGCAAAATATAGTGACTTCAAAAATGAATCCACATGAAATTTAGGTGATTAAAATTCTAGTAACCATTTCTAAATCCCATAATCTTTTGGCTTTGGTTTGAATACCAGAGGTTGACTGGCTTTATACTTGTTGTTTATGATGGTGACGATGAAATCATAGTGCCTGAAGCAAATGTCCTTGTGTTTCTCAAAAGATTTTAAAATTCATCATGCAGATTAGGCAATCTGATGCTTTCTGACAGCTCGAGGGAAGTATATTTGTGTGCATGTGAATGCAGAAAAGAATTAAATCTGCTCCTGCTAAAAAAAAAAAAAAAAAAAAAGGAGCCAGTTGGTGCTATTTCTGAATTGGCTGCGATATTTAACCATTTCACTCTGGAAAGTACATGTTTGTACTCTGAAAATGTTCCTTTTTTTTTTTTGTCTGAGGAATTTGGGAGTAAACTGGGAATGTTTTAGGGCCACAGAATTGTTGTAGCATATGTCCTATATGTTCAGCTACAGTGATCTGGCATGAACTAGAATAGTTAAATGTCTCAAGTTTACTGAATTCATTTGACAGTTGGATTAGGATTAAAAGTATAGTTTTTACATGTAATGAAGAATGAGCAATCGTAATAAATATAACAAAAGATACATATTTGACTTTCAGAGGTCAGCACATAAAAACTGGAAAGAGATTTTTTAAAACGATATTTAATTTTCAGGTAGGAAAGCCTAATGAATTAAAATTGGAATGGACTCAGTTTTTTGCGTTTGTTTTTATCTTATCTCACAAATATAATAATAGAATAGTAATAAAGATTGATTTATGTAATTTACAATTCTAGGACTTTGAGTGAAATGTTGATTTCCATAATGAACTATTAAATCACTTTAAGATCCTTAACAGATAGCTGCAGTGGTCTTAATTAGCATGACAAAAAGACCCCCAAAAAGCAAACTTTATTAAAACAATTTACAAAGCATCATGAAAGCTAGTGAAGATTGATAGAGTGCCGAGGGCACTAGATATTTCTGACTGAAATGCAGTAGGGAATCTCATTAACTGTGTTATTGTGGAGACCTGAAATGCATTTAAGACTATATATTTTTATGCCAAGATTGGATGATAATGTTAATGGATCTATTGTGAGATAAAAAATGTACATATTTAATATAAAATCATATTAATAAAATTACTTTCAAATATTCACATTGAAGAATACTTAATATATTTCATCTTAAAAATTTGCTCTAATGCTTACAACTTCTACATTTTAAAAAACATACATATTTTAAATCTTAACAATTCCGGGGTTTGCGGTATTTAATTCCATCCCTAAGAAACATGGTTTGGCAGAAATAATGACTATTAATTTTAAATATAGTTAATTTTTCTAATATAGCCTGTCATATTTCACAGTTTCTTCAAAGATGTCCACGATCTTCTTGTCATATCAGATCTGACTTTTGCTGTTTGCTGTTTCTATGACAACACTCATTTTAGCTTGGAGAGAGTAGTACATATTTTAGACTTATATGCATTTTCAGATACACACATGTTAAGAAATTTTTGCTTACCAGGGTGCCTGGATGGCTTCATCAGTTAAGCATTTGTGTTGATTTCTGCTCAGGTCATGATCCTGCCTTTTGTGAATTCAAGCCCTGCATCGGCCTCTGCGCTGATGGTGTAGAGCCTGCTTGAGATTTTCTCTCTCTGCCTTTTCCCTGCTTGCATGTGCACTCTCTCTAACTAAATAAATAAACTTAAAAAAAAAGAAGTTTTTACCCACCAAAATAATTAACATTACGCTGGCAATTCTAATGGTCGTTAATTAACACTAAAATTAAGTGCTATGCTAAGATCATGGCTACATGAAACATGTATATCATATATTTGCCCTGGATTTTTAAAAATATGCATAAAGTTAGGTTGCAAAGATCTAAGGAGTAAACTTGACCTAAGTAATTTATGGGCACTAATAAAGAAGCATATATTACTTAAAAATTCCCCTCAGTATGAAGTAAAAAAAATTTTGATGAAAAATTTAAAATGAATGAATCTGAAAAAGATAAATGTGGGGTGCCTGGGTGGCTCAGTTGGTTAGGCGTCTGACTTCGGCTCAGGTCATGATCTCGTGGTTGTGAGTTCGAGACCCGTGTCAGGCTCTGTGCTGACAGCTGCCTCAGAGCCTGGAACCTGTCTTCAAGTTCTGTGTCTCCCTCTCTCTCTGACCCTCCCTTGCTCCTGCTCTCTTTTTCTCTCTCTCAAAAATAAATAAAACATAAAAATAAATCAAAAAAAGATAAATGCAACTTAAGTAAATATTGTTATTTTCAATAGGATGCCTTTTTTTTTTTTTTTGCATTCACTAGCTTTGTAGCCAGAATATGGAAACGGTTGAAATTTATAATTACAGTTATTTTAAATTCCTTGATGGTAGGACCTGCGTCCTGTATTTGCCCCACAGTGCTTAATGGTAATAATCACAACAACAAGCTTTATTGGACATTTTATAATCTGCTGAGCATTGTTCTAGATACTTTAAAAAAATATTTCATTTCATTCTCATAATGTTAGGTCCTAAATAAATTTATTTTTGATTGACATGTTCATGACTTCTATTGAAAAAGAACATGCTTAACCAATCAAATGATTTGTCATCTTAAACATGACATGAATAGACTTAAATAGGCTAATTAATTGTATAGAAATTAAGATTGTTGGATATAATTGAGTTTACCTTCAACAGGTGCACACTTATAGGAAAAAAAGGCTTTTATACCAAATGTTCATGAAATTTATTCACACAATATTGCTAGCATAAGTGAAATCACTCTCTAAACCCCCTACATACCTTTACTAACCTTTATGTTTATTCATAAGTCAGAAATTCTAAGGCTAGAACATTGAAATATTTTGAATTGATACATTTAACATTTATTCATTACTTTCAAACGCTAAAGGTATAAATATTTTAGCTTTATGGATAATTTTTGCAGTAATTTTGCAGTAACCTTTTATGGTAAAAAAATTTTACAGAATCTCTCTGCCACACAATTGGTTAAATAATCTATGGAAAACCCATAGCGATTACCATGTGGCTAATAAAAACAGTTGAACAAATGTATCTATTGACATAAAAATATATTCACATTAATAAAGAAGTTTAAAATATTATTTTTTCATTTATAAAATCATATGTATGAGGCATGTAATAATAAAATCTAGAGGCAAAAAGGCAAACATTTTCTAGAGAAATATAGAAAAACTTAAGAAACGTTAATTAATGAGTAATTTTTGTTATTTATAGATTTCTCACTTTTCACAATATCTATATATTTTCTCAATTTATTTTCATATATTCTAGCCCTTAAGATTTGTGTTCATTCATTCTAAAAGCCTTCTAGGGGGCACCTGGGTGACTTAGTCGGTTAAGCGTCCGACTTTCACTTAGGTCATGGTCTCGCGGTTCGTGGGTTCGAGCCCCGCGTCGGGCTCTGTGCTGACTGCCAGCTCAGAGCTTGGAGCCTGTTTCAGAGTCTGTGACTCCCTCTCTCTCTGACCCTCCCCTGCTCATTCTGTCTCTCTTTCTCCCAGAAATAAATAAAACATTAAAAAATAAAAAAAAATACTAGTACTAATTCTGGGAAAGGGCTCACCAGGGTGCCCAGAGAGCTAAGCTCCCGAGAGCAAGCAAATGCAGCCAATTGTTCCGGGTTTAGGATTTAAAGTATAGTGCTTAGTGCTTCTCAGGACACCCAGGAGGCTCAGTCAGTTGAGCATCTGACCTCAGCTCATGTCATGATCTCATAGTTCATGGGTTCAAGCCCCACATTGGGCTCTGTGCTGACAGCTTGGAGCTTGGAGCTGCTTTAGATTCCATGTCTCCCTCTGTCTCTGGCCCTCCCCACTCACATGTTCTCTCTCTCTCTCAAAAATAAACATTGAAAAAAATAAAAAAATAAAATAAAATAAAAGCTTTCTAGCTTTTTACCAACATAATAACAGCTGTCATGACATGCTTATAGATGAATCCTAGAATAAATCCCTAAAGATTATAATTCAAAGGGTACCATTTTAATTGCCCTCCAGAAAGATTTACCGATTTATTTGCCCACTTGAAGTAATTGAGTTCTTATGAACCAACATCTTGCCAAATTAACTAGGTATTCTATGTGTGTGTGTGTGTGTTCATACATAATGTATGTGAACACACACACACACACACACACACACACATACATACATACTCCTTGTCCAATTTGAGAAGCAAAAACTGATATTCTACAGCTGTTTTAACTCGAATTTCTCTGAACACTAGGTAGCTAGCTATTCGTATATTTATTTACCTTTTTATGTGTATGGAAATAGTCTATTTTGGGTTTTTTTATAGTGATGATTTCTCTTTCATCATTTTATAACATTAAGGATTATTTGATTAACACAAAGTAATAATGTCTCTTTCCTATTTTGCCATTTGTCTATTAATGCTGTTTATGTTTGCCATGGAAATATGTTTATGTGGTCAAATGTATCATAGATTCGGCCTTTAGGAAATGCTTAGACAGAACTTCTCTGCTCCCAAGATTAATTGTACACACAAATAATTTCTCCTAGAACTTTCATAAATTTCTATTATATATTTAAATCTTTAGACCGATTGAAGATTATTTTGGTGTGTATTGTGATTTAGAAAGATAATTTTCCTGTTTTCCTAAAATCATATACTGAATAATATATTTTCTATTAATATGAAATTTTGTCCTTGTCCCGAACCAAATTCTTATAGACATAGGATCAGTGTCTGGGATTTCCTTTCTGTTTCATGGTCTGAATGGTTATTCTGAAACCAGCAATAGCATTATATTATGACTCTGGTAAGTTTTATTATCTCACCTAAGAGTTCCCAATTTTCCTTAACTGAAACAGAAACACAGTATACTACCATACTCTTTAAAGCCTCTCTATAAGCTGTTCTCACATGATCATTATTTGAATTTTAAAAGAATATTGTCAAGTTACCAAACAATTGCTACGTCTTGGGAATTACATTAAATTTATAGGTTAATTTGGTTCACAAGGAAGATTAACATTATTACCATATTGCCCACAGTAAAATTTTGTGCTTTTCTTCTTTCCATGTATTTTCCTTGCTGAGTTCCTGAATTTTTAAAATATTTTTGTTCTTATTAAGAATGAGACTTTTTATATATGCTATAACGATTATTTTTGGTACTATAGAAACATTATTTTTTTTAATGAAAATGCTTTCAAGGTTATAATTTTAATTTAGCCAAAGGATATTCTTTATCCTACATGAAGGAGGTATCCTTCTGCTAAGAGTTTTTGATTAATAATTACTGTAAAGTTACATCAAATTCCTCATTAGCACATATCAAAACAATCCTATTTTTCCTTTGACTTTTTAATACTATGAACTAAAAAATAGTTTTCCAAATAGAAAGCTATTATTGCCTTTGAATCTATTACATCATAAAGTAATTTAATCTCACAGGAGGAGCAAATTTAGTCTAGCAATGTGTGTGCACTAAAGGGCCCTTAGAAATGTTCACAGTTAACTTAAAATCCATTTTAAAATGTGTTTTATTGAGAAAGAACAAAGCTGAAGGCAACACTCTTCCTGATTTCAAACTATATCACAAAGCTATAGTAATTAAAGCAGTACAGTACTGACATTAAAACAGACACATGGATCAATGAAACAGAATGGAGACCCCACAAATAAACTCATGCATATATGCTCAACTAGTATTTCACAAAGGGGCCAAAATATTTCATGGAGAAAGGACAGTCTCTTCAGTAAATGGTGTTTTGTTTTGTTTTGTTTTAGGTTAAAAAAATTATTTTTCAAAAATTAAAATGTGCATAAAAGGAAACTGAAAATCACAAGAAGCAAAGAACAGAATCATCCTAGTCACAGGCAGTTTAGTTTTACTTCTAGGTCCCATTTGTGTATCTACATAACTAAGATTAATGTAATTAAGACTGTGTAGTTATGTATCATGCTTTTTTACACCCATGAATATTTATCATTTCAAAGTCCCAAAATTATGAGTATTTTGATAACCATGAATACATCAACTCCAACTGAAAGAAAAAAATTGTAATCCTGCTTTTCTGGTTGACAAAAATTTCATAAAATACAAAAATGGCAACAGGCTTCTAGACAGATATTGGCAGAGTTACAATGAAAATACCGCATTCTCTTAATGTTCAATTAAAAATGAGACCAGTAGATGGTGTTTTGAAAACTGAATATTCACATGCAAAAGAATAAAACCAGACCCCATTCACCATTCACAAAAATTAGCTTGATTCAAATTAGTGACTTCAATGGATTAAGGACCTGAAACCATAAAACTCATAGAAAAAACATAGAAGTCTCTTTGACATCATACTTGGCAACAAGTTTTTAGATATGACTTTAAAAGCACAAACAATAAAGCAATAATCAATTGGGACTACATCAAACTAAAAGGGTTTTGCACAGCAAATGAAACAATCCACAAAATTAGGCCAACCTATGGAATCAAGGAAATATTTGCAAACTTTATATCTGATAAGAGATTAACATCCAAAAATATAAAAGGAATTTAGGCAACTCAGTAACAACAAAAACAAAACAATCCAACACAAAAAATAGACAAAGGACCTGGATAGAATTTTTCCAAAGAAGATATACAGATGGGCAAAAATATATGAAAAAGGTAATTAACAAATAATTGTTGGGGAAATGCAAATTAAAGGAATAATAACATCATCTCACGCTTGTTAGAAGGACTATAATGAAGAAGACAAAAAATAACAGATATTGAGAAGTTGTACAGAAAAAGGAATATTGTGCACTATTGGTGGAAATGTAAACTGGTGCAGCCACTATGAAAGACATTATGGAAGATTCTCAAAAAACTAAAAATGCAACTACCACATGATCTAGTAATCCTATGTCAGAGTAAATATACAAGGGAAATGAAACTACTCTCTCAAAGAGATATCTACACACCCATGTTCATTGAAGCATTATTTAGAATAGCAGGACACGGAAGCAACCAAAGTGCCCATTGATGAAATAAATGGATAAAGATGCAAGATTTCCATCTCTCTCTCTCTATTTATCTATCAAAATATAAAATGAAATGTAAGTCAGGCAAGAAAGAAGAAAATCTTGCCATTTGCGATAGCATGGGTGGAGCTTGAGGGTATTAAGCTAAGTGAAATAAGTCAGAGAAAAACTGATTTCACTCGTATATGAAATCTTGAAAAAAGAGAAAAACACAATACATAGTTCATTGGTGGTCACCAGACATTAGAGGATGGGGGGCTATGGGGAAATGTTAGTCAACGGCTTTAAAAAATAAGTAAATAAAATATTTCAAAATAGACTTCAAATTCAGTTACACACACACACACACACACACACACACACACACAATGATAAGCAAATGGTAGAAAAAAACTCCACTACCAATAACCCTTGAAGATTTGATTTTTCATTTTAATTTTGATTGCCTTTGAAGTATTATCTCATTTAATCCTCACAAAACAGCCTATAAGATGAGTGAAGGTGGTGACTTTGGTGGTTTTATTCCCATGTTACAGATAAGGAAACTGAGGAAAAGACAGCATAAACAGCATACCTAAATTCACACAATTTGTACATGCTAGGCTGGCGCTTGAATTAAAACTAGCTCAAATGCCCAGAGCCAGCATTGTTAGCCACTACACTATTGTATGTGTTCTGAAATCCGTAACAAAATAAAAATGATCATTATATTTCCATGTCCTGCAACAGATACTTTATTTCAAAACCCGTAATTTTTGAAGAACTTTATGCATTAAAGACAAATGGTTCTTCATTTGTCCGGAAACTTTGATCTAGAAGAGGGTGCATCATTGAATGGAAACAGATTTTGAGAAAATGGGGAGGGGGTGATTGTTGTACTCTCTGTTCTAGGTAGTCAAAACAAACAAACTGCTAACCACTTTTAGGATTCCAAGGATTTCTCTTCTGTAGAGCAAAACCCATTAATTTCTATTTTCCACTTAACTGAGGAGTAGTAAAAAGATAAAGTACAGGTATTGCTTGATGTGAAACAGGGAAAAGCTGGAAACAATAGTGTTCAACACAAATAAATAGAGATGGTGGTTGATTGGGCCTTCTTTACCTTTTCTGCAAATGGCTTAAAGGATATATCATTCACTTACATTATTAAAAGAAATTCTCTTTTGAATTGTTGAGGTAGGACAAAAGAAGATGAAACTGCTCTGCTTAGCATCTTACATATTGTAGCTGCAGGTTAACTTTAAATACATTTTTGTTTCTTTGTGGCCAGTTTTTGTTTCGATAGCCTCCATCTGGCATTGATCTGCATTCCTTTTGTAGTCTGATTACCAGGCATGAATCAAAGAAATCAACTGGCTCCTCTGTCTTAAGAGGCTGGAGAAAATTACCTTTTCAGATTCCTTTTTTTTTTTGTATTTAAATTCCTTATTTAAGATAAAAGAGAGAGAGAATTCATCCAGTACTGTAGTCAACCAAGACCTGTCAATATAACCACTTTCACTTAATTTCTCTTACTATATCCATCTTTAATTTCTTTTTTTTCCTTTTTTTTTTTTTAACTGGTAATACTTGGCATTATGTCCTCGAGCCTCTTTAAAATATTCAGTTAATGGTCATAGTTATATTTGTCAAGGCTTTCTACTGCAAGGTTAAAAAGCCCAACATAATCTAATTTAAACCAAAAAAAAAAAAAAAAAAAAAAAAAGACCTCTTAGTTCATGCAGTCAAGAAAGACAGGAGTGAGATCCTATCAGGCAAAATGGATCTGTGACTCAAATGACAACCTCTGCTCTCCCCGCCCCCTATGACTTGGTTCTCCTTTCATTATGAGAAGGCCTGATTTTCTCCTCCTGCATTTGGGATTATTGGTTTCCCTAATCTGTGGAAGATACTTGCCTGCACTATATATTTTTTTCACTTTTATTCATTCATTCATTTATTTGTTTGTTTGTTTTGAGAGAGAGAGAGAGAGAGAGAGAGAGAGAGAGAGTGCACACTATTGGGAGAGGGGCAAAGAGGCTCCATGCTGTCAACTCAGGTTCCAAGCTGTCAACACAGAGTCCAGCATGGGGCTCAAAAACCACAAACTGTGAGATCAGGGCTCAGGCCAAAATCAGTAGTCAAAGGCTCAACCGACTGAGCCACCTAGGTGTCCCCCTAGCACTATATTCTTGAAGGCAAGGAGTAATCACTTCCATCCCTGGCTCCAACAGCTTAAATGGTGAAATATCTTGTGTCTTTGTGAGGATTGTCTTAATGTGTCAACTGTGTGCCCATTTGTGCTCAGATCTGGTCTGCCCTTCCTCTGAAAACTATATTTGCCCACTGATTGCCAGATGGACTCAGCAAATAAGAAGTGTTGATGGGACAATGGAGGGCAAGATGAAGGGATAAGCTAGAGTATTTCCACCCACTCATCCAGGCTTCAGGCAGTACTTGCAGTGGTCACTGCATGTCTACCATGTTCCAGCCTTTGCTGTAATGGCCCTGCATCTGTAGTCCTAGACCACATGCAGCAGCCTTCCCACATACCCCTCTTGCATGAGGTAGCACCAGGTCTGGAGCTCTGGTGACACCAATCCTTCCTTTGTGCCTACAGCCATAGAAGTGTCAGCTTCTTACTATTACTATACTCTGAGTTTCTTTTCTCTGTTTTGTTTAGCATCTCACGTCTTCGAAAATCTTTATAGCCTATTCATCATATGAAATTCCTTCCATTGGACCACCTAACATTGCCTCTTTTTCTGAGGTGGACCCTGACCAGTAACCCTAGCATGCATCGGATGCCTTTCACTGAATCACTATGGCCAAGGAATGAGGTTCTTTGATTAGCTAGGTCTTGTTCACTTACCTATTCTTGTGATAGTAAGAAAGGAGATGTGGAGTATGTTACCAGAAAAAAAATAGAAGGAAAAAAATATATTGGGTCACCAATAATAATGGGTATCATATCATAGCCATTTTGATACCAGAGTTAATAAATATGAAGACCTAAGTTAATTTTTTTGAAACAACACTACATAATAGTGAGCAGTGGAAAGATTCAGGTTAATTGCTTTTAAATCTATAAATACTTTATCAAAATTCTGCCCTTTTTTGTTAAAAAATAATGAGTAAATGTCAAATAAATGAGAATATTAGGGGAATGGAAAAATAAGGTAAAAAGAAGACTAAGGAATGCTCTACGTTACCCTCCTGTTTCTGGTTAATAAAGAGAACTAATATATTAAAGACCTGCTATGAATCACATGATGTTTTAAATGCTGTACCTATCTTCTCTGAAAAATACAAAATTAGAGATTATATGCCCATTTAACAGTTGAAGAAGCTGATATTAAGTAACTTGCCCAAAGTCACAGAGGTGAGATGAAAGCATCAGCAAGATGTCAAGATGTCAAATTCTGTTTGGCTTGGTTTGGTTTGGTTTGGTACTCCAGAGCCTAAGCAATTGATATTACATCATCACACCACTAATGTTTCTCCCTTGAACTGTATTGAATCTGCATTTCTCTACTCAGATTTAAAAAAAAACAATAAAAACATCTTCACTCCGGGTTCATTCACAGAATGTCTCTGATTTGTTCCTCATTATTCTTTAAGAGAGTGCAAGTTGTTAAGACAGCCCCAGTGACCATTCAAGACTTTATTGGGTGTTCTGACCCTGTGGGACATCGACTGTATGCTTTCCGTAAGGGAAAGTGCCCACATCGTAACAACCAAGGTGGATGCCACAGGGTGCCTCAGCAACTAAAAGTTGAGTGAACAAATTCTGTAAAGTTTTTCCTTTTATCCCTGTCCATGGATATTGCTTTTTCTTTTTTTAGGTTTGATTTCTATTTTCTGCAGTACACTGAAAGTACACCGACGAACATAGACTGCAATTTAGCTGTGTTCCTAAGACCATCTGTAAGAATTTATGTGTTTCTTGGGAATCTGATCAATTCTAGCAGCAAGTCCCTATATTCTTTCCAAGATTAAGGAGCTCTGCAATCAATTTTATAATTAAAAGTTAGTTTCTGCTTGAAAAATTGGGGGCCCAGTGTACAAAAACAATTTTATGCTTCAGAATTGATTTCCTGAATGATTCTCTTTAATGCAGATACATATGCATTTTTATGTGAAGTCGTAATTATCATTTCACAGAATTTAATTCCCCCCTCCCTCTTCCTTCCTTCATTCCTTCCTTCCTTTGTTCGTTCGTTCATTTGTTCCTTCCTTCTTCCTCTCTCTTTTTTTCTTTCTTTATAGTATTTCACAGCATAAGTTTACCCCCATACAGTCATATATTCTCTTGCCAATTGTTTTTTCAAGTTGTTCTCTTTTTGGATATTAAAGTCTATACTTTTTTGATATTAAAATCTATACTGCTCTAATTATTCATTTACATGGTACATATTCAATTTTATACATTGTGCTATCAAGTATTGTTAAATTACTTTTAATGGTATTTCCTGATTTTAAGATAACCCATGAATAATTTATTAAATACAGTCTTATTTTGAGCCCTCTTCCTCTTTCTCGCTCTCTTTTTCTTAACCACACTTCCTTCCCTCCCTCCCTCTTTTTTTCCCCTTTTGTTTTGCTTTGCTTGATTTTTCTCTTTTCTTCCTCTGTGTTCTTCATCTATATCTCTTGCTTCTATAAGTAACTCTTGTTGACCTAGTTTATATCCTTTCATTTTTTCAATAACAAATATTCATAGATAAACATATTCTCTTTGAATTTTTTTTTGGTCAAAAGTGAATTATATTATATACATTTTTCTCCATCTTGATTTTTGTCATTGAACAATACCTTATGGAAATTCCCTAACATAATTGTCACAGCTCTTTTTAATGATTGCAAAATATTTCAAGTTATAGAAACATCATGTTTTCATCAAACTTTCCCATGTTCATTTGTTTCAGCTAAGTTTCTCTGCTACTATGAGTGAGACTCATACCTATTTTTTTGAAAAAAATCATTATATACTGGTACTTTACTTTTAAAAAATGTTTATTTGTCAGAAAGAGAACACAGGTGTGGGGGGTAGGGGCAGAAAGAGTGAGAAAGAGAGAGGGTCAGAAGATCTGAAGCAGGGGGCGCCTGGGTGGCTTAGTCGGTTAAGCGTCCGACTTTCACTTAGGTCATGATCTCGCGGTTCGTGGGTTCGGGCCCCGCGTCGGGCTCTGTGCTGACTGCCAGCTCAGAGCCTGGAGCCTGTTTCAGTCTGTGACTCCCTCTCTCTCTGACCCTCCCCTGCTCATGCTGTCTCTCTCTCTCTCTCCTAGAAATAAATAAAAAAATTTAAAAAAAAAAAAAAAAAGGAAGAAGATCTGAAGCAGGCTCTGAGCAGAGAGCCTGATATGGGGCTTGAACCCATGAACCGTGAGGTCACGACCTGAGCTGAAGCAAGATGCTCAACTGATTGAGCCATCTAGGCATCCCTGGTGCTTTATTTTTTTGAGGATAGACTCCTAATAGTAGGACCATTGACATAATACATATAGACATACTGCTTTTTTTAAAAAAGGCAGCAAAATTCATACTTCTACCAGGTTTGGGTATGATTATACTTTTCCCCAAGCAATAAGTGTTAATTTATTTATTCAAAATTATAAAGCCCATGATGTTTATTTGTATTAGTAGTCAAGAAAACTAATAAGTGAAGAATACGATGACACAAATGTTCTGTGAAGAAAAATAAGGCAAGTTTGGGCTATAGAAGTAGGGTTGGCTATTGTAAATGAGATGGTCATAAAAAGGTTCTCCAAGGGGATGCCATTTTGATAGAGGTTTGATGAAGTGAGGAAGTAGGCCATGTAATATCTGGAGTGGAAGGAGGCTTCTAGAAGGAACAAAGAACAAATGTAAAATGTCATCAAAGAGCTTGTGTAGACGGGCAATGAAGAGTGAATGGAGAAGGCTGAGGCCAGCTTAGTGTCAGGTGGTGGAAATGGGACTTGTGGACTTGGTCAGAAGTGGTCAGATTCAGCATAAATCTTCAAGGTGGATCTGATTAGAGAACTGATGTATAGATGTGAGGTTTAGGAAAAAGAGATAAATATGAATGATTCCTAGGCTCTTAAAGGAAGCTTTGTATTTTGGAATAATTTTAGATTTACGGAAAATTTGTAAAACTAGCACAGAATTAATTCCATAAACCCTTTGCTCAGCTTCCCCCAGTGTTAACGTCTTACAGAGCCGTGGTATTACTATATACAGTTCAGTCTTAAGGTAGGATTGGTGATCGAGCTCTAATTTCTGAAGGGGAGAAGTATCTACATATATTTTTTGAAATATTGGTAAAAAAGATTTGTTCTTTCTATACTAGTTATTTATTTATTCAGTCATTTATTTGTATCAGTGTAGACTAATATTCATTTTATTCTTTGGGTTATAATCTAATAATGTGATTATATTTTTTTCCTTAAGTTATTCCAACTTTGACCATTGAGAGTTCTTTTAAGTTGATTCTTGTGTCCTTTTGACACTCCTATGCCTATTTCTTTTCTTTTCTTTCCCTTCTTTGTTTTCCATCACTATGAAATGCTTCAGGATCATTTTGTGTTTACCCTGTCCTGATCCTAAAATCAGCCATTTCTTTCTTTTTTTTTAATGTTAGGCTCCTTTATTTATTTATTTATTTTTTTTACAAATAGTTTATTGTCAAATTAGTTTCCACATAACACCCAGTGCTCATCCCCACAAGTGCCCTCCTCCATGCCCACCCTCCTCCCCCCCACATCCACCAGTCCTCAGTTTTTGTCAGCATTCAAGAGTCTCTCATGGTTTGCCTCTCTCCCTTTCCCCCACCATTTCCGCCCTTCTTCTCCCCTTGGTCCTCTGTTAAGTTCCTCCTAATCCTCCTATACGTGCACACATATGATATTTGTCCTTCTCTGCCTGACTTATTTCGCTCAGCATAACACCCTCAAGGTCCATCCATGTTGCTACACATGGCCAGATTTCATTGTTTCTCATTGCCATGTAGTATTCCATGGTATAGATAAACCACATCTTCTTGATCCATTCATCTGTTGATGGATACTTAGGCTCTTTCCAGGTTTTAGCTATTGTGGAGAGTGCTGCTATGAACATTGGGGTACATGTGCTCCTATGCATCAATATTTCTGTATCCCTTGGGTAAATTCCTAGCAGTGCTATTGCTGGGTCATAGGGGAGTTCTATTGTTAGTTTCTAGGAACCTCCACACTGTTTTCCAGAGGGGCTGTACCAGTTTACATTCCCACCAACAGTGTAGGAGGGAAACCGTTTCTCCACATCCTCGCCAGCATCTAGAGTTCTCTGATTGGCTCATTTTAGCCACTCTGACTGGCGTGAGGTGGTATCTCAGTGTGGTTTTGATTTGTATTTCCCGGATGAGGAGGGATGCTGAGCATCGTTTCATGTGTCTGTTGGCCATCTGGATGTCCTCTTTGGAGAAGTGTCTGTTCATATCTTCTGCCCATTTCTTCACTGGGTTGTTTGTTTCTCGGGCGTGTAGTTTGGTGAGTTCCTTGTAGATACTGGATATCAACCCTTTATCTGATATGTCATTTGCAACTATCTTTTCCCATTCCGTTGGTTGCCGATTAGTTTTATGGATTGTTTCCTTTCCCATGCAGAAGCTTTTAATCTTGATGAGGTCCCAATAGTTCATTTTTGCTCTTGATTCCCTTGCCTTTGGGGATGTCAAGTAAGAAATTGCTGTGGTGGAGGTCAAGGAGGT